>JAABNY020000034.1:4162814-4177103 GCA_015164015.2 Brevimyrus niger
GACTCCCTTTATTCACATTAGGGACACGGCGCGCTGTGAGGCTCTCTGTGACTCCCTTTATTCACATTAGGGACACGCCGCTCTGTGAGGCTCTCTGTGACTCCCTTTATTCACATTAGGGATACGGCGTGCTGTGAGGCTCTCTGTGACTCCCTTTATTCACTTTAGGGACACGGCGCACTGTGAGGCTCTCTGTGACTCCCTTTATTCACTGGCTATGGGGCAGGTTTGAGCAGCTATGATTTTTGCAAGTTGGTTGTCATACATTGTAGGTTTAATGGTCTGTCACTTATTTTCCTTGCTTTAAAAATACACTTACATCTGTATTTTTTTCTTTTTAAAATCTTTTTATTACTGTCTTACTTGGGCATGATTTTTGAGTTTTTCTTCCGTTTCATCAGTTAGCTGGGATGTGTATGAAAAATAGACAGTTTTTTTTGTGAGCCAGTATTGTTCTTTTTTTCTGGCAATGTGCTTCAGTTTTAGTCACTTCATAGCTTTTAATTGGCTTACTTTACTTTTTGTGTTAACTAGACGCACCACTGTGAGGTGTCCTCTTTCCTGGCTTTTGCTGAAATCAATGTTGTGAATACTTTTGTCATGAAAAAAAAAATTATCCAGCAAAATATTTAAGAATTCCCAGTAGAATGTAATTCTCTAATAGCCATCTGAGTTTAAAATCATGAATATTAAAAAAAACAAGTAACTGACATATAAGCTAACCATAGCCCTAAGCTTACCTATTAAATCACCTCCATTTATTAGCTGACTCACTGAATTAAGTAAGTTTTTTTATTGGCGATTTATTCTGAACCTTACTTGATGAAAGGTTAAGAGAAAACCTTTTTTATAATTGTTCATACTTTATATATAATACCATCAATATTCAGGTCAGTGACACATTTTCACTGATACAAATATATATTTTTTTGTTTTGTATTTGCTTTTATTAGTGTTCATGCACTAGATTGTGGTTAGATTAAAGCAGATATGAGTGACTGAAATACACCTGCTTTCGTTTTATCAGTCACTTGCAGTACAGGCACTCAAACTTGAGTGAAGCTGTTTTGGTGCGTCGCATGACCATTTAGTGGCTGTGCAATAAAGATCTTCAGAAAGATATCACGCGTATCGGGGAACTCAGACAATGAAACGCAGATAATGAATCGACAGCTCTCTTTTTCCTTACGGTAAAAAGCTGCCAAGGTCAGACTGTTAGTTCCCATAATGCAACAGAGAAGTGCCTGTCAAAATCTTTCTGCCAAGTAAAGGAGACTTTTATGAAACTAAACAACTTTCAGTCATGGTCCTCATGCAATGATAAATGATGTAAGTATCTGAAAGCTTTTCCCCTAGGAAGTGTGAAGGAAAAACAGGAATGAGAAGCAGGAATAAACACTACCTGGATATATTTTTCCATTTTTAACTGTTATTTTATGTAAACAAAGTCTTAAAATTGAGGTACATATATGCACACTGAAATTGCTTTATCTGGCAGACTGATATTTTTCATGACAAAATAATGCAATCATTTTTGCATCAGACTCACAATTTGGGACCGTAAAACCACATTTTACAGGTTCCATGGCAACAAGATTTTTTAAAATCCCTTTGGGATAACTTGTTTAAAATGCCTGTTACTGATATCTTCATTGACTTTCAATTTTTACATTATAATAGGTTCTAGATGTTTTGTTGATAAAATACAACATGTGGCTTTAATAATATTTTTATACTGAGATACTGCTCGAATTTCAACAGACTGAATGCTTGCATGCTTTGTGGCTAAAACAGGTTATCTGACAGAGCTCAATGTGAAATCAATCTCTTTTAATCCTTATAAAATACTGTTTCTCTTCATTAAAACCATTTACAGACAAAGCTGTGGCTACGCACACTACCAATAAATGTGAATATTGCCAGTGTGAGTATGCAAATGTTGTTTCACACCTTGAAGGCAGTCTTAATTAAGTACCACAGGTGTGTGTAAGGCCATGAGCAATGAGATCAGTGGCCAACGTTTATAAAAAGACCTGGAATTTTTCACAGTAAAGCATTCACATAGGTACTGGATTCAGGTAGAATTTCAACTCGCCCTCATAATTTCCCCATGGTCACACACCAGGATCAGGGTCAGAGGATATGCAGAAACTGTCATGCATCATAACACAGCAATGGTGACTGTAAGAGAGAACCGCAGCTTTGTTAAAAACATTCTGGGTTTAAACCCTGTAATCCCATCGCTGGTGACACCCATGGCCACAAAGATCAGCACTGGAATTGCATTTCTTCGTCTTCTTTCATATCCATCCACTCATCTGTACATTTCTTTTAGTATAACATGGATTAAAGGATGTGTTTGTGCAAATAATCAGTCAATGTTTGTGATATTAGCCAAATGTCGATCACTACTATAATGCTCTTTTGTCTTTCTTTGTTATTTTCTTCTGGGGAAAAAAAAGAATAAAGTTCTTAAAGTTTCTACTGAGGAAAACATCCGAAATGTTTATCTATATAATTCTGGAAATATGTTTAATGCCAGTGAATGCCAATTCAATATTATACAAAATCATTTCAAAACCACCTAAGAGACAGCGATGAAAGCATAAACAGTGGTCCCACTAAAGCAAGTGGTAAAGTGTAATTGTACCCAGTGCAGCATATTTAGCCATTTTCAATGAATGAAATACTATACTTTGATAATATGCTCAAAACTGCAAAACAAAATTTGCACAATGATTACAGTTACCTAGAAAATAATCCACTCAATGGACTGTGAGCAGAAGTATATTTTCTTCATTATATATGTTTCGACAACATGTGCCATAGCAGTAAAATGTGGGCTGAGGCTTGGATACGTTTAGCACAGGATCTGAATTCTGCACATGAGTCTGAACAGAACGCTGTTTCTTTTTCCAGGGGCTGCAGTGATAGTCCTGCCACCAACACCCAAATTTTCCCCTGTCAGTTGGAGGACAATTTCTTAGGGCTGACTGTGGATTAACATCATACCCCAGACAAAGGAATTGCGGGTTAAGGGCTTTGCTCAATGGCTCAACAGAGTAGGGCCACACCTGGCGTTCATGGGATTCAAACCAGCAACCTTCACATTGCTGGCCCAGACCCCTAGCCTCATGCTGGCAATAATGAGGTAATCTATGGTATCCGTTGTTGAAAAAGCTAATGCTAGCTATGTCAGAACACACAGTGTACCGCAGCTTGTTACATTTGGGGATACGTAGCCGCGGGCTGGTCAGAGTGCCACTGCTGACCTCTGTTAGCAACCAGAAGTGCCTAAATGGGCATGTGACCCTCAGAACTGGACCACTGAACAACGTCAGAAGGTGGCCTGGCCTGACGAGTCACAGTCTTTGTTACGTCATGCCGACGGCTGGGTGTGTGTGTCGTTTACCTGGAGAAGAACACCGGGGGGCACCATGCAAGGGTTCTGCAGGTTTCAAGTTAAATTTTAGACTTTTTGAGACCTTTTAAAGATCATTATGATTGTGGTTTAAGAGCAATTTCACATTCACACTGGTAAAAAGGTATGAAAGAAAATCAGTCCTGGAATTATTTGCAAAATAAATGAATTTATTCATTCACATTCAACATGAATATTCAGCATCCTTTTTCTTTCTTTTTTTTGATGAAAGGAGATGGCCATGTTAGCCCACGCTTGCTGGGGGTGCTTCCATAAAAGTCTGACCAGGATACACAGTTCTCAGTTAGTGTTTAGGGATTCAAGGGATGACGGAGCAATGAAAATCATGCTTATGCCCATCTCTACACCCATTTTCTATCATCTCACCTTGCAAAGGGTCGGTTTGAGCCTGGAGCCAATGCCAGAGAGCACAGGACAGGAGGCAAGGGACAAGACAGGCAGGATGGCAGGCCGTCGCAGAGCAGTCATTCACACACGCTTAACGTAAAAGATGTCAAGCTAAAATACTCAGAGGGCCCCATGCCAGTGTTACTAGTGGGCCTTTCATTGGGGAGATTGCGGTTTAATAACTGACAAACAAACAAATAATTACTCACCAAGTTCCCCAATAACTTTTACTGACCAATGAATGTGGGGCCTGAGTTCTTGCTGCACGTGGTTCCATCAGCAGACAGTTAAAGCAGAATGCATCTGCTTTTTTTACTGTCCATTTATGAATTGTTACCAAGAAAAATACAGCATTGATAAACTTCATATTTATGCTCACCTCTATATTTTCTCCAGGTGTTTTATTACAATAAATCCACACTTTATTCTGTGTAAACTCGATCCAGGACTTCTTGAAAATCCATTTATACCTAGAAATATTTATAGATTTGAGTGTGGGCTTTTTTCATTTTACTTGCTCTAATGATCATTTAGCAGTTTCTGGCTTCTTAAATGTTCAAACTACACAGGTTAGCCTCTTGATACCCTGAAGATGTTTTGCTCTTGTCTCATTTGTCAGTGTCCACCCAAGCTTAGAACCACACTGGCTCTTTGGTGCTGGATTCCCATGTTCAGCCTAATGGCTTACACTGTATCTCTGGCCCAGTAAAGCCCTGTGCCTAATGTACCACCTCAGAATGGTACGCAGATGCATCCTGAATTAATTAGTCAACTAATGTGCTGTGTGATTAATGCTTAGAGGTTTCTGTTGCAGTGCGCTTTTGCTTACAGTTAATGCTTATTGTCTCCATGACCACTCAAGTCAATGTGGGTAAAGGCACCTGCTAAACAAAAGCATAAATGCAATAATCTAAAATATGAACTAGCTATGATGTGTTAGTCCTGTTACAGTGTGCATTAAAGGTGAAAATCCACAGTAGACGCTTTGACTTATTTCCGTTCTTTGACCTGGTGACATTGTATCTGGAGCGTCTAGTAATAGAGACCCAGATGGTCCATAGACTAGGCCAGCAGTGATAAGCCCTCTTGATCCAGGTTAGCTGAAACGTGAACCACAGGTGATCCTGTAAAGGCCACAGATGGATGCTGTCTGCCAGCCACTGGCCAGTGCATTTTCATTGGGTACACTGGGTTTTACCCTTGTCACATGACCTCACGTAGTAATGGAAAGACCATCTGGAGGCAATTCTCCCAACTGAGGTTCACTTGGATGGTGTCCTTGTCAATCTGGTGTTTCTGGATGCTTCTCAATAGCTAAGGAAGGGCTTAGTGGCACTGACGCTTTTGCTGCACCAGTGCTGTTCTTCTGACATTTATCATCATAAACTCCAGCACTATTGTTTCAGTACAACTGCTTGCAGTTGGTAACAGTCTTTGCACAGACTTTGCACTGTGCCATCCAGACTCATTTGGACTTAGTTTTAATCACACCCCCCAGTATCTGCAATGCAAAGGTATGTGGAACCACTGGGGTGTTAAATTTCTTGTTTGATCCTTCGGAGGACATGTCTCATGAGTAGCTGCTGCATCACTATGGGCAAATGGGAAAGCGTCTGTTGTTCAGCCATCTGTACATCAGAAGTGACACGAGTTTGTTTCCCTGTGCCAGCACAAAGAGGGCCTCTGCTCACCAGTTGTCCTCTTAGCATGCATATGCAAAAAGTGTGCACCTGTGCTTGTGCCAGCCAGATCCGACACGTAAAGGTTTTTCCAGCCATAAGGCATAACTTGCCCATTACTGAATATGGGGCTAAACTACAAACAAATTGCGTTCTGCCGGAATCCTTGGCTCAGGTTGTACATTTGCAGCTTTATATGGCCAGATGTACCACTTGGCTTTTACGGATCCAATCAGGAGTTTAATTCCCAGTTCCATAATAAATCAAAGGGAAGATATTAAATTGTACCATCCTTGAAAAGAGTGAATACTCTATTTCTGACCGGTAAGTTCATCTGGTGTTGATTCATAAGTTGCTTTTGTGAAAACAGGTGGTGTGTAATTAGACTGTGTATTACAGGACATCAAACTTTAAGCACTTCAATGTCAGCTCTGAGGTTTAAGAGATCATAAGACTGCCCCACTGCGCCAAGGAAAATTAATTATCTCAATTTGTCAGTGGTTTTTTTGCCCTTTTTCAAACAAGCAAAAATATGGTGTATTATAAAACATTTTTTCTGCAAAGTCATTGGAATAGGGTGTGCATGCTAAATTGTTATTTCAAAATAATGTCTTAATGATTCTTGCATTTTTTTTTCCTTCAAATTAACCTTCAAATGTTAAACTACTGGATCCAGACTAAGAGCAAAACTATGTCAAATCCAAGATTTTGATTTGTGTCACAGTTACAAGTTTGATTGCTCATATCTCAATTAAATAACCTTTTGCCAAATGTACCTTTTATTAATGTCAAATTTTGACAGCTGATGCTGCCCTCATTGATGTAAGTCCCAAGTGTTGATTAAAGTCGTAAAGATTAAATCTCTCGTTACACCAGCCTCCAATCAACATTTTCTGCAGTCATACCCATCCAGATCGTGCTTTGCCTCACCTGAATATTAATCACACCTGTTACATATCCCAGTATTAGGGTATATGGGCAATATTTGGACCTTTGTAAGGTAAAGCTTTGTTGAGGTATTGAATCTGCTGATTGACGAACTGGCTCCTTGCTGCATATCCAATAGACTTCTGCTGCTTCTTCTATCTGGTTTCTGACCCTGTTCGCTGACTGCAGTTTTTCAGTTACTATTTCCATTGCCCAGGACTGACTTATAACTGTTCTTTCATTTTCATGTTTTGGATATGATTCTTGAACATTTTGTTGCTTGTTATTTCTCCCAGAAAATAATTGCATTTATTTAATTATGTATTTGTTTATTTTTACTAGGCTAGCACTTTTGTTGACGTACAAGTGAGACAGATATCACATTACATGCATACCTCCTCTGGATCTCAGAACTCTGTCATCAGTAATCTTTAGTTATTTATTGGGTTCTGATATTGATGCAAGACATATGTTTAAAAAGGTAGTATAAGGTGATCCAGCCATTTATTTGTTCTGTGTCCTAATCCTAGTTATGACTGAAACAAAAAAAATGGCAATAACATACTGCTATTCCAAATTCTAAAAGTGAATATATTGCTCCCATTTATGCTTTTCATATACTTAGCTATTTCCTTCATGACCCAATGACAAAGAAAATGAAGCTTGCAGTGGGTAGGATTTACTGTGAATAACCACTTGATTTACCATAATGGGAACAAATAAACTGACCATTAAAAAATGATAAGCAATAGTGCAAGATAACTCAGCCTCTTTTCCTCAAATTACAAATAAGTACCCCAGTGCTGGAGACCTAGATGTGTGGGTAGTACTGGCATGATAAATGAACAAGAATTATAATAGCCTGTAAATGATCTCCAAGATAATGTAGGGTCTTTGACAATGATGGAAGAAATACAGGTACAGATGTTAATACACTGAGTCTATTTTTATTTCCCTGTTTACTCCATTACTACTGGAAATATTAGGACATAATTTTGTGGTTGACTAGTACACCTGTCAAAGAGGTTTTTTTTCTGCCAAATACTCATAATTCAGCACCAGCCACAGTGCTACATGCACTCAGCACAGATCCATTTGTAAAAGTAATTAATTACAATTAAATAACATTTATTCAACTATCAGTTTGGTACATGATGTGTAATTATTCATTTATGCAACCTACACTGGCTGTAATTGGCTTTCTGTCCTTCATGAGATAAAATTATGACACAGCTGTTGTTTTAAATTTGATAAATATTCCATATTTGTGGAAAAATGAGAATTGCTTGTCATTTTATCACAAATTGTTTCATCAGAAATCGTCAGGTGTTTCTGTTTCATGTTTATTTTATGGCAGAAACACAGGAAAAACAAATAGAGCTGTGAATGAATTAAAAGATAACGAATAAATCGCACAATTTTCTGTGATTAATCATGATGAAGTGCACATAATATTAAAACTCATACTTGTGAATAAATCCCATAATTAATACAGAATAAATGCAAGAGCAAGTATGGGGGTCGTTGTGACAAACATGTACATTATTGTAACATATTAATTTTCTCAAATTCTTAAACAGACTCAAATTATGCGATCCTGTTGTCCAAACTCAATTTTGCCTCTGGGGAAGTTAATAGGTTTTGTTATGTTAATATTGGGCCCAATCCCAATACCCCCACTTAGCCCTACCCCTCCATTTTGCGTGTGCCTGTGTGCCTTAAGATAGACCTCGAAATGGAGATTTTTTAGATGCTGACTCAAAATTCCCAACCGAGCAGGAGTGAGTTTCACAAAACCATCGAAGAATTAAGAACATATTTATTCAGAGAGAGACCATTCAAAGTCCTTTTTATGTAGTTTTTTTGGCTACGGCACTTTTGGGAAACTCACCCCTGATTGTTGATACACATTACTTAACTTGAATGTCCTCTTTCATAGAGCAAACAAATTATTTTACTTTTAAAATGCTCCATGTGTTCATGCATACAGGGCAACAAAACAAATAAGCTGCACACATACAGTATAGCACATGTACTTTTAAAAAAGTTAAGGTAAAAAAAAATATTATTTTGTACCGCGATGCACTATATTTAAGCACGCAGCATTTGGATAGCATTTGCTAAATGGTACATACTGTAAATTAATATGTTTATTCTAATTTGTATGGTAATTGATATGTACATGCACAGAAAGTCATATTTATAAAAGGAAATAGTATACCAAATACATTAAACAATGAAAATTAGGTGCACTATATTATGAACATTGAGACACAGGAAAAGCGACAAGTAAAACTTTAGCCAGGCACCCTATAGCTAACACAAACACGAGTCATTTTTAAACGTTATCATAAAAATCCACAAGCGTTAGCAGGCATTGCAGACATCTTCTGCGAGTATAATGATTAAAATGCATGCAGTCAACAATGCCATTCCTTGAGTCAGGTGTTCTGACGAGTTGAGCTACCTATCAAGACGTGCTATTGAGCCTTTCTGTGCATGTACAGTTTCACCATTTTAGGGGTTAGGGTTATGGGTAAGGTAATGGTTTTAGGGGTTTTTTGGGGGTTAAAGTTAGGGTAAGAGTTATGGTTAGGGCTATCAATTAACACTATGGTAGCCTATCTCGACAAAGTAGCTCAACTCGACAGAACACCGGCATTGTTAGAAACGAATGCAAAGTCGCATGTGTGAAACGTATGTGCAATGATCGACTACTGATGATGTAAATGAGTGGTGTCCCGACTCCTAGGTAAAGATTTCAAGCCCTACCCCTTGCGGCTATGAACTGCAAAGTCAACTTCGGAAGGGAGGGCCCTTGAAATCTAGTGGTAGGGCTAAGGGAGGAGAAATGGGATTGCGCTTTTATTTCTTAACAAATGTATTTCATTAAATCCAAAGAAGGAGTTACCAAGATGACAAAACTAACAAAATATTTGGCACAAATATACATCTTAACATACAGATTGATTGTTAATTGTGGGTTATATGCAAAAAAAGTTGAAAGATTTAAAAACACTTTATGTAGTTTTGTGCATTGTGATGCGGGGAGGAACAGTGGACGCAGGAACAAGAGTCAGGGCAAGTTTATTTAAACAAACTAAATGAACCTAGAAACAAAATGTTATTGCAGGGGATCAAAAGAGTGGTTATGGCAAGGACAACAGGAAGACACAATGGCAAAGATGGAACTGAGGCATGCAGGACTGGGAGGCATTCAAAAGGTCCAACTAGAGAGTAAGGGATTTGTAATGACATGACACATCTTCAAGTGGAGCAAAATGCAAGTGATGAGAAAGCTACTTTTTTGTTTTGCTGTATTTTTTGTTCTTCAACAACTCATCTGCAATAACAAACACTGTAAAACAAAAAAGGACAAAACATTAGGGATAAGTCAAGTCTATTTGCATGTAAACATGCTTAATATGCAGCTTCATGAAGGTTAGTGTTGCTAACTAGTTACTACCTAGTCCAGTTTAGAATTTAACAGATAATAGATGTAATATGAATCATACAGGAATGAGGCAAAACCGGTATGCGATACAATGAGATTTTAATGAGGAAATCAAACAATTCAGCTTTACATAAACAACATATTTTTAAAACTATAAGCATTACATCACAGAAAAATGTTCAGAGGTTATGTACCCCAAAGCTTCATATCACTGAATTGTGTTGCATTTGGATGACTTTTTGCTTTTTGTTAAAGTTACTGGATGACAGAAACAGTTCTAGAATTTTATCCGCCAGTGCACAAATAGTGACTGTATCAAACATGTAACAATACAGAAGTAATTTATTATTATAATAACTATTTTAAAAAATATTATTATGAAGAAGAAGATGAAAAGAAGACTGTCAGATGCTCTTCTCCAACATGTATGTGTGGTACATCACAATATACTGAATCACAATTGAAACTGGAATGTTATTTTGCACCACAATCCAACCATATGAAAGAGCATATGGCTGTTGTTTCAAAATCATAACTGGCAAAGCAAGGAAAACATAAAATAAATTTGATGCCTATTTGAGTCCTGAGGTAAATAGAGCATTCTGAAAATGTTAAAAATAAACGTTTGGAACGCCATAAATGGCTTGCATTAACTACATAAGTGAGTGAAGCTGCCTCCAGCTATTTATGTCTATCAGAGCGGTAAGTGTTTAAATATTCACTGGATTATATCATGACTAAAGTCACAAGGTACAACTGTAAATATGTCTCAAGGGAGCTTTGTTTTCCCTGAGAGCATTTTAAAGCTTCTAAGTTTGCTGCTAGGTAAAGAGTATTATGAAAGAAGCACATATGTTATTGGTATGAATATGACATAATTTGTAAATGAGTAAAAATGAGTACTGTTGGTTGAAGCTTGTACAGCCAATAGATTTAATAAAGGAGACCTCCACAAGCACAAAGTCCAAAATTCATAAAATCAAAAGGAAGAATAGAGTAGAACACCTAATATATGGTTTTAATAAATCGTAAGTTCAAACATAAACAGGCTATAAAACACACTATACAGCCATAGGTATGTGGACACCGCGTGTCCAACAGCTCATTCTGAAACCAAGGCTAATAATTTAAAGTTGTTCAGCCTGTTGTTGCTATAATAGCCTCTACTCGTCTGGGAAGAATTTCTATTAAATGCTGAAACATTGCTGGTGGGATTTTCTGCCATTCAGGTTAGGTACTGATGTTGGGTGATCAAGTCCCTTGTGTGGCCTACCATTTTCAAACTAAACTTGTTCCCAGATATTTCTACTTCACAGTCATTCACTTGCAGTTGACTAGGGCGTTTATAGAAATGTGCCGAACTGACTTGCTGTGAAGATGGTGTCCTATAATTAAAGTAGAAAAGTAAAAAAGTCACCTTTTCTGCACAACCACCCTTTCCCTCCAAGTGATTATTACTTAATTTTGCATCTGTTTAAGTGCCTTATTGTGCATAATTTTCAAAACAGGAAAAATGAATTCTACTACAGCAAAATAGTATTTCATTTATTGATTAGGTAGGCCTAATATGTGATGTAACCTCTAGTCACAAAAAACAAACACAAGAGTTCATATTTTTGAATGCCCCTTTAAGCTGTAGTCATCCAGAAATTAATTCCAGTAGATGTGTAACTCTTATCCGTGGCACAATGAGCTAACTTGCAATCTAGCCAGATAGTACTTTTAAGCCCTGGTCTCCCAGCACTGAATTGTAATAGATATGTGACTTTTATCTTTGGAACTAATCTGTGAATTAGTCAGATAATCTTGCCAGTTATTGTGAACTTTGCTAGCTACATGTAGTAACATGAGTGATTCAGGCAACAGCCCTTTTGCCTTTTGGTTTAATAGAATACAAGAGTTAATGTACACTACATGGACAAACGTATTAGGACATCTGACCATTAAGCCTACAGGAACTTTTATGATATCCCATTCTAAATCCATAAGCATCAAAATGGAATTCCCCCCCCCTCCTTGGCAGCTATAACAGCTGGCACTCTTCTGGGAAGGCTTCCATAAGATTTTGGAGTGTGTCCAATGGGAATTTTCCCTGTTCACCCAGAAGAGCATTTATGAGGTTAGGCACTGATGTTGGACGTGAAGGCCTGGCTCGCAATTTCTGTTCTAGTTCATCCCAAAGGTGTTTGATGGGGTTGTGGTCAGGGCTCTGTGTGGTTCAGTCAAGTTCTTCCACACCAAACTCACCCAACCATGTCTTTATAGCACAGTAATTCTAGAATAGTAAAGTACAGTGGCCCTGAATCCCCAGAGCACGTCATCTTTAACACAACACAAAAACATAAATAAGTCTCAAAAACATCGAGAAAGAAAATTCAGCAAATTAAATGTTTAAATGCGTTGTCTTCTTAAGCTGTTGCGTTTTTCAAAACGGAAGTGCTGGAAACTGTCCACAGCCTAAAATTGCTTGCAGAAAAGTGAAGTATGAATGAAGAAAGAAATGATCTTTGGAACTCAGTGAGTGCAGTGCGCCGCTTTGGAGCTGAAAAAGTGCAGACTTTTTAAAAGTACAGAATTTTTCTTTTTATACGTGTCATGCCCTGCTCGTCCTGATCCCCCTGTGTGCCACGCCCCCCTCACTACCTCGTGTGGAATCCCTGTGTTATCAGCTGTTTTAGTTGTGTTAATTAGTCTGGTGTATTTCAGTCCATGTCTGTGTGTTTTGAGTCGGGTCATTTATGTTGTGAAGTCTTTGTATGTTCTTGAGCGTATTTTTTCTAAAGACTATGCATTAAACCCGGGGGTTCTTAACCTTTCTAAGACTCGCCATTTTACATATCTAATACATATCTATCTAAGTTGACAGAGTATTTTTCATTTTTTAATTTGGCCAACTTATAACTAATTAAGATGGGAAGATGTAACATATGTAAAGTTTTACACTGAGAAACACTTTTATTTAAAAGTGTTCCTTAGTATCCCCTGCAACCATTTTTTTGAGTGCATGTCACAGTAGCCTGTTTTTCCATTGTTCCTTTGGCCTCTGTGGAGTATAAAAAGCATGATTTTCATTGCTCCGTCTTCCCTTGGTTCATGACATTTTTTGTTGCTATATCATATAATTAGGCTAAAACATCAGAATCCCTGTCATTTGAGAGAGTACAGTATTGTGTAACGATGTACAATGTAACAATATACTTATTACTGTATTTAATGTTGACAATGTTTTATAGTACACAAATATAACAGGGAAACACAGGGAGGTCAGACACTGGATGGTAATGCTCAGACTTGGTGGGTAATATATACATTGCTAAAGACACACGAAGATCATACAGATCTCACACAAGACAAGGGGAAACACATGCCGGATGATAGGGAAATACAGCAAAAGCATTTACCATAACAAATATATACAATGAGCTATTTGCTCCCAGCATACTCAGTACACTTACTGCACTACATTATTAATGTACCCAAAACTCACATTATATACAGTATATGGAGTATGCAAATTGTTTGCAGTTTTCCATGTTTCAGGCTATTCACGGTAGAAAATGTTTTAAATGTTTTAGAACATATCACCCGCAGATATGAGGCACTAGTTTAATTATTACTATTAATTATAAAGGCCAGATTTGGTGGAAACCAGCTGTCACAGTATTTGGTTTGCTTGCACACTTTCACTTCACAGCTGGCTTTTAAAAACAATGGGAGATGCCAATCTGATTGCTTTATAGCATGTTACACTGCAAACACACCTATGACTAATTATGAAACATAGTACAACCCTTTTCGACCATGTGCCTAGCGCTGCGACTAATTTTCCACTGTTAAACTAGTAAAAGTGGATCGACCACGCCCTGAAAGAACTTGTGGCTGCACTTCAGACTGGTGCTTTAGATCGTTGAAAAAAGACCCTGAAGAAAATTCAAAAGATGGAGGGGTGAGCATACTCATACTCAAGTCACTGGTTTTCACTGTAGAATTAATACAAAGGCAAGTATATGGTTCACTATCACAACCTAATTAGTGTAACATTCATTTTCACAAATTTTTAGACAGATTCAAATTATACAGCTTCATTGTCTAAACTGTTAATTTTGCCTCTGGGGTAGTTAATGAGTGTTATTATGTTAGCATTTATTTCTGTTATAAACAGAAGTATTCAGTGAAATTCAGTGCAAGAATTACAAAGATGAAAAGATGACAGAAGTGACCAGAAATTAAGCAGCAGATTCAAAGACATTTTATTGGAGAGGGGACTGAGGGGACAGGGCAGACACACAGGGCTAGAGAAAGATAGGACATTGTGCTAGACAGGGTACAACAGGGCATATGGGATTGATACCCCAAAAGAACAGAGAGATAGAGTCCCCAGACAGGACAGGACAGCATGG
>JAABNY020000034.1:4181296-4200829 GCA_015164015.2 Brevimyrus niger
GTCTCCGCCCTGATTCCATATATGTGAAGTTTGCATGTTCTCCCCATGTCATTGTAGGGATTAACCAGATTAACTAGGTTATCATAAGGTGAATTGGACTTACCATATTGTGAATGGTGAGTCTGCCTGGTGATGGATTGGTGCCCCATCCTGGCCGTTCCCTGCCTTGTGGCTGGAGCCTCTGGGATGGGTTCTTTTGTCCCTGAATAGGAAAAGTGGTTTCAGATAATGGATAGATGATGATGATTCAATTCTACAGTTCTACACTGAATTGCTCCCTGGGCGAGACTCCCTCCCGGCGCCCCAAGCCACCCCCCTTCCTAAAAAAAAACACTATAAAACTTCACATTTTGTATACACCACATGTTTTATTGTAGTAATACTACATGTCGTTCCATAACAGACCATTTTCGCAAAAAATGAATAAACTACTCATAACTTAAATAAATATACTCTGTACAAACAAATATTAAGAAAAAATATTTTAAATTATTAAGAATAATATACAAATAAGATATAGAATAAATATAGAATAAATCACATTAAAGAAAATCAAATTATTTGTTTTACTGCAGAACAGAAAACACAAATTGAAACTAAAATCTGACATTTCTGGCCTTTCTAGATGCAAAGTCATCAATAATGCCATCATATGAGATGTGCTACCCTATTGAATGATTAATGCTTATGACAGAAAGGCCAGTGAGCCATTCCTGAGACATGGTTGACCTCAGGTATGTCTTGATTAACTTGATTAACACATATGTAAATTACACTGGCTATTTACAGTATACTGTAAATATATTGTAAATATATTGGCTATAGCCAACATTAATATAAACAATGGAATACATAATTGTACTTGCAACAGTTTTGTTGCAAAGCATAATTTTGTGGTTAAATATAATTAGATCTCATGTTGTATATACTGCTGAAAAAACAATAGAACCCTGCTTAGCCTTTAGCTGTTTACTTTGTAATCGACGATTCAACAATCAACAGATTTCCCATCCCCCAACGCTGTCACTCACGACCAAAATCAAGACTAAACCAATTCACCTCCACATCATAATAATTTTTTATTACCTATTTTTATTAGCCATTTCACACAATTAAATAAATGAAAAAAAAAGTTTCTGTGTTTATAATATTTTGAATGAAATGTGCAGTATTTGTAAGAAAGTCAGGTGTAATTTAGCCCCCCTCCTTGTCCGCTTCGTTTGGGAGAGGTGAATTGTACTCTGCGCCCCCCAACACCCCCCCCCCATCTCCTCTCCTCTCCGCTCGCTCAGCTTCTGTGTGGCTCCTTCAGCAGCAGGGGAGACACAAGTATTAGAGATAATAGAAAATCGCTTAGCGGCACAGATTATAATTTTTTCCTCCGAGTTCGTGTGCCGCCGCTCACGTGTCATGAAAAAATGCCACCCCGGGCGGCTGCCCCGTTCGTCCATGCCTATGGCCCCCGTTCACCCATCACTGGCTATGGGTTGGTGCCCCATCTTGAGTTATTCCCTGCCTTGTGCCTGTAGCCCCTGGAAAAGGCCCCAGATCACCTGAAAAGCTAAAAAGCCGAAGCAGGTACAGAAAATGGATGGATGGATGGATGGATGGATGGATGGATGGATGGATGGATGGATGGGTTTTGAAGGTCCCAATTCACAGCCATGTATTAAGGCAAAGTAAAGCAATTGAGTTTCCTATAGTATTATTCGTGTGAGCTCCACCCTACCATCCCACTCACACCCTCGTCCTCATTTAGCAGTAAGAATAAATGCACATAAATCTTGTTTTTTGAATGCCAATGAAACATAACAGCTCCCTGACTCACAGTACACAGGATGTACCATAAAGAGAGGAGTGCAGTTGAAGTATGATCACTGTGTGCCCCTTTACAGACCTTGGACATTATTTGAGTGGAGTATTGTCTGTTACTCATGAATATAAGTGTACCAGGCTTGTAGCCACGGAAACAAAGCCAAGGACTTTCCAAAGCATGATAGGGGAACAAAACTCCTTATTGCACATTGAAATAATGAAAATGAAGCTTCATTAATATAAATTAATGTTTGGAAAAAAAACAATGCTGAAAAATATTTGCCATGCTTTTTTTAAATTACTAAATCTGTAATTGACCGCTCTGAACATTTTTAAATGCTATGGGTTTTAAAACTGTAAGTAATATCTGCAACATTAAGAAGTTTTAAGAAGAAAGGCTAAAGGTGGCAATACAGGTTCCTTAGAATACATTCCCAAATGTCTGTAATGAGTTTTCTTTAGGGAACCTGAGAGAAATTATGCAGGATGGAGCACACAAGCGGGCGAACCTTATTAGCCGACACAGCTCTGTGAAGCAAAATAGGCCACCAGGCCAAAGATTATGGAAAGAGTGAGGATGTGCGAATGAGGATGTGCTCTCTATCTACAGGGAAGATTTTTGATGGAAACAAATGTAGAGGAACATCACTATGCACATATGTTATTTATGTTACCGTAGGTCTCATTCACGGGTCAACACTGCCGCAAATTCTGATGGACATTGTGATCAAAATGCAATTTTTACCCCAGACATGTTATTTAAAAATGTGGCCGATATAGTAATTTACCGCAGACACAGACAAGACTTTCCCACTTACATACCTGTTTAAGGACAGGTTGACAATACTTGGTCTCATCCCTTAAATACAGGAAGGCAATTGTTAGCATTCATTAGAGCCTCATTTACAGGAGATCTAGTGTGGAAGGTATTTATATAGAAGATGGTGTCACTTAGTAATGGATTCTAGTTATGTACAAGTTCAGGGTGGGGTGACATATATGTATATTTTATTTTGGTGTACTTAAGGTTATTCAAGGTCAGTACTGTCAAAAATTCACGAGGATGTGGATATTGTGCATAGCTCAGTTAGTTAGGACTTTTATAAAGGGTAAAACCCCATGACTGCTGCCATGAAATAGCTGCTTATTTCCATTTGTACGAGAAGGTTATAGGTATATGGAAACACTTCTGTTTTTGCATATCCCATCCTGCTCTTCTTTGAGACACTTGAGATTGAAGCGCGGAGTCTGAGTACAGGGCCAGGCCATTTAGCTGACACCCCCTGGAGCATTTCAGGGGGAGTTTGGGTTAAGGACCTTGCTCAAGGGCCCGATGGAGATGTGTCTATTCTGCCAAGGCTGCCTGCTCACTGGTCCTCACTCGTATGTTCCTTTTGTACAAAGTGTCTGATAAATGTAAATTGGGCCCCTTATGTAAATAAACACAACAAGAAAAATTATTCAGCAACATTGTCTACAACCTTGATAAAAAGTATTCAATATGTTCTTTTCTTTTGGTTTTGGCTCAAAAAAAAAATAATGCTCTCAGTGTGGCCTTAACTTGTATGATCATGCTTCACTGATTGTCTCAAAAACCATGTGTCAGTGAGACAAGGATTATTTATTTCATTGTTATTGGCAGTGACCATTAACTATCTGCTTTACACACATTAGCATGGAACTATTGATTGGCTCAGCTCCTGTATTTTGTGTGTCTGTCCTTAAAAGAACTATAGTTAGTCTAGCTTGTGATTTGCATAACTGCTCGGAGTATGGATAGTCCCTCATGACTCACAGCCTCTACAAACCATCATTTGGTCTCTTTACAATTAAAAGCCAAAAGTAAAAATCATATAATGTATCTTGTGCATGATTGTAAGCCTGAGGCTGTCTGTAAATTGCAGTAAATCTGTAAATTGCTTTTTATGGTTTCCTTGTCACGTTTCATTTAGGCCATATGCAAATTTGATGGGGTTAGGTGAGGTGAGGTGAGGTCAGGGAGCATGCACTGGTACAGCGTCTTGCTGTGTCCACCACACCATGAAACAGCTTGTGTTGGCGACCCCCCAGGCCAACATGTGGTCCAGTCCCACCGTCCGGAAATGCCCATCTACCCGCCACAGCCAGGAGTTACATGCTTCCCCTTGGCCTGATCCAGCTGCTTAAGTCATCAACGACGAGACGTGTCACATGTCCGTAGTGTCATAACTGACGCTCCCTCACACTACAGGTCATGTGCCCCATTAGGGAACTTCCTGAGCAACCGCTACTTCAACACAAAGTCAAACCACTTGGGTTAAAAACAGTAATAATATACAAGAATTTGTGGTGTCTATTGTTTACTTTTTCTATAACTAATCTGAATTGTCTGATGTTATTACACCCAACCAATACTGTAATTCACTGAAATGGTACTGTGTTTCTAGATCATGCAGTGTTTTTGCAGGTATTCAGGTTTTTGAAACCTTTTGTGTCTAGCTAAAAAATCATAAATGCCAGAATTAAAGCAGGGATTTGTGAGTCCGTGCTCCCATTGTCCAAGGTTTTAAGTTGTAACCTTGATCATTTCAATTTGGTTCATTGGCTTGAATGCCTTACAACCTGAAAATCTCTTGTGTTTTTAAACTCTACCCTATGTTTTTTGCAGCAACCTCAAAGACTGAAAAATATTGTAATCTTCATCTCCTGAGGGATATTATAGCCTCCAAAAATTCACATTGATGGGATGACATTGTTTTTACTGTGACAAATCCCAGCATCCATAAATAGATGTTGAATCATCAGGAAACCAAGAGCTTCTCACCAATTCTAATCAGCCAGGATTTGTCTAACACAATTGCAGTGAGAATGAGGATTTGTAAGCTTTCCATAAAGTGTGCATTATTAAAATACATGACCTGAAAAAGGTTGCTCTTTTTATACTTTATAAAATGAGAATACTTTTGCAACCTCTCTCCCATATGCAGAAGGCAGACTTCAAGAAGAAATATGTGATTTTATTATTCATCCATCTTGTAACTGCGTATCCTGCTCAGGGTCGCTGGCATGATTTTATTATGTTACCTTAAAGTTCTTATTTTTCAAACATTATCGCCAGAAAGGGGATATTTGACTCTGACCTTAAGATCATTCAGAATTTATCTATGTCCAACTCCCAGCCTTTAATTACAGCTCCTTCCTAACATAATTATACTGCCCTATTTTTGCTATTAGAATATAAACTATTTCAGGGCATCATATAAAAAACTTTGTCATGACTATAGAGAGGGAGGACTCAAGGGCAGATGTTGTGGCAGAACAAACAGGGTTCATTTTGAACTTAATTGAACAGAACACAGAAATGAACTGGACCACAAGAGATCGAAATAGGAGGACTGGAAATGAAGAAGGGCACAAGCAACAGGAGGGTTTGACGTCAATGACTGAACTAGGGAACAGAGAAATGGGAAGCGGGAATACGGGACTAACGAGGGAACTAACAAGATGCAGCTGGGAGGGAAATAACATGAGGGTTTGGAAGAAGAGGAGCAATAAAGGAGTAACAGGTGTGGCTTATTAGGGTCACGCTAGGGAGGAAATAGGTGGACATAGCGGGCAGGATGTGACACTATTCAATTGACAATTAATTCTGCTGTCTAGTTCCTTTTATTTTTCTTTTTTTTTATTATTGGGTGCCACAGGGTGCTTCAGTCCTCTGTTGAATCTCCCAGCTTGGGGGCTTGAATCTTCCATCTGCATGTGTGTGAGGTTTGGATGTTCCTTCCCCTGCTGTGTGGATTCCCTCACGCAGTTCAAGGACACACAGTTAAGTAGATGCCGGTAATAGATTGGCATCCTATCCAGGCCTGTACCCCGGGCCCATGCCCTCTGTTTCCTGGGACTCTCTCTGTGCCTCCCACAACCCTGACCAGTGGCTGGAAAATTGGTATGAAGTATTTTTTTATTATTAATATGGGTTAGCATTCATTAAAATGTTATAAAAGTGTAGCTTTTTTTAATACAAATGCTAATGCATTTTAAATGCATAAAGTTTTTGGAGATAGGTTGCAGAACTGCTGCATATTCCTCCAGGAGAATTAAAATGATTCTGTTAAAAGCGGGACAGCACCACATGATTCATTTGAAATATAGATTGAAGGGCACCATCATCAATTCAGTGTGCATCATTCACACTTGAAAATAGTGCTATTTATAACACACTTTTAATTTGCAGTATGCATGAAGGTACCATTATATTTCAACGGTCTCTGCTTCTTTAATTCATTTTGTTCATTGTTAATGTGTTACATAACACCATTTGTTTTTCCAACAATAAAATGTATTTCTGAAGTGTGGAGAAGTACTAACATTACAGTACATACCTGTGTTCGATTTTATTTTATTTCTTGGAATTTTATTACAGTAGGATACCGTTGTCTATATTATGTTTTTGAATGAATTGTTTGCTTACAGACAGGACGAGAAGCATTTGGAGATGCGTGGAGAAGTGGTGCTGTGTTCTATGCAGGAAGGTGCAGAGTGCAGAGATTGAAGTGGTTCTAAATCCACTATTGTGAAAAACAAAACAGATACAATATGAAATGAAAACAACTCATTGCCGTCCCTGAAACCACTGAGCAAATCCGTGGAAAAATATTAAGGGGGAAACAATTGCATTTCTTTCTTTCTTGTGTAGTTGCAGGCCATGTTCTTTAGATCTGCCCCCATCATTTGTTTTTTTTTTTCACGAAGAGAACAGCTACTTTTCTTTTGGTATGAATAATAAAATGAATGATGCATTTTTTTATTTTCAGCACACGATCTATCTCCATTTCCATCCAGGTGATGTACATTTCCACCTGGCAGGTGCTAATCAGATTTCCAAATTTCTAACATTGCATGTTTTGCGGTGGTCTTATTGCAATTTAAAGACAAAGGGGTACAGTGTGCAGTAAACCCCCCCCGCCCCCCCCCCCAGATCATGCCTCCCTTTACTGAATTCCTTGACTTCATCTGACTCAGGAGCAGCTATGTGGACAAATTATTTCCAAGATGTTTCAGGTAGATCTATAGAGGTTCTCTGAGCCTGAAGTATATCCTGGGAAATAGTGCTCAAGGCTGTAGATGGAGCTGGGTGAACTGAAATGCAGGGTTGAAGGAAATGTATTTTTTAAAGACGATTCTCTGTGAAGGTATATTATTATGGTTTGCATAGTTTTATAGCAGTTGTTATCACTGTTATCACTAGTCTCTGCCAAGGCTCCATGTGTGTGGAATTTGCATTTTATCTCTATGTCATTGTGGGGTTTCCCCTGGTACTCTGGTTTCCTCCACCAATACAAAAACATGCTAAAGTTAAATTGCCTGCAGAAGGGCATGTGAATGTTGTGTGAGTCCTGAGGGGTTGGCACCCCATCTTGGGTTGTTCCCTGCCTTCTGCCCCTAGCCTCTGGAATAGACTCAGGACCCCTTACCACCCTGAATAGGACAAGCAGGTGCAGTGGATATATGGATGGATATCATTTTTTGTGGTCATTTTGGCCGTACGAGCATAACATATTATTCAGTGATTCTTCCTTTTTTGAAGCTTTTTTTTTATTTTCATAATAGTAGGTTTAGTAGGCAAATAATGACACATTGGGCCAACTTGATGCCCTAATTGGAATCATATCTCAGGTTGCACATTTAAGCTTTTATCATTTATTAATCCGTAATAATCATGATCCCCTCATATGTGATTCTGTGATGAATACATAAAATGCATTTTTACTATAATTTGTGAAACATATTTCTAATTTGATTATGTAATGAGAAAAGTTTGGTGCCTCTTGGCTACTTGACACTCCTTTACTATTTCAAAATAGGTAATTATAAGTATGAGCTGAACACATCACATGACAGATGAACCAGGGATAAAACCATGTGGAGAGGACTGTGGTCTCGCATCTGCAATGCTTATGCCAAAATTGCCCAGCTGTCACTGATTTCAAGTAAAAAATCCAGCACAAATAAGCATATGCATGTTTGCAAATGATGAATTGCGGTTGATAATCACTGCGTAACTTGAACATTGTAATTAGACTTAAAGATGGAATCTCACTCCAAGTTAGGAATATGCGGAGGTAATGACCGCCAAGGCTCTCTAAGACTTCCGGACTTGTTGGACAGAAAGTAAAATGGCTGGAGTGCGTCTTTGTGAGCTGTGCCTATCTGTGAACTGTGCCTCTCTGTGAGCTGTGCCTCTCTGGTGTCCCACTTCAATGTGCTTTTCACATATGAACAGTGCATAAAGCAGCATGTGCTAGAAGGACCTCAGCCTGGTGCTCCAGACATCTGTGACAATGCAGGCAGGCTGGGTGCCAAACGGCTATTTATTCCATCCTCGAGATGAAAGCACAAGGTTAAGCAGTAACGATGGGAATGGAAACACAGGCACAACTGTGGCTCGGCTGTCCTGAAGGACCCATGCAAATATGGAAAATGCAGCCTTTTCCCCACTGCCCATTATCGTGGACATACACGGGCATAAATATTTTAATATTATGGAGGATTCACAAATATTGTTGAGGATATCACCTGTCTGCACCCAGGGATATTAAAGGTGGTTATGATGTAGATGCTGATTATCAGTCTCAGGGTTTTTTTCTATGTGGTAAAACATCCAAGTGTAGCAGGCACAATACAGTCCAGCCTCTTTATGGATCAGAAAATTCAGTTCTTCTTTATTGCTGCAGAATAATAAGGGTACACTGTTAAGTGCTTCTGGGCCACAGTGTGCTGAGTTTTTCTTTGTACCTGCAGCTCTTAATTACACTACTGAAGGAATTAATGAAATTTTACATGGCAAAAAAGCTAGTACAGGTATCCCTTGAGATACTAGTCTTTGACTTATGAGCTTTTGCATACGTGAGTGAAATTAATTCACACCTTTACCAATGATTTCAGCAAACATAAGGCACTCCGAAGTAACAGAGCTGAACATATTTTAAAATTTCTCACCGGCAGCCACAGATAATTTGTTTGTTGTGCTGTTACTCAATTTTGTCCACAGTTTCAATCTCCTTGCCTTCCTTTCCGGTTGTTCTCAATGAATCTCATGTGCAATCTTATGTTTTCTTTTCAATTTTTATGGTGTTTAATTTTTTCCCCATTCATTTCTATAGTAATTAGTAGACTTATGACATTTCTGACTTACGACATTTCATCTTATGAGCTAGGTTCTGAATGCAATCGGCTCGTGAGTAGGGGGATACCTGTAATTGTCATGACATTTCTAGAAATAGCAGGACGTCCTTCATGAAGGACCTTCATTTCTCACCCTCAATTTAGAGTTTTGCACGATGGCATGATCATGTTCCAGAGCGACTCTATAATTAATTGAAACATATCAAATGTGACTAAGTGACGGTTTTTATTTCTAGCAACTTTGATTTACAGCAGCTGAGGTTTTTCAATTCAACATATGGTGGTGAAGATATTCAGAATGTCTTTTGAAGAGCTCCTTATCACAGAGAGCTTCAACATTCAGTTTCAGTCGAGCCTAAAGTGACATATTTGAAACAAAAAGAACAAATTTATTAATAAAAACATTTTTTTTTCTATCAGTTGTGTTATAGAGTTTTAAAAAGTAAACAGGAAAAAAACAGAAATTTAAATGTGTCTGAATTTCTTGCTGCTCTTTATTGATATGGAGCTCTTATCCATAGAAACACCAATGATCAAGAGCTTTAGCAAAATTGTAACTTGTGCTCTCTTCCTGTTCACCTTCATAGATTACATGAAAGAGGTTCTGAATCTGTGAGGCAAGAGGATATCGGTAAAATTTTTGTAAATATCACACACAACCAAGAATGTGATTCGTCGTGTTTCTTTCCATTCCTGTTGTAATTCGGTACAGATCCCTTTTCCATCCAGCATCAAACTGCTTATCTCAGTTAAGGTTCTCTGGAGCCTATCATAGGAAGTATAGCGGCTGGACTTCGCCTTGAACAGAAAACCAGTCCTTTACAGGGCACATATTGCACGTCTTTGGACTGGGAAACTCTGTACACGGGGTAGATGGAGTTCTGAGGCAATATCTCACCCGTTCCTCATCTACCTGTAAAAGAAATCCAACCATCCA
This sequence comes from Brevimyrus niger, assembly GCA_015164015.2. Lineage (NCBI taxonomy): Eukaryota > Metazoa > Chordata > Actinopteri > Osteoglossiformes > Mormyridae > Brevimyrus > Brevimyrus niger. Next base: position 4,191,213 of record JAABNY020000034.1, read on the forward strand.
TCCATCCATCCATTGTACCCGCTTGTCCTAGTCAGGGTCATGGGGGATCCGGAGTCTATCCCGAAAGTTACGGGTGTAAGGCAGGGAACAGGATGGGGCACTAATCCATCGCACCTAAAAGAAGTCATTCAATGAATATGTGAATTCCAGTTTCTAGTTCTAGTTCTTTGGTCCTTTTGGTCGTTAGTGCCATGCACCTAATCCCTATATCCAGTCTCATCCTTGTTAAAGATCAGCCATATCACAGTTGCACCATATGAAAATTTCATGACGATGTTTGAGGCCAAAGAGGGGATAAGTGAATAGTGCATAGAGCAGCAGAATCAGCACTCAGCCCTGTGGAGTTTTTTGTTGAATGTTTTGGGGAGGGGACTTGGTGCCCAGTTTAACAGTTTGGGGTCTGTTGATAAGAAAATTCAGATCCCAGTTGCAGAGTACAGTTGCCGAGGTTGTGGAATGTGGATACCAGCTGCTTGGGAATTACACTGATCAACCCTAACATTAAAACCATCAGCATAATATGGTGTGGGTCCCCCTCCTGCTGTCAATACAGCTCTGACCCATTGAGGCATGGACTCCACAAGACCTCTGAAGGTGTCCTTTGGTATCTGGCACCAAGATTTTCGCAGAAGATCCTTTAAATCCTGTAAGCTGCAAAATGCTGTAGGACTTCCATGGACCAGACTTCTTAGTAAACAAAGCCAAGTAAATAACTGACCAATTTTTCATGTCCCTCAAACCATTCCTGAACAATTTCTGTATTGTGGCAAGAGGTATTATCCATCTTTAAGAGGCTGCTGACATCTAGGAATGCCATTGCCATGAAAGGGTGTACTTAGGTATTTTTAGGTAGTATGTGTCAAAGTAACATCCACATGAATGCCTGGATCCAAGGTTACCCAGAAGAACATTGCCCAGAGCACCACACTGCCTCTGCCGGCTTGCCGTCTTCCCATAGTGCATTTTGGTGCCATCTGTTCCACAGGTAAGTGACGCATACACACCCGGCCACCCACAAGATGTAACACAAAATATGACTCATCAGATCAGGCCACCTTCTTACATTGCTCCATGGTCCGACTCTGATGCTCACTGTCTTTGCAGGCACTTTCAGTGGTGGACAGGGGTCAGCACGGGCAGTATGACCAGTCTGCGCCTACACAGACCCATATGCAGCAAGCTGTGATGCATTGCGTGTTCTGATACCTTTCCATCATAGCCATCCTTTTCAGCAATTTGTGCTGAGGTCGCTGTTCCGTGGAATGAACCAGACGGGCTAACTTCTCACATGCATCAATGTCCCGTGGGTGCCCTTTTTTCATGCTTCCAACACATCATCTACATGAACTGACTGTTCTGTTAGGAGTGTGTAGAAGATCCAGTAGGAGTGTGTTAATTACGAAGGTGTTGATTTTATTACATCTGTAGTTTGGGAGGGACTTGATGCATAATCACATTCTACAGTGGTAAATTGCTGTTGTATATCTAGGAGCTGCACTATTTTTTTCTTAGTTTAAGCTTAGTTCCATGTTGAATTTTGCCATAATAACCATGTTTTCGCCCCTTCTTTTGTTTTAGTGATTTGCATTATGTGATGTACATCCTTAAAATCAACGTTCAGTGTATAAAACATAATACTCATTTGTCAGTGTTTGCAGTGTTTTGTGACAAATTTATAGCATGCATTTGAAACTTGACTTCCATTAACCTCATTCATTTAAACAAACCTGTTCCTTGAAATATTTAAATAATGAATTTCCTTTATTTGGTTGCACCTTTTAAATCCCATTCCTTGACATGGCCAGTTTAATACCTTTCATCTATAATTGACTTAGACTGTACCACTTTTAATACCTTTCATCTATAATTGACTTAGACTGTACCACTTTTTTTCCATGCTGCTGCACAATTAGCTGTGTTTGTTCATTAAAAGCTAAACTATATTAGACCTCCATGCTTTACTTTAATCTTAATTATATTCCCCTGGGCATGTTGAGGCTTCATAAAAATGCTTAAAATATAGACTTTATCAAATATACCATTAGCATATGCACTTAAACTGTAAACAGTATTCACATTTGAGTGACAATATTTTTTATTAAAGTGAAGTAAAATTCTAGACTTGCATGAAGTAGAAATAGGTAATATACATTTTCTGATGTAAATATAAATTTGCAATAATGCTGAAAAAAGTAGACTCCTCCTGTAACCTGAACATCAACATCTTATGCGTATAATCACAAAAATACTGTTAATGTAGAACTTACTTTTCTGAAACTTTATTAATGCTTTTTTTTTCTTCTAAAATTAGATATCCCGCTGAGACCCAAGGAAAAAAGTGTCCTTCAATTTTTGGTTATTTGTTTTTGGAGGAAATAAGACGCCCTACAATTTAGATTTTTTTAAATTTCTTTTTATTTTTAATTTCCAGCATGTCCTCTTTAGTGTACAACGGGAATAAGTACATTTCCTAATATCAGTGAAAAGATATAAAAATAAAATGTCCACTACAATAGACATAAATGAATGGGTGGGGTCTCAGGAGGATATTAGGGATCCTGTTTTTACATTTTCTCCATGTCCTTTCTTTTCTCTTTCAGCACTTCACCATAATTTCACTGTTTACATTGGCTCATTAACACATAACTTTCTTAATTCTAGTTTCTTCACCGATTAGTTTTTAGCATTATTTATTGCTGCATTACCTAAAAAGACAACGTCCTTTCTTTTTGATAAGTGTATTCTAGGTCTCTGTGTGGTAACTACTCAGCTATGCTAACTACCCAACTCATGCATCAAAATTAAAGAGCTTTTCAGTATATTTATAAATAACTGGTGATTCTGTCACAAAGAAACAGGTTTGTTTAATTCACAAATAATGCATTTAAAACAAAGGAGGCTCAAATTACATTGGTAATTCTGTGTATCCTGTTTTTTTCATGACTGGAGAGACTAAAGAGCCAATATGTCAAAGACACTCCAAGTCAACACAAATCGCCATAGAAACCGACGTCTTACCCGAGACAGGTGCTGTGGCCAAGATGAAACAAGTTTTGCTGAAATGAGCTTCACAGGAAAACAGATCAAGGGAGCTCCAGGAGGCCCTGTTCCTTTGAAGACTGTGAAATGAAACTTGTGAAATGACTCCTGCAAAACAAAAGTGAAGTTAAGCTTATGGGTGTTTACAAATTACTGTAATAAAACATTTTTTAGGTTGGCCTGAGACATTGATATTGCTGTTAGAACATGACCTTCTTTAGTACTGAAATTAAAAGGAGAAAAGTCTGCAACACATGTGGTATTCCATTTCCGCACGCTATTTGTATGAACACCTTTTCTTAATCCCAAAATAAAAGGTCAAATAATATTGCTAATGATGAGTGATCCTGCGGTGGCACAGCGGTGCTCTAGGTAATGCAGTTGCCTCATACCTCATACCAGGATTTGACTCTCTGCCCTTGCTCCATGTATGTGAAATTCACATGTTCTTGTATCTGAATACATTCTAATAAAGCCCTCTGCATCTTGCCAAGTGTCGCCAAAGCTTTGTGTGAGTTTTAAACGTGTGAATCATTTCTCTTTCTTCATATGTGAATTAGACATGCTGTGTCCTCAATGTTAGTGTCACAGAGAGGCTGCCACTAATAGGGCCACCGCTGGAGAGCCTATCACTCACATGACTCGACTGGTGACAGACTTTCGGTATATGAAGCCGGGGAAGCACTTTGAAACTTTGAAATAACACTGAGCTCACTCACTCCGACAGCCTCAGATTGCGATGACCTAGTCTGCCTCAGGAAGAAGAACGTTAGCTTTAGCAAGTATGTTTACTATCAGATTTACTGTCCTTTATTTCTCAAAAATAAAAGCACTCATACACACATTTTGCAAGGATTTATCTACTTTGTTCAATCCATCCATTTTCTATACCCACTCAACCTATACAGGGTCACGAGGGGTCTGGAGCCTTTCCCAGAGGCTGTGGGTGCAAAGCTGGGAACAATGCTGGATGGAGCACCAATCCATCAAAAGCCACACTTAGCATTCACTGCTACAGGGAATTTGGCGACTCCAATTCATTTTTATGGACTGTTGGGGGAAACCATAGAACCCAGAGGAAACCCCTTGACCACACCAGGAGGACATGCTACCTCCACACACACAAGGAGTGAGGGGGGAGACTTGAACCCTGTACCCAGGAAACAGTTCTGACCACTGTGAAACCATGCCATCCTTAATTGATTAATTTTTTATGTGTTTTTGTGAAACATTAATGCATTCATCCTGAAGAAATCATATATTTTGTATACTGTACTCTGATTTATCTGTACCAAGGCAGGCAAGAAACCCGGCAGGATTGAGTCACTTGTGCAGCCATATTTACTAGGTCCATCTCTGTGCATTTGAGTCTCAATCAATCAGCGTGGACACAGACCCCTCTGCTGGATTCCACATAGAATACTGCAATTGTAAAAATGCTGAAAAAGTCGAAACTGAAAAAAGCCCTAGAAAAATATCATCAGCCCAACTGTGCCAAAACCTATCCTTATTAAACAGCAAATGCTCAATTCTCTCTGCTTGGTCTGGCACCCTATGCTGCCTGGGATAGGATACAGGCCCCCCAAGAACCCTGACCAGATAAATGGTTGACAGTATTATCTTGGAAAAATACACACGTATTTGCTTGTTCTTGGTACATTGAAGTTTAACGTGAAAAATATATACTGATCAGCTATAACATTAAAACCACTGACAGGAGAAGTGAATAACACTGATTATCTCATTACAATGGTACCTTTCAAGGATGCCATTATATATAAGGCAAGTGAATAGTCAGTCTTGAAGTTGATGTGTCGGAAGCAAGAGAAATGTGCAAGCGTAAGAGTCTGAGTGACTTTGACAAGGGCCAAATTGTGATGGTCAGACATGGGCATCTCCAAAATGACAGGTCTTGTGGGTGTTCCCAGTATTCAGTGGTAAAGACGTACCAAAAGGGGTTCAACAAAGGCCAACCAGTGAATCTATGACATGGTCATGGGCACAGAAGGTTCATTGAAGGCTAGCCCATCTGGCCCAATCCCACAAGAGAGTTACTGTAGTAAAAATTGCTGAACAAATTAATCCTGGCTAAGAAAATAACACACAATACATTACAGCTTGCTACATATGGGGCTGTGTAGGCACACTCCAGGCAGAGGGCCCATGCTGACCCCTGTCCACCACAGGAAATGCCTACAATGGGCACATGGGCATCAGAACTAGACCACGGAGCAGAAGAAGTTGACCTGATCTGATGGGTCATGTTGCTGTACCATCAAGTCCGATCCATGGAGGCACCACCTTGCGACATTATGGACTTAAACAATCTGCAGCTAACATCTTGCTGCCAGGTACCACAAGACCCCTTCAAAAAACTGACATTGGTAAATATTTAGTCAACTCAAGAGTTGTATTTGTCAGATATTCACAGGGAATGCAGTGAAATGCACCGTATAATCACACAGTACAATGTGCTTATACAGCTGCATCTAACAATATAACTTGCATTTAAACAAAAACTCTAGGTACAAAAAAATATGATGTACTGTATAATGATAAACGTCATTGGTTATATTTGCTTTGCCTCTGTTGGGCAGGCAGGCCATATGTTTAGGCCTAACGCCTGCCCTCCTGTATAAATGGATACATGGATATTTTGCTTAAGTAGTTTAGGTTTATTATTCACCTCCACAATATCACTCTGACAACTCCGACATATGCCTACATGTATTTTGGCAACATTTAAGGTACATGTCATACAGTAGAGTACACACAATAGGTACAAGTGTAATAAGGCACCAGTATTATAAAAGGGACAAAGGAAGATTTAGATTTCTTAGATGAAATTATAAATGTATGATGTACAATAAAACAACTCAAATACAGGCAGATTGTATTAATGATTTCCGCTAATGTTGCTCATCGAAAAGAGGTTTCTGTAGTGATAAATACACAATGACTGTATTGAAGCTTTTTTTTTATCTTTCTATTCTTATTTTTATTTTGAGATGGCCTAACCTTGCACCAGAACAGATGCAGGTACAGTGCTAGTGGGCACTAGCTGCAGATTAAATAAGGAACATCGCACCTTGTTTGCACTGGCAGAATTGCATCTTAGGGGCTATTCTCTAACATCCTTTGCATCTTTATTTTTCGTCTTTAATACACTACCAGCACATTAAACTAAAATCTAAATTAAGTAATAGACTGAATATGTAAGCTTTACTTATATACAGTATATACATAGTTATAGATGTTATTAATAATTAAAATAAATTAATATTTTTAAATGAAATTCCTAATATTATTGCGAACAGGAATTGAGTTGAATCTTTGCTCATTCTGTTTTTTGGATTTTTTTACTTGCGCTTTCAGGATTTTTCAGAAAGGAGTTTGATAAAAATGGAACAGCTAGATGTACAGAGCCTGACCAGTCTTCCTTAAATAGCATGGGACCTGTTCAGAATATTGATCAGGTTGCAGTATGGAAGAGTGAAAACTGCCCTGTCCTTGGCAAGAGTCATAAATGAAGCGACATATCCATAACTGCATCCATTTGGCAAGCTTTCATGACAATCCAAGGTGTAAGCAGATACTACGTCTGACATTTTAGTCTTTGCAGATGACCCCAAGAATGGATAATGAATTAAAAGTCTCACCTTTTTACACCAGTTACATTGAAATATATCATCAGAATATGTCTTTAGGCTTCTGTCTCATGACATTAAAAAATGTACAGGATCCTTTGAGTATAAAAGGTATGCAGTTCTAAGTAATTAATTTGACTATTACAGCATTTTTGCAAACAGGTATGTCAGTGAGTATAACTTTAGGAGTGGGCTACAAATCTGTAGATAAAAAGCAAATGTGTTAAACATAAGTGTAAGAGTTCTGCTCAAAATCAATGTCAGAGCTAAACTCAGGTTTTGATTGACAACTTACCCATTCAGAATTAATCTAATCTGTCAGAGCTATGAGCCCCACATATATGAACACTGATGCTTTACAATAACCATTTTGATTTGACTTTCTGATTTGTATGAGTTACCTCCATATATTTGTAAAATTATTCTACACCTTAATAAACAACGTGGAACAGTAAGAAAAACAAACCGCATGAAGCCCTAGTGCCAGTCTGGGAGCTGATAAAGCGATAACACCATGATTTTCTTTATATACACCATCATCCATACAACAAATGTATTTGTATCATTGCCTAATGACAACATCTGATCAGGGGGTCTATCTTGAATGAATCTCATTGTGACCCACGCATGACACCACATGGCACCACATGACACCACATGACACATTATCATCAATACCTCATGATATGAATGCACAGGGCTACTCCAAAAGTGTCTTAGATAAAATGTTCCTTTGCCCAGGGACTGTCTTCAGCTGACAAGTATCTGTGGGGGTGGTGACCTTTCAAAGGGACCTGGGTGAGTTGGACCATTCTACACTAACAGGGACGGATTCTTCTTTGAAGTATTTAATGAAGTCTTAAACTATTATCTCCTATCCATTGGTCATCCAAGCCTCCACTACATCTAGCCGCTTTTTATCCTCAGCACTGTAAGTGATACGTTTATTTTCCAAATAAAATAACCAAAGTGCAAACACAGGCAGTGAGTAGACGGAAAGGAGCAACACAGGAAAGAATTTAGTTCAAATCATAATTCAAACAACATTGGTCAAGACAAATACAGCAGATGGTGGAAGAAAGCAATTTGGAGAATGTAGTCAAATCCAAAAAGCATGAGGAAAAGCAGAATCCTATGACTCAGAGTTGTAAACATGACAGGGAACTATATCGTAAGTAAGTGTTGCTCAGTATGGTGTAATGCAACAAGGTAACTAATTTACTTATTCAGTAAATGAGCTCATGAGTTTCAAGTGTGTTGATATTCTGGTGAGGTGGAGTGTGGCCATTCTGGACATGGCTGAAATGAGGCCTGGCTGGATGCTGGTGCAATACAAACAACTCAACAGCCAAAGTGTATTTTTTTTCCTTTTTATTATTCTTTTTCTGCAGATTTTTTTATTTGCACTCTCCATGCTCTCCAAACTTAATTGCATTCTACAATAAAACTCCAAATGAGAACTTTTCTCATCCTATAAAATGTTCTAGTACTTCTGTCAGCTTCAGTGAAGTTTTCCATTATTTTCAAACGCATGCCAGCAATGTCTTTGGAAAATCCATTACAGGTGAACAACGGAATGTGGTCTGGAGTCCTTCATTTGCGTCACTGTCTCTGTAATTAAGGAAGTTTCAGAAAATCAAAGGAACAAACTTAACATCATCATAGAGCCCTAATGCATAGTGACATCTGCCCTTAAGTGCTGATTGAGGCCAAGAATAATATAATGTTAAGCTTCCTTCGGAGCATTTGCCGCTACTTATAACTTTGTTTACCTGGAGGTGGGGCCAATTTTGGAACAATCATCTATCAGCAACCTGGCACAGGCCATGTTGCTTGACAGACACACACCTTGCTGTTCGATCTGGCAGAAGCATTCCCCCTGTGTTTGCTTTGGTGCGTAGACGTTTGGGGAGTTTGGGGCCACTGGTCATCTGCAGTGCTGAAGTGATTTATTATATTACTACAGTACTGCTGTACTGTATTTGCGAGCAGATGGCACTGAGGAGGAAAGGGATCACCTCCTTGGGTTTTAATATTGCAAGATGAACAGGATGTCACATCATACAGTATGAGTAAATTATCCAGCTATACAATTCCATGATACATACATCTATTGGCATACATAATACACATTGGTACCTTTGATAATAGCATTTTATTTATTATTAAGCCCTGCCAAAATAAGTTTGCCTTCCATGACCACAGTTGTTTTTTATTTGTCTTCTGGGCTCAATGTTTTTTTTTATTAGATTCACTCATTGCGCTCTGACCATATTCTATCCATTTTGTTCTCGAATCTGATGATCAATGGCCTACAGAAACCACAAGGGTGGCAGCCGGGGAAACCCTGGTACATGTTCTTATCCGCTTAGACAAAGCAAGCTGTACTCACAGAAATGTGTGATATAAAGTAATGCATAACCATGAGCTCTTCTTTCTGCTTGTATATCACTGAGAGAGGAGCAGGAGTGGCGACCCTGGAACACAGTCAGGTGACTGGGGTTATTTGCCTCAGTTGTCTGACTATGTAATAGCATAGTAATAATATGTGTTCTGATTGTTTATTTTTTCCCTCCAGATTTAAATTTCATACCTCTTGCTTAATTGAAGCAGCTGTTTTTCATGTGCCCCTTCGTTGAGTTGAATCCATCCCTGCTCTGGCCCTGTAAACCCCAGTAAAACCATTAACCCGTATCACCTGGTTCTGTCTGCCATTCTGACCTGTATGATTCTCACAACCTCCTCACAACCTCAATAACAAATCATATCACGTGCTCCCTGAACCGTTTCTTGGGCGATTTAATTAGAAGTGCAGTCAAGGATTTGAATGTGGTCCTGAGGCACAAATGAGATAAAGAAAAGTAAGAGTATGCACATCAGCGTAATGACCAGACGAACGGCTTGTCAGGAAGCTACATAAAACGAAAACAA
>JAABNY020000034.1:4200884-4221680 GCA_015164015.2 Brevimyrus niger
TCCCCTGCATTAAGTACGCAAACATGCATATGTGTCTTCAGAGTTGGGTAATTCAGATCTGGGCTTCTTTTTCAACCAACCAGTGAATACTCTCTGACTGTGACTTTTTATGCTCAACTGGTTGGTTGAAACAAAATCTTGGTCTGGACTTTCACTCTCTGGACCTGAATTATAAAACTCTGTGTTTCTTTGTATTTTTAATATAAATCTCACAATCATTTCAAGTTAAAAGTCCTTTTTTTTTAAAAAAAAAAAAAAAAAAAAAAAAGAGTTCTCTTTTTATAATTGGACTGTGGCATGAAACCAAAACATTCTGAAACAGCTATTTGCATACTTAGTCAGTCATAAATATTACAAATTTAAAACTGCTAGAGCCAATTTGCAATAAGTCTTTCAGGTACCCGTGATGCTGAAGACTGAACCAATATATGTCCTACTTGTTGCATAATGTTATACATTTTAAGAAGAATGTCCTCCTTTCTCACTGACATGTATCACACAGGTCGGAATTCCACTTTATATGAGCAGCAACAGCTAAGGCTGTAATCTAGAGAATCTATTGGGATGTGTTCCACCTACAGTACACCAGTAAGTGTCTATAAAAGTCATATTGTCCTCTGGAGACACATGCTTACACCCTAACCTGTATTTTTTGTTACCAAAAATAATATAATTCAGATCTACAAAAACTGTGAAGACCTTTATAAAGAAAGATTGCGCTTTACAACTTACATGGTACATGACACTGAGAGGCAAATACAGAGAGGATGCAGATGCATCTAATATGGATCAGAGACACTAATAGGATGCCATCCTGGGGTGCACATTTGGCTGTGTTGGGTGGGCACGGTGAAGAGTATAGTTTAGTATTTACAATTTAAAGTCCTTTAGAAGTACTACATTGGCTTTTATTTTGACACTGGTCTTGGCACTGTGGGAATATGGGTCTCACATGTCCATTTAGGGCTGTTTGTTTTTATGGTGTCCATTAAAAAAAGCCATAGGCAGCTGTATTTCGAATCCAGTGTTCCTCCCCCCCACACACCTTAGGAGGGGCGTTACTGATGGTAAAGGTCGTTGACCTCAGTAGAGCGGGCAGCCAAGGAAGGGGATAAAATTAATTGCTTATAATTCGTTTGTCCCTGTTGGGTATATATTTGGACCCGCCCCCTGCCCATCTGCATTGGTGGATAGATGGTTGTATTTTTCTTCAGCAGGTTTATTATACAACTCAACGGCATGGTAGAAAGACCCATCTGAGGGCCTAAAGTGATTATGGCCTCACCTGCCCTGCTGCCTGCTGGCTGTGCTTTTACAGGTACCCAGTCTGCTCTCACCTCTTTAAAGGAGATCTTCCCTTTGAATAAGGGATGAACTGTCTGCACCAAGCTTTTAAAAGTCCCTGGCTCGCTCCGCCAGAGCAGGCACAAGACGTCCATGAGGCCGTACCCAAGCAGAACGTGCAGCCGGGACTCAGCACCTCTCATCTCCTCCTGGTGTCCCGGGTGCTTGGAATTCAGCCAGCAGAGAGCGGCTCCTGTTCTTGGGCGCCTGTTGTCTCAAAGCGTTATCTCTTTTAATGAAGATTAAACAGCCTGAATCAGAGGTGCAGACAACAGAGATGAGAGGGATTGAGACGGAGGACAGGGGGAAATTGGATACTCCTGTAGGGAGCTGTAGAATCTGGTCCAAAATTAAGCCAGATTGAGGAACATAATGGATGACCAAATTGTCTTAAGTAGAAAAGCGTTGCTGCCAAGCCAACAGAACTGATAACAACAATAAAATATCATGAAGCGAAGGAGCATTTTCCAAGTAGTGTGTCTGTTTCATAAGTGCAAAGTACACAACGCAGTCTTAATTGTTCATTTTACTTCTGTAATGTCTGCAGGTGTTCCTTACAAATTATATTTATTGATAAAATGTAATATGTTACACATGAAGTGTGTCTTCATTTATAAATTAGTCAATTCAGAACAGGCATACATTTTTGTTATACATTTTTGTCATAATTTGTTAAAATCATTAAATAGAACACATTGAAACTAGTTGAATATGCTAGTAAATTCTGGCATTCATTATAAATCAAACACTTAATATATTAATTATATTAATTATAGTTTTACATTCTGTCTAATAGCTTGTAATTCTTTAACAAGAACATGAATATATATTTTAATGAATGGTTAGAACATCTGCAATGCGATGGGAAGGCTGCCCATCTTGGGTTATTCCAGGCCTCGCGCCTGGAGCTTCTGGGATAGCCTCCGGACCCCCATGACCCTGTGTAGGACAAGGGAGTATAAAAAAATGGATGGGTGGATGGATGGATGGATGGCTGAAACAATTCAGTAAAATTAACCATTTCAGTAGTTGAGAAAACGGGTTATAACTTTTTCTAGAATTGCTAGATTCTCTCATTCACAAGAGAATCATGCTATATTCATGCTCTATGTCATTTCCTGCTACATTATTTTTGGGACCTGTGGCTCTCTTAACTGTTTAGTAATAGGATTGAGTATCAGTAAGAAACAGTAAGAAAATGCATGAGAGACTCTTAACCTTTAAAGCAACCTAGACCAAGCTGCGAAAATGACCTTTTATTGCCACAGAGAGCTCAGCTCAGAAGAAATGTCCTGTGGTAGGAGCTCCTGACAGGAGGGATATGAGGCTGCTGAAACGGCAGACAGCCCTGGGAATGAGCCCATCTCCACGCGTCTCCTGCATGTCCCCAGCTCCTGGCAGCCGCAGATTGCGGTGACAGAGAGAGAGAGTGAGAGGCTGGTATCCAAGACAAGATTACCTGGATGGACTGAGGGAGAAAACAGACCAAAGCAAAAAAGTTTGTTTCAGATGGTTGGGAAAATTCACAGCACATAAATATGTGTTTGTGGGTGTGTGTAAATTTCTTATTATATAAATGTTTGATAATGATTTATAACATACAAAACAATTTACATGTACTTATCTATTGATCTTTCACCCAATTGTCCAGTATGGAGTCACAGGCGCCCTGAATTGTTGCGTTTGCACCTGTATCCCAAGCCACACAGCTGTGGGATTTAAACCACCAACCTACTGAGCACAGAATCCTAACATAGTGAGCCAAGAATCAACCCTGGAAACACCTTGGGTTCACATATATGGGGAATCAGGAGGCGCCAGTTAGCCAAACTGCGCTTCTTTGGACTGTAGAAGGAAATGCACACATCACAGGGAAGAGATGCAAATTTAGCCCAAGCATTGCAGGGGTAGTAACTCAGGGGGAGGTACAGAACAGGGCAACCCACTGAGCCTACTATTATGTATGGATGAAATTACACTGTTACACATTTAGCTTCAATAAAATATATTTCAATAGGTACATAGAGTATATGTATAGATATATGAACAGTACATGTATAGATATAAGAACAGAAGTTAATCTCAGCCACTAGAAGGTTAGATCTTTTGGTCTAGAATTCTGCCTTGGCCATAACCCAGAACGTCTGACATTAATTGGATTTTAACCTGTAGAGAGTAAAGCAAAAAGCTTAATGAGCAAGTCAAACTAAAAAATATGGTAGATATTAATAACAGACAGCTAAATTTGAACTATTGGAATAAAAATTGAACTCTTATCTTCAGCGGTGATGAATGACATCTGGGTCCTAGAGTGATGAGTGGGAATAAGACTCAGAGACAGATCCAAAGTAATTTCTGCACCTGGGGGAGAGTCATACTGTCTTTGAGTTTTAAAATGTATCAGTTGTGAACTATTCGGCAAAGGTGATTTCAATGTTACATACAGTTGAGGAAGCATAAATTGGAAAGTGTTTTTTTTTTTCCTCCTGCTTTTGCACTGCACAGCGACCGAGGAAGCTGTCGCCTATAGTTGGCCACTGTGTCATGATGTGTGGGTCAATCATTTAGCGTGAGCCCCACAGCCCTGCGTGATGGAGTGCCAGTGACTGCTGTATCGTGCTTATTGTGTTCCATGACTGGGGGGGGGCAGGTTGAAAAGGCAGAATCTGACGTGCATTAACACTTCACGTTTGGCAGCTTAGTGCCAAGTTCCCCTGATCATGAACTCCCCCCCCAAGCTGCCCTGTGCAGGAGGGCAAGGCTATTGGCCTACAGAAATTACTTTCGGTCAAGAACAGAATGAAGCAAATTAGGGGAAAAAGAAAAAAAAAAAACAATCCATAATGGTCTGATTGTGCTGAACAGAATGGAATGGTTTCTTGTGAACTGGTGTGATTGTAGAAGAAACTTGAGGACACAGACCAGCATCACAGCTGGGTAATTGCTGCAAAGCACCAATTACATTAGGACCCATTATCTGTCACGGCTTGAGTCATCTGAAATCTAAGGACAGCTACAAGCACATTATGTTCATGATGGATTTAACGCAATAAAAGCTCTCTAATGTTTTCTTGTGTTTCCATCACAAAGAGATGCTGAATAGTATCACACTGACCTCTGGGCCCCTACGGGAATTACATTATCTATTCTATGATGTCATTTTTGTTCATACATAGATTATACACTATATGTTTGTCATGCATTTATATTTACATGTTATATTTCCATGTAATTAATAGCATGGAAAAATATTCAGCATTTGGTAAACAAACCGTCCAAGGAAAAGAATGTGGGAGAAGAAAACAACCAAGGGACACTGAAACATCTCGGGTTCAACCTGTGACATTTGAAGGTGTTTCATATTCATGACTGGGTTTTACAAAACCAACTGAAGTAAGTCAGGTACAGGGTAGTCTATGAATTCCAGTTACATTATAAACCACATTCTGCAACAGTTGGAGACATTTCAGAGAAGCATTTCATCAGAAGGACAAGTACTCAGTTTTATATTCGTTTTATTTATGCATGGATGAGATTTCCACCATCACGCAAAGACCTTTTTGTTACTCCAGCTATATTCTGCATCTGAAATAAAAGGCCCGCAGAGATATTTCCAGTTTTGAGTATCATACATCCTGATCCTGATCATTTGGAACAGAAATTATCACCTGTTCCATTCTCATAAAGTACACCCGAGAACCCTGGGGCTTGCCAGCAAAATCTGTCTTAATCAGCAAGAGGCAGTTCTGTGTCATCTAAACTCTAATGACCTTCAGGCAAGCTTCCAGTTAAGGACCGTGTCATACTTCTAAGTCTGAGCTCAGTTTTCATCAGCAGAGATGCAGCAGTCAATGTCATGGTTGGTAAAAAAAATATATATATATACTGCAAAGAACCTGCATACGCAAAGAGATGTGCACCACAGAGGACGCAGAAGGTCCATCCTTTGCTATACAGGTAAAAAGTAAGTCGGTGGTGATTAAGTTTTGTAATGTGAGACAATATTTGTAGCATACAAAACCCAGATATACAGAATATGACATACACAGATGTGTCACAAGCCTGGGGTATTCCAGGCTTGAAGTCCTGAATGGATCCAAACAAGCCATGAATGATTTGTTTAGCTAAATGATTTGAACAACCTGTCCCTCAATTTGAGAACTGGGGCTATGGCTCGGATGCTTTAAGGTCCTCAGCCATGGAAACCCATTCCATGAAGTTCTCTACGCACTGTTCTTGAGCTAATCTGAAGGCCACATGAAGTTTGGTGGTCTGTAGCTATTTACTCTGCAGACAGTTGGCAACTTATGCACACTGTGCGCCTCAGCATGCGCTGCCTCCGCTCCGTGGTTTTACGTGGTCCACCATTTTGTGGCTGAGTTGCTGTTGTTCCCAACTGCTTTCAATTTGTTATAATACCACTAACAGTTGACCATGGGATATTTAGTTGCGAGGAAATTCCATGAATGGACTTATTGCACAGGTGGCATCTTATCACGGTATCACACTTGAATACACTGAGCTCCTGAGACTGACCAAACATGTCTGCATGTTTATGTGCTTCATTTTATACACCCGTGACTACGGAAGTGATTACAGCACCTGAATTCAATAATTTGGAGGCACGTCCCAATACTTTTGGAAATATAGTGTGTGTGCTTGACTGACAAGAGGCATTTCAGGGATGTAATATCATTTGTAGATGTAGATGTAGATGTGTTTGAAGGACCATGTGTTTCTTGAACCTTTTTGCAACCTTCCTGAGAAATCTTAGAATGTCTGAGAAATGTTTTTGAGAAGAGTAATTAGGATTGGGATTCAAGTGAAGTTAAGCGTGTTTTATTGTTTTTTTTTCTCTTCAAAACATCCATATACGGTTAAAAGCACAATGGCATAAAATAATTTCTCACTGGATTTTCCAGCTTGTGCATAGTTCCACATACCTTTAGATTTTTAGGGACAAGATAATGATCATTTGTAATACTTAGCATATCCTTTTTAAGCAGGACTTTTATCATAAATGACGTGAGCCTGAGATCAGACAAGTCAGATATTATAAATAGTGACTGAAGTCAGTTTATCAGATTCAGCAAAACCAAATCCTCAAGATATTCAATGTACCTGGCAGCAACACCAACATGCTCATTGCTGCTAAAGCCTGGCCGCACACTTTAGAATTTGTGTCTAATCTAAAGATTTTCAAGAAATTCATGAAGTAATTTACTACCTCAGTGTTAAATGGTTTGGTCGGATTTGTCGATGTTAGTTGACTGTAAATCAATTCAAGAATTATACTGAAGTGAAATTTAGAGGTAGTTCTGTGCTTTTCAGTTTGATTTGAGATACATATTGACCTAGCCAAAGAGCTCAACCTTGCTTTAAGAAATAGGTTTTAAGACCATTATATTAGGCATAATTTTATGACCCATAATTTTACAGGCCATAATTTTGTGATTAAACTGTCTTGTCTTTTTCATAAGTACCATCATATTTTGCTGTATAAAGAGGTAGCCTTTTGGGCTTGACAGTAACCCCAGTGCTGTGGAAACCAAATTAAGCAACACCAAAAGTAATAAAAATGCATTGTTTTTAAATGGTCGTTCTATGGTAGTGCTGCTGCGTTAAATCTCCATGGTTGGCGGTTCGAATCCCCCACCTGTATGTCTTTGAAGAATCTGCCTGCTGTGCTGTCACTGCATCAGATGATTTTTAGTGTGGAATACTAATGTCCTCCCCCATTCCAAAAGTGTGGCATCCCTAAATTGCCCGTGGTGTGTATCTGTGTGTGTCCAGAGATGGACTGGCGTAACATCCAGCATGCAGTCCATGCTGCCTAGAACAGGCCCCAGGCTCCAGTGACAAAACTCCAGCCCCTATTTTAAACTTTTTTTGTGTCACATTTTAATATTAACAAACATGAAAAATCAATGCCATCGTGTATGCTATTTCCAATGCTATTAAAGTAGATTTGTCAAAGGCCTGTCAAATATATTTTTCTACCAGACAGATATTTATCTGCACAAAAGAGCTTCTAATAAAATTTAAATATCAGACATTGTCTGTAATAGTAGAATAGAGAAGATTAAGATCAAAACATAGCGCTTGGTTAAATATTGATGTGATACAGTCCTTCCACAAGAATATTAAACACTTCCCTACTATCTGATAAGGGCAAGTAATCACATACAATAAAAGTAATTTATTTCTTAATTTAAAACAATTAACTAATCAGAACATGGATAATTAGCCCAGAATGGCTGAAGAACATACGGAAGCAGGTGTGTTGGTGTACGCATGGTACATATGCATCTGTAAAAGCTTAATCAAAGGAACTGATCTGTTTGTGGGCTCCTCAGCCTTGTGCTCTGTGACCTTTTAATATCTTCACACTGTGTTTCTGTATATGTTTCATTTTTATTGTGTTCTTTAATTTTGTGTATATTGTAACATGAAGAGTTTCTCCTACGTGAGATGTGATACAGGCAGTTAGAACATCCAGCAGCTCATCGACTCCAGGTACAGTACAGCTCCATATATATTTACTTTTATTATTACAGTATTATTTATTTATTTATTTTCCAAATGACCTACAAGTTTGTAAAGACAGACTTATGGATTGTACCTTGTTCTTGACCTAGGGATTGCCTGTATTGTCCTGTCTGTTTGGCACCAAACTGCAACCAATTCTGGTATATTTGTACATGCTGGTAGTAAAGTATTCTGAGCCCTGCTTAGGATAAGCTCCAGTTCCCCAGTGACCTGTACTGAATAATCAATGGAAGATGCATGGATGAATGGTCTTCTGATAGCAAAGCAAGTATGCTGTGTGTGTGTGTGTGTGTGTGTGTGTGTGTGTGTGTGTGTGTGTGTGTGTGTGTGTGTGTGTGTGTGTGTGTGAGTAACAGAGGAAGATCCTCAGTATGGGCAGGGTGTCATTCTGCTGCTTTCCGTCTAAATCACCTCCTAATTGTTTACATAGCGCATCCTGTCTCAGCACCACTCGGCGACAACTGATAGCTTTGGTAATTAGGCATTAAACTTTCATGAGGGCTGCAGCGCCGCTTTTCCCCCACATCAGTCTGAGTCCAGGGTTTCCCTCGCAGGGAGAGCGGCAGATGTGAAGTCCGCCCATTGTGTCTGTGGTGCTCCATGACCTAGGTGGAGGAGCGCAACCCAACCACTGATTTATGTGATGACAGCTATGCGTCACACAGAGAGCGGCAAGGTGTCAGGACGGGCTGGGAAACGGGCCGACAGACGGCGCAGCACCCTTGGGTTGTGATGCACAGCTGTCGGATCTCAGCAAGCTCAGTCCTCCGTCCTTGTAGATCTCAGAATACTTAAAATAATATTTCATGGGTATTTCAGAGTAAATCTCCCCAAACATCACAACAACATAAAGTGACATTAGTTGGGCAGATTGGGGTGACAGAAATGGAAAATACAACGTCAATTTAAAAAATAAGTGGTACAGTGGTACCTCGGTCCTCGAACTTAATCCGTTCCAGACTCCTGATCAAATCCTAAAAAGTTTGAGTTCTGATGGAAATTTTCCCATAAGAAATAATGGAAAACCAATTATTTGGACCCCCAAAATTACACCCAAATATGTTTTTTTAGCATTTAAACACAAAATTACAGGATAAAACAAGAAGAGAATTTTTTTCTTAATGGCTTACAAAACGATAAAGATCTTATCCCAACATTGGACCCCTGTCTTGCCCCGATCATCCGCTCCGTCCGTGTGCCACGCCCTCTCGTTAAACTCATGTGAGATCCCCATGTAATCAGCTGTTTCTGGTTGTTGTCATTAGTCCTCTCTATTAAGTCCATGTTTCAGTTTGTTTCTCTAATCCGGTCATTGGGTGCGTTCGACTTGCTTACATCGCTGGCTTAAAGCAACGCATTCTGATCCTGATGCAATGCATTATGGTTAGATGCATTGCGACCTCTCACCCGGCTGCACAAACTGGAACCGCCTCCGTGACGACACATCTTTGCCCTTATTGACTGAAGAGTTTAGATACACACATGACATTTGTATTCCAGGCAGTTGCGATGTGTAATCTCCCGAATATCACATAAAGCAGTGAGAACTGGTTTTCAGTTTATTTACCTGGTAAAATAAAGTTTAAATAAATTACATACATGCTCTAATAGTACACATAAGCTAGTGATTTATTTATTGTTAGTTACGTTGCGCTGCTTTATTTGGTTAATCGTCCAATCTGTGAAGAAGGCATTCAAGTTAGAATTGCATTGTAGTATGACTCATTTCCTGGTGCGCACAACTTATATTAGTCAGCGTTCACAATTCGACTTCTGATATTCAGATCGAGTTCTAGGTTTGTTCGACTTTCAAAAAAATCGAGTTCAAGAACCGAGGTACGACTGTAATATTAACTACATGCAAAATATGCAGATTCAACTGAAGGCTGGGCAGGGGAGTGCCAATCTGAGTACTGTAGTAATTATGCAATAATCTGAACTTAACATAATAGACAACTAAGTAATAAATTTATTTGGCCATTATAAGAAGGAGCACTGATGATAAAGTACCTCACACAATCCGGTGTTTTTAATCATGATCTAACTACTAATTCTAAATACACTGACACATAAAGAAAAAAAAAATAAAATGCATAATTTCCATGCTGTCACCAGAATAAAGCATTAGGTAATTTTACAGTGAATAACTTACTCATCTAATGATACATTACAGTTCAGTAAGTAGATAGGCCCACCCAGGAATACCAAATACCAGTAAACTGGTTCTGGCCTCAGGATGAGCGTTCCGCAGGGTAGGTCATCCCACACACTGTGTGTAACAGCAGCTCCAGCGCTGGACCTGAATACTTATCTCCTGAGTCCTCCCCTTCTGCAGAGGTAGACTGTGGGGACTTGATAGTGCTGCAGAGGAATGGATGCAGAATATTTATTACTATAGTATTTATATTACTTAATTTCGCCTAGGCTGACAATTAAGATAAGAGGAATGTGCTCTGTGGAGCAGCAGCAAACAGAGGACAGACAGGAGAGTTTCTATTTCGCCTTTCTCCCCCCCCCCCATCCAAAAGGAAGGCACATTGAGCGGAGTATAATGCCCATGCATGTGCGTGTGTGTCTGTGTGTGTGTACATACAATGTAAGTCATATACAATGAATAAAAGTTTATAATCCATTTTTTCAAGTATGAATACGGGTACTTATGAATTCTTCAGTTTTTGCATATCCCATCTTGCTCTCCTTCTGTGACACATATACCGGGAGGGTCAGCTATTTAGCCGGTGATGCATGGAGATGCATATTTCAAATTTTAAACCCAGCCAAAGATGGCCAATGTGTGTGTCTGTGTCTGTGTGTATCTCATAGATTTTTTATTCATTATTTACATGGTCCATCCATCCATCTTTCACTGGATTAGTTTGCAGAAAAATATTAATGTACTGCTCCCCCATCTTAGTTGGACCCCCATGTCCAACTAAGATGACCATACATTTAGAGTTCCAGAGCATGGTTTAGACAAGATCCATTATTCATCAGAGGTTAAATCATATCCCACACAGGAATGAAGATTTTAAAACCCCCAAAGACTTTCAATGGGTCATAGTGGATGGCACTCAAAGCATGAATCCTTTCTATTCGCACTGTGAAGAGCATTTCTCATATTTTATGACAGACTATCTAAATATTTGTATCCTATTAGCATAGAGTTCACTGCAAGACAAATGTGATAAAATTCCATGTTCTTGGTTTGTTTTTGAAGTTCCTCGTGTAACATTTTGTCTTACATTTACTTGTTTAGCTAATGTTTCTGAAAGAATGTGTTTTTTGGACATAAGACACTTCACATTTTGGATAAGTAGCATGCTGACTACAACCACTAAAACAACAACTTAAAAATACATCTAACTCCCAAGTTTTATGCCATACTACATTTTCTTCAGGCTTAGTTCAAGGTTATTGCCTACAGCACAGTATGTCAACCTTGTGTTAGCATCTTTGCATTTCTTTGCTATATGTCAGGCTTTTGCGTTTCAACATAACATTTAAAAATGTTGCCTGAAATCTGCCACTGCAAAAAGGACTCCTGCAAATTTATGAAAGCTTGAATGCATAGCAATGGAGTGGTAGAAACTACCAGCAGATAGATGCAAGAAGCTTAGATGGCTACAGGAAACATTTAGAAGCTGTGACTGTTGCCAAAGTTTCTGCAAACAAATATTAGTGAAGGGTCCCAATAGTTGTTTGCAGTGTACATTTTATGTCTATATTTTTATTTGTACTATATGAAATCTGTTTTTGAGCCTGTTCAATACATTTCAACATTTTATTAAATATTCTGATTATACAGAATTGGTTTATGTCATGCCCTACACCCCGCCCCCCTTATTTTCTTTGTTGTTTGTTTAATCTTACCTCTCATTACAGCCCTCATGTGGATCACCCCAGCTGCCTCTCGTTGCTCCCTCACGTGCCCTGTATAAAGCATCCTTCAGTCCTGCACACACCAGTCCAGTCACTGATGTTACTATCTGCATTTGTTCTACACTATGCCCTGCGTCCAAACCTCCTTAACCTGTTTTGACCTCTTGTGGTCCGTTTCGTTTGCCCTGCCTGTATTGTAGTTTCCTTAACGAAGACCCTTCTTGTTTTTCCCCATGTCTGCCTTTGCCTCTGTCTTTGCCCTTGAGGTGACATGTTGTTCGCTTTTTTTTCTGAAGATATTCTACATTTTGTACTTAAAATTGAGGGTACCAATAATCCAGACCAGGACTGTATAACATTTCATAACAAATAAGTTGCAGCTTGAAAACAAAAATCAGAATTTCAAAACTTTAAAGAAAAAAATATAAATTCATCATCATTGTACTACTGCTTTTCTTGATAGCAGCATGCTGTGCGGGTCAAACCCTATATCTAGCTACATGCTCTAGCTTGTTCTCTGTTATCCCTTGACCAGAGGTGGCTAATCTTTTCCGCAATGGGCTGGTGTGTATGCAGGTTTTTAGGATAACCTGTAGGTCAGCTGTTCAAACTGAGGTGTGAGGACTCTTCAGCGAATCAGTCCTCTGATAATTAGTAATCTAATTAGGGAGTTGCAGCGAAAACATGCATACACACCAGCCCTTTGCGGATAAGATTGGGCACCCCTGCCGTAGACTTTGCCAAGCCAATATGGGGAATGAACTCCCACCTGCTGGAATAGCTTCCTGGTGAGCCAACCAGGTGACATTATTTTAATTTGCCCAAACCACACAGGTGACTCCTCTTGATCTGAAGCAGCAGCAGCTCTATTTTTAAAAAAAACCCTGCAGAGAAACCTCATTTCAACCGCTTGTACATGTGAAGTTTTTCTTTGAAGGCTCTTATAAGGCTCATGACTATAAGTGAAGACAGGGAAACCGACTGAGGAGCAAACCACGAGCCTCATCTAACATCTTAACTTACACCAACACAAACCTCTGCAGTACTTGCAGAACTGCAGTCACCAAACCAATCTGCCTGTCATTGTCATATAGCCTCATGTAGCCTTGTGGCTAAGATCCCAGGTACATAATCACCTTCACTCTAAAGTCCCCCCCCCATGCTCTTTTTAGGTGAGGTAAGAGAAATCTATTATTTTCTGACAGAGTTCCATAGCCTGAAATTTGAAGGTGCTAATTCTGTTCCCCACTTCTTCACACTCAGGTGTGTGCTGTAGGTCCTGGTCAGATGAAGCTAAAAGAATGAAATCATCTGAAATGGGCAGAAGCATCATTTCTATTTCCCTGTACATGATGCCCATCCAGCCACAGCTTAGATTTGAAAACCTGCCCATGAATACTAGAAACAGGAGTGGATAGAAGACCTGCCTACTATGCTTATATGAATAGCTGTCATATTTTTCAACAATGAAAAGAAGTACAGCATGAGGTAGCTGTCTGTATCGATAACAAAAGCTTTATCTTACACTATACTGTACGTATAAATAGAAAAATTATGATATGTTGAATATAGCATAATACATATTATAGAATAATACTGTAGCTAGAGGTTAAGTAACACCCCTGAGTAAGGCACCACCCACTTAAAATAGATTTGATTTTGTGCCAACAATGCAGACAGATTACTGCATTCAGTGTGGCCTGCAATCGACATTGTTCCTCCTGAATCCTAGGTCTGACCATAGGGTGGAGTCTCCTCACTGGTGTGAGGGTATATCCACTGGCCAAAGGAGATCCTTAAAGTATTCTTCCACTGCTCTATATAATCCCCTGGAAATATCAGCACCACTGTATTCTGCCTAAGCATAGACTAAGAAGGTCTCATCTTCCACTCCCGAGGCAACAACGGTTTATCTAAAAAATTATTAGGGCCTGCCAAATGTCACTCTCCATAGCCTCTCCAAACTCCTTCCATGCTGGGATTGCCCTCAAGGCCTCCTCCTTCAGCTAGACAGCCTCCTTCACCACAGGTGTCCAGCAAGTCCTATAGTAAATCCCCGAATCAAGCACTAACTGCTCTCTGGCAACAGGTCTTTGCAGCCACTTGCAAGGAGGAACGTGGTGCATTTAGATCAATGTCCGTTACCTCAATCAGTACATGGGAGGAGATTGTGAGTCGAATTCATGTCATGCCAGACATTCTTGTTATTAGCATGGTGTTTGTTATGGACCATCCATAGTTTGAACAGACGTCCAGTAATAACTCTCTACTTGTTTCATCCAGGAGGCCATTCCCCTCCAGGCGTCCCAATCATTCCACCCCAAATAAGCGTCAGCATTAAAATCTCAGGCCCTACTTGGAGATCGAGCTCCAGGTAATATAGGTCTGTTGATTGGCACACAAACTCCTACACCATGCTAAGGTCATGATCCAAAGAGGGAACTGAAGAAAACTCTATGCATACAGAGATAGTTAAAATAGTCAATATATAATGTCCCGCCCTCCCACCTGTGTGATCCCCTCGGTGCCAGTCAGCCATGCCTCTAAACATGCCGCGCTTAGGGCTCATTAATCTTACCTCTTGTTCCTGCCCTCCTGTTACCTCAGTACCAGCCACATTTGCCGTGTGTTTTCTCCTTTGTTAGTCATATATATTAACATTTCTTAGTCCTGTGCTCCCTGTTCGACCATTCCGGCTTGTCAGCATTTGTGAACCTGCGCTGTATCCATTAATACACATGTTGCAATAGAGCCTGCATCTAGACCGTGACACACTGGAGTAGGATTCACAAAGACAGTATAAGTGAAAAAATGAGAAAGACAAGTGAGATTTCACTATTAAAGACATGCAGCTGAGATGTTAAAGCACCTGGAGGAGATTTTGTAATTATGATAATCAATTGTGGCAATCAGCATATTGTCACAGAACAGGATTACTATGCTTTTAAATGCCCCCTCCCTGCCAATACTCATGCATAGAGGTGAGATTAAAGCCATTTTATGTCAGGTTTGACAGCACTAATGCATCATGCTCTTTCAGTGTTCTCACTTGATGAAGAATTTCATAATTAATATCAGCTTCGCCTTGCACGCTCTGATGAGAAATTATAGCTTTGCCATTTATAAACATCAGATTTTATGGGGTGGAAATGAAAAGCAGTCTTAGCAGGCCAGAACACTAGATATAGGTGTAATTTTTCCCCTTTTTAATGCCTGGGTTTCTCCTGCTGGTTCAGGAAAAAAATCTGATATTTTCTAAAAAGAATCTGAATGGATATCACTGAGGTCAGTGAATATAAACTTCTAATGTACATTTCTTTTTAAATCAGAGCACTCTTTGACAATAATTTTTAGAAATATTTGAAGGCGATTTTACAATAGGTACTGCAGGAGCATCAAAAACTTGCAGATGTTTTGCTAATGGCTTCCAAGTAAAACAAATTCAGAAAAGAGTGCATACTCAACCAGCTAAATGGCTGTTCCGGAAGCTGAGAATGAGAGATAATAATGGCAATGAGAACTAACAGTGTCTTTATGATGTGTCATTACTTGTTATATTATTAGATAAGAGACTGTTAATTAATTCTGTAACAAATTGGAATAATATATAATGTGTTTATACCTCTGCTGTGCCAAGG
The DNA here is from genome assembly GCA_015164015.2 of Brevimyrus niger. Lineage (NCBI taxonomy): Eukaryota > Metazoa > Chordata > Actinopteri > Osteoglossiformes > Mormyridae > Brevimyrus > Brevimyrus niger. The sequence goes on from JAABNY020000034.1 coordinate 4,216,295, forward strand.
GCATGAATCTGGGAAAGGACATGAGGGGCATAGACCGACCAATATAGTGAGAGTACAGTGTGAGTTTAGGGGCGCGGGGTTCGGGGCTGATTTGGTCCCTACCATGTTTAGGGGGGGGCGAGAGATTTGGAGCTGATTTTTTTCTCTACCAGTGTTGACATCCTTGCCTTGTGCAGCACTAAATTATGCGTAAGGACAGGGACAGTACCACATATGACCAACTTAAACATCCAGAAACTTTTGAATTTAATGCTGTTGTACAAACTTAGCTGCCACGCCCCCTGCGATGGTGAGGTGTGTGATAGATTGCTCTCTTTTTGTTGTTCTTTTTGCTGAGTTTCAGAGGATATGGCTGCAGCTATTACATTACGCTGCCTTTTCTAATAACTTTAAGAAAAATGCGAACAGCGTCTGAAGATTAAAAAATGTTCTCCGCGAACGTAAGCAGCTGCACTAGATAACAGTGAAAGTGTTCCCAAAAAAAGAATTACAACAAAATAAACTCTTCTCCTTCTTGAAGTTCCCTTACTGACTGATGGAGGCTGGGCGGTGCAGGCACTTCCAGGGCAGGGCTGTTCCTGAAGGACGCGTAGGTCCAGGGTGGTCAAGCACTCCCACAGGAAACTGCGAAATATGCGAGAGGGACCTGCATTCTGCAGGCTTCAACTCAATCTTGTCTCCGTATTGAATTTGACATTTTGTGTATATTAACAGTTGTAAAGGAGATAATTTTACATATATAGTACTCTATATACCATCTATATTCCAAATGCTTATCTACTACAGGCTTGTAACTTGGAGAGTATAGGGCGCAAGCCAGGGGAATGGAAGGCGTGCCAGTCCATCACAGAGAAGGCATATACATTATGACCTATTTGGAAATGCCAATGGAGTGTGGGAGGAAACTGGAGTAACTGGAGGAAACCCTGGGAGAACTTGCAAATTCCAATTTCATAGCACAAACCCTGAAATGACAGTGTTACCAATGGCACTAACGTGCCACCTTAACAAAACATTTCCATCTGTTACAGTATAACTGATACATACTGTACTACACTTGTATGTATAGCTGTAGTATTTTCCACAATACGAACTAGTACAGCATGAGGTAGCTGTCTGCATCAATAACAAAAGCTTTATCTTACACTATATCTATAAATAGAAGATTTCTGATATGTTGAATACAGCATAATGCATATTGTAGAATAACACAGTAGCTAGAGGTTAAATAACAATAGCATACATTGCATTATATCATGCCGTTTTATAGGAAACACTGTTCTGGCTATAGAGTATAATTCATTTTAGTTTTCCATCATAATTACAAATTATTTGTAATATATAGCTTCTACATGTAAGGTGGTGGGGCAGGGGGGTGTGAAAATAAGCAAGGTATTTCCAAGGTCATGCTTTTAATTGCTCATCTCCTGCAAAATAGGACACTAAAAAAAGCATCATTTCTGAGCATTATGGTGAATTTTATACCAGGACAACATGGATTTTATGTTCTTTAAAAACAGCTGTGGGGTTTGTTCTCTGTAGTATCACATCTTAACAAGCGCAGCCGAAGAGGGTATTTGTAACTGACCTGGTTACAGAGGCACATCAGCATTTGTCATGTCACCATGCTAGGCCAGTGCATTCCAAATAAAATCAAATAAAACATAATCATTTTGGTGTAATTGACATGCTATTAATCCTCAATAACGTTGAAATCCTCGTTAATTTTGCAGCGAATGCTTCCCATATAGCTCTTACACTTCGGAGATGTTACGATTTGCTCAAAATCTTGCACCAGACAGCACTTTTCAGCTATTAGAACAGGGCTCTCACGTTACAAATTTCGGTCTGATTAGCACTGATGCTACGATGACTTTTAGCCGAATTAAATCTTTGTTAAACTGTTTCATTGCCATCAGCTCATAGCTCCTTTCAGAGCTTTTTGCGATTAAACCAAATGCAGTATTGTTTATGAGACAGATGCCTTTAAATGAGGTAACAGAAATATTAGGAAAATTAAGGAAATAAAAAATGCATGCTATTACATCGTCCAGGCAGTGGTCTGTAACAGGAGGCCCTGTGCATACATGACACACCACTGCAGAGTGAAATGACTGCTAGTTAGTGTTAGCCAAGGACTGAGATATGACAACCGAGCCATTCAGCATTAAAAATCCAATGTGTGTGATTAATTGATACTTCAAGCAATTATAAATAAAGGCATCGCTCCATGAACAAGTGGTTTTACATGACTGAACGGTAATTTGTGGGAAAAGTGACGAGGCAAAATCATCACCTAAGCCACTAGCTTCAGATTCCCACACGAAAGGATCACTCTCCACCTTAATTGATTTTATAATAAAGGTCTTCCACGTTTTAAAAACAGGAAAATGATGAAAGCGTTACAGTGTTATAGATACAAAAGCAATGCACTATTCATACCAAACAGGTGATAATTAGCTAATGTTAAACCCCAAATTCAGTTCAAAAGAAGAATGGACATGTTTCATAGCAGTTCAAAGTCCTTCTTAATGGTGGACATGGTATTGATTGGTTTCAAGGGTGGTTGGCTAAAAGGTACCTCTGAAAAGCAGTTGACTTGTACCATGTCAGAAGTAGGACATGGGCTCATTTTTTGAATATTTAATAAGTAAAAGATAATATTGCTCCAATAAATAACCAATGACCTTAAAAAATGAAAGAAATAGCCTATTGTGCCTATTGGATTGTTTAAATGTAAGATAAAGATTTGGTCAGATTTGCATGTAACTGAAATATTCTACAGCATTGTCAGTATTCCTAAAGCAAACCATTGCATAAAGACAGCAAGTCCATTTTTCTTTGCTCAGATTCTCTTTGATATTACTAGTTTCAGCCTGATTTAACAGGCAATTTAAAAATTGTTAGAGATGTTACAGATGTTTTATTACTTTATTCAATGGTTTGATACAAGGACTTAGTTGGGTTGTTTTATTTTGCTTTATTTTTAAGCTGGAGTCTTGGTCTCCTGTGAAGGCTGATTGCAGTGGCAGTGAGTCAAAGTGGAGCTGCACTATGAGAGACAAGGTCACGGGCGAAAAGGCCGGCGCTTTGGGCACTCCGTTAATCCACTTCACTTCTTGCTCCACTGACATTTCCCGCTGAGTCCCATCATATCACAAATAAACCTGAAATGTGGCCATTTTCCCCTGTGTGTATTTGTCTTTTTATGCAGCCTGCTTCTTATTAATCTTTTTTTGCAGGTTTTATGTGTTTTATACAAAGTGCATACTTTTTTATTTATTGATTGAACTGAAAGAATGCATCAGTGACACAATTCTTTATATTGCCATTTTGTCTTTGGGATTATGAGAAGAGCTTTATAAATCTGATGATGTAATAATAATTATTACTATTGTTATTATTATTATTAGTAGTAGTAGTAATAGTAGTAGTAGTAGTAGTAGTTGCTGTTGTTGTTATCTGTTCTATTCACATCTTTTCATTTGGAATATTTCCACTACATATTTTATATTTTTACCCACTAAAAGGGTATCTATAAAGTGAACATGCACAAGAGGCCAGCTGTGGACAATGGTAGGGAAAGTTACTTACACTTCAGCATCTGCTGGTCCCTAGTGCTAGCAGTCTGCCAGGTGTTGTCTTCTGGATTCTGGGGACCATCTAACTGACTGTTTTATCTTACAACAAAACTTTGTTGGACACTATGCTGTGACTTTCCAGGGTGAAGCAGCATTAGACGTGTTTATCAAGGAAAGCGGCTTTTCTTTTTTCTTCATGATATGTCGCTGTACTGCCCCCCCCCCCAAACCCGCCCCCTCACTCTGTTGCTTTTGCTCTCTATCTCCATGTTTGCTTCCACAGTCTTTGCAGAGAGAGTTGCACAGGATGCTCGCTCTTGTGCAGCAGTTCCACAGTCCCATAGTCCCACAGCTCCCCCTAACGAATTTCCTTGCAACCGCAGCTCAACGGCCTGACTGGCTTCTCAACTGGGTCAGAGCAATACTTAAAGTGCTATGATTCAGACATATTAGACATATTACCTGAAACACAAAGGCTGTTATGTAATTCTTAATTATATCGTCCTGTTTTTCATACCAGCTTGAAAGATCCTTTCAGCAGCAGCTCAGAGTGAAAATCGCTTTTAATTGGCTGAGGGTTCGAGGAGTACTCTTGGCAAGAACTAAAATTTGAATACATGGTTCCCAAATTCTAGTTCTTGGCTAATTTGCATGATTTCTTTTAAAGTCCAAGATGCATCTGCAGTGTATGCTGCATGTAATATACAAAATAAAGTAGAGTACCTGTGGGCTCTGCTTACTAAGGTCTGTGGTGGCCTTTTCAAGGATTCAGTGATACGGGTCTTGGCACATTTATGCTAATGTACCATGAGTAATACTGTGGTCTTCAACTTAGAGTTTTTTTTTCTCTTATTTCTCATATTTTAAGCATATCTGCTCTCTTTTAAGTGAAGTTTAGGTTTTGTGTTAGAATTGTACAGCATAATATAATCACCAAAAAATAACTGTTTTCACAATAAAGAGCAACTTGAAGAAACAAGTACGTGAGAAGCAGGTCCTCCACCATCTCAGGACCTCGTCCCAGATGTATTACCTTTTGCATAGATGTAGTAGATGCTGTACCTGCTTAACCTGTACCTGTTACACAGAGCTTACATTCACAAGGAAATCAGAAAAGATTCACTTCTTTGACTTCTCAGTGTGTCTCAAATCATCCATTATTCCCTGGTGGGACAAACAGATTTAGGGCACCATGGTTGTCTAACACAGTTTGTCTACATTGATAATTGTACAATTCATGCCCTACTAAGAAACATAGGAATGCCCTGGGGGACAGTATTGTCAGTTTGCAGGTATAACTGAGAAAGGTCATGTCTTCTGGAGAGGTCCTCTGATGATTCTGTGGTAGTGGAATGCATTTGTGAGGGAGGAGTTCAGAAATGTGATGGAGAATTTTACTGGAACCACCTGTAGCTCAATATTGGAAAGACAAAGGAGCTTCAGGAAGAGCGGAAGACTGCTGAGTCCAGTGTCAAAATCCAAGGACAGAACAAAGAAATACTACAATGTTATAAGTACCTTGGCCTTGGCATCTACATCAATGGCAGGCCAGACTGGCATGAAAACAAAGAGGCTGTCTACACAAAAATGTTTTTCTTTAACGGAATAAAGTGCTTTACTGTGTGTAGCAAGCTGCTACACATTTCACCAGCCTGTCACAGTCAGTGCCATTCTTTGCTGCTGTTAGCTTGGGGGGGGGGGGGGGGGGGGGGTGCGCAGGGAAGCAGGACAGAGTTAGGGGGACGTTCTCGGACAAACGGGAGGAGCCAGGAGGTAGCCACTTATAAAGCAGCTTCCGCGCATCG
>JAABNY020000034.1:4234968-4252426 GCA_015164015.2 Brevimyrus niger
CCTCAAGCCGTGATGGGTAAGTCCTCCACCGAGTCCTCAAGCCGTGATGGGTAAGTCCTCCACCGAGTCCTCCAGCCCGACTTCCTCCAGGAAGGCATATCAGTGGGATTCAGGAGGTCCTCAAAATACTCCTTCCACCACCTGACTCTAGTGTTCAGTGCATAAGCATAGACAGAAATCGAAGCCTGTGCCCCAACACAAAGTAAAAGAAAGGCGACCCTCTTGTTCACTGGGGTAACCTCTAATAAACTAGCACCAAACCTGGGGGCTATAAGTAAACCCACACCTGCCTGGTACCTCTCACCATGGGCATGTTCAGAGTGTAATAGAGTTCAGCCCGTCTCTAGGAGTTTGGTTCCAGAGCCCGAGCCATGCATTAAAGTGAGTCCAACTATACAGCCGTGGAAAAAATTAAGTGACCACTCTATAATTTTTTTAAAGTCTGCATTTTAAATTATGGTTTAACTGTGGTTCTAATTTCAGAAGGCTACATTGAGCAGCAAGATGCGTTCAGGTTCAAAATTTATAAGACAGCAGTACACAAAAATAAGGTGGAGCCGGGGAAACTGGGAACGAGCAGAAACCAGGCAGGTATAAGGCAGAAGTGACATTCTAATGCCACAGATAACCATTAACTTTTCAAAAGTTTCTCATGAATTGAAGGATGATATCAACTGAACTTCAAAAGGAATGGTAAACATTACGTGCAGATGTGATTTGCACTGCTAGGAGAGTTTGTATCAAGCTCCTATAAGCAGGACTGAGGTCCTATAAAGCAAAGAAGAAGCCCTTCATTAATGAGAAACAGGGAAGAACCAGACTGGAGTTTACAGAAAAATATATATTATTCACAGACGCTCACCCATAAACTGAGAAATGAGTAAAACAAAAAATTGTGCTGTAGTCTCTTAATTTTTTCTATGGCTATATCTAGTTGGCATCTCTCTACGTCCTACACCAGCTCAGGCTCCTTTCCCACCAGAAAGGTTATATTGCATGTACCTATAGTCAGATTTGGTTGCCAATGATCGGTCCACCAAGGCCCTGAGTTCAACTGCCACACAATTTACACTGCACTCAACCCCTACTTCCTGCAGGTGGTGGGCCCACATGAGGGTGGACCCATGTAACCCTTTCTGGATCTGCCCAGTTGAACCCCATGGGTAGCAGCTGGGCCATCAGTGGCTCACCAACGGGCTCCCTCCCCAAGCCTGGCTCCAGGATGGGGTCCCTGTCTCCCCTGTCCAGGCAGGGTCATATCTCCCCACTGTCTTACATAGACCCCCATGATGAGTACATTAGAGGGAATTGTGACATTTCTATCGTAAAGCTTCAATTAATTCTATGGAGGAAATTAGGTGTTATGTTAATCTAAAATCTTAATAACCGATATATTCATATATCACTGAGCCCATCTCTTTATAGTAATTTATAAAATGTCTCCTGTTCTAAATGTATTAAGAACATAAGAACTATAGAGATGAGAGAGGCCATTCGGCCCATCAAACTAATAGTCAAAAACTACTGTGACACACTGAGTGTGACAGCAAAGAAAACTATAGATGTGCTTTCTGTGCATTTGATATATAAATGTGTAACTTGCTGGTGTGAACACACATGGTGTCATGACCCGCTCGTCCGATCCTTCCGTACACCACACCCCTCATTGTACCTTGTGTGAAATCCTGATTTAAACAGCTGTCCCGCATTTCTGATTAGTCCTGTCCTATGTATTTTAGTCCGTGTTCAAGTCTGTTTCCCCAGACAGGTCATTGACATTGTGGACATTTCGCTGTATGTTTTTTTTGCCTTTTTTGTACCTGGAGTCCTGTGTTTTACTTTCTCGCTGTGATCCCAGCATTTCATGACACTTGGTAAAGCAACACACTTCCATACTGGTACACACAATCAAAAACTGGTGCTTGCTCTCCCGAGTATATGTTTGAGACAGTAACATATGTAGTGTAGATTATGACTCTGATGAAAGTTTTCAATGAACTGCAACCAATTGAATTCAGGCACTGTTGTGATCAATCATTGTTGGTGGATATGCAAAAAAAACAACTGGTAATGCCTGTCTTCTGTACAACTTGAAAATCAACACAAAAAAATTCCGCTAATAATTGGAAATAATTATTGATTACTCATGTTTTGTAACATAGTCAGCTTATGTTGTGCGAAAAAGAATATTTCGACTACCTTAAGACGCGTAACTATACTGATGTCATTTACCTGTCTTTGGACTACAAAAACTGGACAGTGTACATCACCTCATATAAGGTAAGTTCAGTTTCATATATGGCCTTAGACTGTACCTGCTGATTTCTACAACCTACCAGAATCACCCTTTTAGTTAGTGGATGCTTCCTTGTGACAATATCAGCACCAAAAAGTCTCTCCTCTGCTCCCTCATTGAGTGTCGATGCAATTGACCCTGTTTCAAGCATTCCTTGTAACTCAAATTAGCCACTGACTCAAACAACCGCATAGAACATTTCACGAAAGAGCTCAATCTTGTGTATATTCTGAATAATGGTTTTACAGTCATCAGCTGCACTTCTTCAAACAGTCATATAAACCTCCTATAATTCAGAATCATCTGTGAGGGTTGACTTAGCTGTGCCCACACTCCCCCTCATCAAAGGTGAGCTTCTCACATTCTCATATTTAAGCCAGACCATATGGCTCCACGAGATATTGGTTTGGAAAATGATCTGATGGTGGGGTTTGTATTGAACTCTACAGTTGGGATTCCCTGTTCAAATGGCCAGGTCTAAAACAGCTCGAACAGAGATTTTCCTACTTATAGTGTATAATAGCTGTGTGATTATTGACATAGAAGAGGATTTGGAGGAAATTTTGATTGCCTAACTGATGACTGCACCACAACAACAGACTGTGCTCTTTGCTCAAATACATGACATAGTAACCTGATGTATGGGCGAATGTACTGGGACACCTGATTATTATATGTACAGGATTTTTTATGGTATCCCATTCTTAATACATAGGCATAAATATGGAGCTGGTCCCTCCTCTGCAGCTATTATAGCTGCCACTCTTCTGGGTTGGCTGTCCACAAGATTTTGGAGCGTGTCTGTGGGAATTTTTGCCCATTCATCCAAAAAAGGATTTCTGAGGTCAGGCACTGTTGTTGGAAATGAAAGCCTTGCTCGCAACCTCCATTCCAGTTCATCCCAAAGGTGTTTGTTGGGGTTGAGGTCAGGGCTCCATGCAGGCCAGTCAAGTTCTTCCACACCAAACTCACCCAACCTGTCTTTATGGACCTTGGTTTGTGTACTGGGGCACAGTCATGCTGGAACAGAAAAAGGCCTTCGCCAAAATGTTCCCACAATGTTGAAAGCAGAAAATTGTCCAAAATGTCTTGGTATGCCGAATCGTTAAGACTTCCTTTCACTGGAACTGAAGGGCCAAGCCCAACCCCTGAAAAACTACCCCATAATGTCATGGTGCGTGGTGGAACTGAGGACGTAGATGTGGAAATCTTGGCAAACAAAAGAAGGTTTATGAAGACACAACATCAATGACAGAACTGTGTCAGTGAGGTAAGGCTTACGAGAAGAAGGCATGGTCTTAAGCCACGCCACGGAGGAGACAGGAGTGTCAGGCAGGGCAGGACCTGACACATACCATTACTCCTCATTCACCAAACATTACATTTGGCACAATGCAGTCAGGCATGTTCTCCTGGCATCCACTCAGTCCATTAAACTGTTAAATTTAAGTCCATTAAACTGCCAGACAGAGAAACGTGATTCATCAGTCCAGAGAACATGTTTCCACTGCTCCAAAGTCCAGTGACAGTGTGCTTTATACCACTTCATCTAACACCTGCTTGCCAAATCTGGACAAACACATAGCAGGGATAGATGGGCACCAGCATTGACAGCTAATAATTAATAATAATATTAATAATATATAGAAGTAACCTGATGTGTTTCCTCTAGGGGGCAGACGAACACCAATGGGATTCATGGTGTTTATGTGTTTCTTTTATTGACAGCAGTCAATTTAACAACTGAACTAATCATCAGAACATTTCTTTTTATGACAATTATCCACAAAGTGTGCATCTTTTGTCACTGCAGTGTAACTTTCTGGGCTTCTGGAAGAACATTTCTAGGGCCTCTTGATATGGGAAGTCAGAAACGCTTGGCCCATTTATTGAGATCCACATGCAGACTGAGAGATGCTCTCCTGTTTGTCTTGAACTGCAAATGCATTAACTGTTAGCCTTTAAAATTGATAGCTGATAGCATAAAATAGTGATAGTGTAAAACAGAAAATGTGTGAAACATTGTGAAACGTATTTATTACCTTGTTCGTGGCTGAGATGTCCCTCTCACAGTTTACACTGTTGACCGGGACCATCGGGGCAATAGAAAAACGCAGATATTTTTGTCTGCTTTTCAGGTAGATGATGCAACATATTTTCAGAAGCACACTCCCGGTCTGCTGGTGGAGCGTGCTCACCTGTGTATGCACGCACGTGTGTGTGTGCGTGTGTCTGTGCACGTACATGGGGGCCGAACTCCGGCGTGCGCAATTCAGAGAGCAGAGGAGAATTGTGAACTGTGTAGAGACAAAAATGACAAGCTGTTGTGTAAATAAGACAAATAACATAAGGCTATTTAGTTTGTTTAATAAAAGGGCAATGTATAGACCTGTTCTATCGAAATGGTAACTTTAAATAAATAAATTAAAAAAATTACCTTCACCTTCGAGGGGAGTGTGAGGTGCCGTTTTGGGGGGGGGGGGGGCGCCCCCCTAATATAATATTCGGGGAAACACTGTATAAAATATGTTCCTTTTCCCTTCACATAATCCATGCATATAGACACAGATCACTGGTTTGTTCTTCTCCCTGTTTTTTTTGTTTTTTTTTGACCAATCAGATCGTGGTGTCACAACCTGCTCAGTTTAAGGACACTTTCAGCCCTGCGAGTTAGCAGGGCCAAGTCAGTACGGGTACGGCTCAGGTTTAGCTTGTAAACTTTACAATGGATAACCATCAGTTTATGGTTCGGGTATGGCTTACTTCCTAGTGCCAGTGGAAAAGAGCTACATTCAATGATGATGAAAGCAAGGCGTCCAGTATCATTCAACTCGATATCGCACTCAGGAATGCTACAGTTATTCAACACTTGATGGACACAGAGTTGCCTTAAATTAAAATCTATGTCAGAAGAAGGTTAGGGGTCATTTCCAGGGAATGGATAGTTCGTACACTGGAGGAACACACGCTTCTTCACTTCTTAGTATATACTCAACAACAGCAACCAATGAGCTTCCATTAGTATGGGTATGAGCATGAGGGAAAAACTAGCATTGGTGGCCTCCACAGGGCCGTCTACATCTGCTATCACAGCCTCCAGAAGGTAAATGTGGATCATGGGGTGGTTATGATCTGGAACCAGGGGCTTGTGTGGATGCTAAAGGGCCCATGTTACTAAACCTTTTCCCTTGCTTGTGGCTACCTGTGCTGTTAAGGTACTGCTGACACTATATGCATTAGCTAACTCAGAAATTTGCTCTTTAAATGTGACTGTTGTCTCATTGATGATATGGGCAAGAGGCACTAGGTCTTTTCAGTTTTCTCAACATCATCAATTCCATTTTAGGTGGTGTTACTACTGTAGTGTAATGACTTAGCTACGTATTGCAGTCGATTTGCTAAATGGTAATGAAGTAAATTCACAACTTCTATTTTGTCTTGAGAATTTTTTTTGTTTTTATAATATGGAATAATTGATTTTTCCTTTTTTTGTATTTGCGGTAAAAGATGAGATTAAAGAGTTAAGAGCTTGAAACTTTTTCTAAAGGCATGACAGCAAACACTGTGAAATCATAATTAATCCGAGGGGGAATTTTCATACTGATTGTTGTAATATGTCCTATTAGTGAGAATGGGAGATTCATCCAGCCCCAAAGATCATGTTTAGTTGTTTCGAGTAAAAAGGTGTAGTTGATGGTGAATAACTCTGACAGCCTAGGGGGAAAACATTGATACCCAATACCTGATATTTCTAGTTTGCAGTGAAAGGGGTAAATCCTGATCTGCAGAATCTCAGGCATCTTCAGAGAGTGGGAGTATGGTGGATTTGTTCCAGTTTACTGTGTAGTTTGATAGTTTGGAAATGGTATTAATAAGATGAAAAAAGAACTGTATAGTGAGGGTTGAAGGTTCTGTAAAAACAATATTTTCTTTGCATAAAGACTCATTTTTGTGTTGTGGGTTACTGAATTCCATTTATTTTACTGTTTTGTAGTATTGCTGCATTCTATGTAGATGGCAAACGATGGAGAGAGGGTTCTTGCTGTATTTTCCATTGCAGCACGACGGCAGGTGATGAGATCCCATTTGTGATAACTGTGGCTTTTGATGAGGTGTAGAGTATCTTTTTCAGTGGATAAAAAACTCTCCAAAGCCAAATATGTGTAATGTATAAAAAATAGTCCAGTTGACTTTGTTAAATGCCTTTTTTGTGTCTAGTAATGAAATTGTTGTTTTAATTTGATTTCGTTGAGAAATATTGACTACATTAAATAATCTATGAATATTGTATGTAGCATGTCTTGCTGTGCTGAAACATGCCTGATGAGGATGGATTAGGGTTAGGGTTAGGGTGGGGGTGACTGCCTCTAATGAAGCGCCTAGAGCTTTTGTAGTGATTTTCAGGTTTGCATTCATGAGTGAGAGTGGTCAGTCACTGCCGTTGTGTTGGGTCTTTATTGGGTTTCAATAAAACTCTTATGGCTGTTCATTTGTGATATATGTTTAAGTCCCCTTACTAGTACATTGAAAAGTGGAGATAATATGTCCCTTAAATGTGTATGTAATTCTGCAGGGTAAACATCCGGATTGGGCGATTCTGTTGTTAGGCATTTGGTTGAGGGCCTTATCGTGTTCTTTATGCTAATGGTGCATAAAGGCTATCTCCTATTTTATTGTTTAATCTGGATAAGCCTAGATAATTTATTCTTATATGTATTAATATAGTCTGCTGTTATGTTGATGAAACTTTGATTATATTGTACAGATGTATGGCACTGTAATTCCGAATTTGCAATTTGAGTTTCTTGTACTAGATATATATCTGCTCTTATTTTAAGGAGGTAATTAAGGATTTTTTTAGCTTGAGTACAAATGCCGCAGACATTCCATGTCAGCAGGTTAAGTGTTTGGGGTAATTATTTCCTTTACATCGCTGAGTATATCCATTCATGGGTGACAGAAGAAATAAGGATAATGCATGTAAAATTAAGCACTTAACAGCAATTACATAAAAACAAAACGAAATTAAACAATTATACTGTGGAGTCAACATGAGGGAATCAATGCACATACAGCGCAGGGGGGAGGGGGGCAGACTACTTGTTGCTGTTGTTTACAAGAAAGACAAAAGAAAAAACAGATGTATGAATTACAAATGTGTGATTGTTTTTGTGTAGTGAGAATGAATGGATAAAAAGGAGGATGAGTATTTAGTAAATAGTGTGCATGTATATGTTTGTGGGGGGGGGGTGTGAAGTCATGATTAATGTTATTAATATAGTCGTTTGTGGTCTGGTTAGACAAGCAATGAAATGATCTTGGTATTTCAAAACAGTTGTCCTACTGTCAAAAAAAGTTTTAGTATTATGGGTATATACACAGGTCAATGGACAGTTTCTTTATGCAAGTGATGTACATGTAACTCATTTATATTTAGCTGATGCAATTTTCCAGAAAGTCTTACAGTAGTAGGAAAAATACTGGGATTTGAATGCCTGAGCTCTTCATCGTTAGCAGAATGCTCTATTTGTTAAGATACCGGAGAACGATGATGTAATGCTAAATCATCCTTTAGCCTTTTATTTTCTAATACGGGGTCATCACACAAGATACACAATGAATGCCAAATAAAACACTGAACAAAACAATTAACTTTTTATTCACAGTATATACAAGGCATCAGAAACAATAAAAAAGAACAGTATTTACAAATCAAAACATTATAACTCTTGGTTCTTTCACTTAGAAAGAAGTGTTCTGAATGATTACAAATTGCCAATCATTCTCCTTTTCAGAAATACTCAGATATCATACTTTCTCAAATAATGGTTAGAGCCTTTTTTGTTCGTGCCACAGTAACTTCCATTTATTTGAGTCAGTCTCGCATTAGAGGTAGGATGGATTAGAACCAGGCCTTCATTTAGAATTCCTTATGTTACTGCATTACGCTGTTAATACAAATTCTATATATGAATGAATGAAATGCCACCATTGTGTCATCTTGCATAAATGTGCATACCAGTTTGTTTTTGTCTATTTAATTCACACCATAAAAATTAGTCCCTAGGAGTTTAATCATTCTTGCCCCCCACCCCCCAGCCACACAAGGCTGCTGCTTGTTTTGTGGGCAATTTGTCTGAGAATTAATTCAGGTGTATATCTTCTTCAATATAATGTTTTTGTGAAGCAGTAATAAGATTGGTCAAATACTTTTTGACTTATAACATTCTCAATGTCAAATGTCATCTGATCTCACCCTCCCCTTTGCTGCCACTAAATGGTGTCGCTTCAGTTTTGGGGTGAATGGCCTTAAAACCTAGTCAGTTCCACATCACTACAAAATTTGATAAAGATCTGTCATAAAGTTTTTGAGTTACCATCTTAACAGGATCAACTACCCAAACTGTCATTTTTCTGCCATCACTATGCAGCGCTGGTTCAATTTTAGGGCAATCTGTCTCAAAATCTGGTCAGTTCCATTCCAACCCCCTATAATGCATCTGAAAAAGATCCATCAAACCATTATTATGCTATCATCTTAATAGGATAAAATGTCAAAACTGCCCTTTTTGAGTAATCACTATATTTTGGGGTAATCCATGTCAGACTTAATGATTTTTACTTTCCCACCTATACAATACCTGTGCAAAGTTTGAGGAAGATTTGTCAAACAGTTTTTGAGTAAACTACAGGAACCACTAAGAACACAGCTAACAAACTGGGCTAAACAGGGAGCTGGACTTTTTAAAATTATATTTAAATACACTTAAATCCACACAGGCAATTTGGGCAAACAATGGACAGGTGTAACTTAATAAATAATTAACCAGTCATGGGAGGCGCAGGAATAACGAGAGACAAGTGAAATTAACCACACAAATGAGAATACAGACACCAAAACTATAAAATATATAAGCTGATGGAGAATGTTAGGATGACACATAGTACAAAACAAAATCAGAATGGACGTTAAGCAGGGTAATCCTAAACAGGGAGACAGATAGGAAAGAAATAGAGGGGAACAAAAAAACATTAATTACAAATAAACCCATGACTGAGAGTGTTGTAGTCTTTACCACACATTCAACCCACTGAGCTATGCAGCTGTCCAGGGGAAATACACAAGGGTTAATGGATAGAGAGGGGAAAACATAGAATGACCAGCAATGCCTGGTGGCCAAATGGGGAAAGGTCATAAAGGGAAGGTTGAGAAGGCTTTGAAACTGACAAGGTTCAGATTAGGCTTGGGTGGTATCTCATTTTTTATACTGTCATTCTATCCAGACATTACACCACGGTTTATGGTATTTTGATGGTACGGTATTTTCAATTTGTGATGATAAAATTTTGTTGAACGGTGACTCACTGCTATGGTAACTAATGTGTTCCCGTTATAGAACTAAACTTAGTTGAGATCATCATTAAGTTTCACTAAAACATATTTACTTTGTCATAGCAAGCAAAACCTTTCTATTGTAATGTTCCTTTTCAAAATGATCTAGTATGTGTTAAAAGATCAATCTAAAATTTCCTGCTATCTAAAGTTTACTTTTTCATGAACTCTGTACTGTATGTGGTCTCAGAGCCAATCATAATCATTTTCCCCCTTGCAGTCAGATTGATAGACAATGTGGTGCACAGTGAAAAAGAACTGGCCCCCAAAGACGTTCGCTTTCCTCTGAATGGAAATATTTTGGATTCTCCAGAGAAAATATTCTGCAACACTACCAATTTAATGAACAGATTCTATTGGAAAGTAACAACTTCAGTATTGCTACAATTTATTTTGGGTTATTTTTCCAAGTCTTGTTTTGCTTTATATATATATCACAATATTTATTATAATCATTTTTTTTTTTTTACTTTATTGTGCAGCCGTAACTTATTCACTGACGAGAGATGATATATACATGCAGGACATACAGTACCTTTCTAAAGTTTGAGTACTTCTCTTATTGTAGTAAATCATTTTCTGTAAATACAAAAAAGGCATTGCTATATTCAAAACAAATCATAAGATGTCCCAAAGCAATGTTCAATGAAAGAGAAAATTGTCAGATTCCTGAATATAGCCACAATTTCTTTTGAAACCTTAACAGACACAAGGCATTCCGTTAACAAGTTTCAGCAAGGAATCATCCAAAACGTTTTCTCAGCAGCAATTCTCAAGAAATAAAGGAAATTAGTTTTTTTATTCTTTATTTGAATCTTCTTTCAAATTCCTTCTTTAAAAGTTCAACAGGATTACTGACAATACTGGGAAGACCGATTCAAATTTCCAAAACTCAGTCCATCTTATCATTTTTTTAAGGTAATACTGCCAGTTACGTAAGGTTAGACTTTGTCATTGTACATTACAGTACTGGGAACCAAAACTCACTCAGCCCTCTTGGCAATCCAATGAAAAATGTATGTTAAATTTCCATACATTCCACAGAAACATATCTTGTGGAATGATCATATTTTGGAAATTAGTTCATTAGTTCATTCACTTCATATTTTATCAGATAGCTTTTGTATAATTTTGAGGTGTGTTTTGGCTTATTATGTTGCTTAATTAATACCAAATCAACTGATACTGATAGAAAGGCCAACTTTGAAGTATTCTACGATGGGCAAGCTGGATGAGATTCTTGTGGTTTTGGTCACTCAGCGGCAGACCAACATCAGAGCATGATACTGCCCTTCCAATGCTCGTAAAACACAGAGATAGATCTCGTGCTTTGACCCTATCTATAGGCTGTCAGAGTCCATTACCCAAACCAGGTGCTTTGTCCCTATTTGGCCAGCAGGTGTTGCTGGCCATCCTGTTCTCTCCTCTGTCTTAGTCTTAAGTCTGTAGTGCGTTTTCTTACTCCCTGGACTTGGCTCAATTGGTTGAGTGTGTGGCACAGATTGTTAACCCTTTGGTTGTGTGTTTAAGGCTTGCCTAGCCAGCCTCATTTGGTATTTTATATTTATTGGTTTTTGATTCCCCAGTTTTTATAATTTTCCATTTGTTTCTATACAAACAGGTTTGCCCTGTTTGCATTGTGGTTCCTTGTTACTTAACATTAGTGTAGCATTCTTGGTCTGGGCTTTGTTAGAGTTTCCTCATTTTGTGTTTGATGTTACCAGTTACCCCACCTGTTGCCGGTGTTCCAGGGCCAATGTTTAGTTGTTAATCTGTTGCTAGTTGTCCTGCACCCTCCATGACTGGGTAATTCTCTTATGCTTCGCACCTGCCCATCTTCATTAGTCCAGTTATCAGTGTATTAAAGTGTTTTCCTTTGTTTTGCTCCTTGGTGAGCTATTGTGTGCTTTGTTGCTGTATGTCATGCTGTTTCTCCTAGTTCTAGTCCCTGTGTTGCCCGGTTTCCTTTGTATGTTATCTTATTGGGTTTTTTTTTTTTTTTGTGTTTGTTTTTTTGTTGTTGTTTTTCCTCATGTTTAGTTCTGAGCCCTTTGTTTATTAGTGTACTTTATTTATTAATTTATTAGTGCCCTTAGTGTACTGATTTTTGTTAATAAACTTCTTTTGTTTTGGAGCTGCAATCGGATCATCTACATTTTTTCCCACCTGCCTCATGCAGGGTTGTGACAGTGGGTGCTTTCACAATGAAGTTCTAGAACCTGTTCCCAGTCTACAAGTCCCTGGGCTGTCTCAACATGGGACTTTTATAGCTCCTGGCCACTTTTGTGTGTGTCACTTTCACACAGGAAATGGGACCTTTATGCTAAATAACTGTGGGAGAGGCCAAAAAATTGGGTTAAACTTGAAACACAATCTTACAAAACTGCACTCCCACGGCAGCACAATGAATAAGTTGTTTTGTTCATTATTTGTTATTGAGTGGATTGATCACAATCAAAATGGGACACAGACTTTTATTTATATTTTACTTGTATGACCCACAACATTTTCAAGGTACTTACTTATTAAATCTAGCCTGGAGAACAATCTTGTTTTCTACAGAATTAAAAACAATACGATGTTATCCCACTAATAAGCGCTGGCAAGTTTCACTGCCAAAGTATTAGACAAAAGTATATTGCTTAGCAATCGACCATTCTGATGCAGAAATATGGAGATGCAAACAAAGATTTATTGATTGATGCATTAAATCAGGGCTCTCCAACTCCGGTCCTGGAGAGCTACTATCCAGTAGGTTTTCTATACTACTTGGCTACTGATGAGCCACACCTGTTCCTGGTATTTACCTGAAAACAGGTGTGGCTCACCAGAAGCCAACTAGGATAGAAAATCTACTGGATAGTAGCCCTGCATTAAATGTAATTGGGGTATTCAATATGCTCAATATTGCTTTGCTACTGTACATCTGGTCAACTATAGTCAATCAATCAGCACGCTATTGCTATAAGCGCTTCCCTAGTAGTTTGTGTTTGAATTGAAAGTACTGGGGTAGGCATGAAAGTTCCAGAACTACCTCCAAGGAACTACAATCTGGTCAAATTTTTGCGGTGTGAGCCTGACAAAAATCCCTGGTACACAAAAAAAGGTTCTGGTTCCAAAAGTTCCGCTGGCGAGAAAGCACCTTGTGTCATACAAATACAGTTGGTTAACAAAATATTTCACCTTTTGACTTATTATTCATTATTTTCATGGATTTTTTTTTCAGGTAAGCCATATGTTGCTCACTTTTTAAAAAGCTGTGGATGAATAAAAATGAGGCAGTAATTATGATGTTTATTTGCATTAGACAGATGGGGTGTATTCAGTTGCAGTACAAATGCTGTTTAATGTATAAAGTTAAACTAGGAAGTATTGAATGCTAAGCAATCAAAGAATTTTATGTGGACACTGAAACCAAGTGAGTTTGGGAGGGACTGTTATGTCAGATTTAACTCTAGTTGGAGTGTCACAAAATCAAAAGGGGGCACCTGAATGCCAAGGAAGTTTCAGTGGTTAATAGGAATTATATATTTAAACACTAATATGGAATGATTTTTTACCCATCCTAAAGGGGCAAAACAGTATATCATCCTTTATGGGTTCAAAGCCAGCTCCATACCTCTGTCATGTACATTTTACTAATGTTAATTGGATAAAAAAATTATTTGTCTAGGTATTCATTAGTTTATAACTTTTATAAAACAACTGATAAGAAATGTAAGGGATATTATGACACTGAG
The DNA here is from genome assembly GCA_015164015.2 of Brevimyrus niger. Taxonomy (NCBI): domain Eukaryota; kingdom Metazoa; phylum Chordata; class Actinopteri; order Osteoglossiformes; family Mormyridae; genus Brevimyrus; species Brevimyrus niger. The sequence goes on from JAABNY020000034.1 coordinate 4,248,398, forward strand.
ATATATCATTATATGAATCTCTTTATATGATTATAGTTATTTCTCTATGTTAGAGAAAATGTTTACTATGTATTTATAATTTCATTCCAGTCACAATGTACTCATTAAGCAAAACATGCATTATAAATCTTTAGCCATTGATGTTGTTACTGAGGTCATCCATCTTCAATGGGGCCTTTCTTACACAGAAGGGCCCCATTGAAGTTCCCTTAAGAATTTTTGAATTAGTTTATTTTACATACCTTTTATCCCTGAGTTCTGTATCAACAAGAGCCACCTAATGACAGACAGACATTTGCTATCTGCTGAAGTATGGAGAGTTCTTCCTTCTTTTATGGGTTTCTAATAGCTGCTTTTGGCCAACCCATTTACCAGATGCACTGAAGATGTGTGCTTTCAGTCCAGGGCAACTGAAGGCTGCCAATGTGCAGATCTCTAAATAAGGAAATTCAGACATTTGATATCCAGGGAAACCATATCTCTTACTCTTCCCAGCATAGACTTTTATAAATCCTAGTCCATGTGGTATGTTAGCATATGAGAGGTTATCTCATCTTAGGGTAATTTAACTGTCTTTGTGCATGATTACATTGGTTTGCTTTATAATGCCTGGTTCTGTGGCCCAACTGGTCACAGGGTAAGATTTGTCAACAAGTTTTAATTGTTCAACATTGAAAAAAATTCTATATTTGCACATGTTAGTTATTGAAAATTATTATAGTATATGTATGTTTGTGTTCCTCGGCTTATCCGCTCGGCTTTAACATAAAACATTACATATGACAAAGGACATGTATTAGGAATAAATACCATTTCAATTTGCAATTACAAATTCAGTATTCAAATAAAATAAAACATGAAGAATATTCAAATTATGTATGTCATTCATTTATATGTACAGTGGTATGCAAAAGTTTGGGCACCCCTCAATAAATAACATATCTTGGTCATTTTTTATTGGAAAAGATGTAAACATAGTCTCTGTAGGAAATGGAAAAAAATGAACAATATTTTCATCAAACACTGATGCATAGTTACTTTTAATGTCATAAATTGAAAAAAAGATAAAAAATAAAAACATTATTGTGGCCCTCTGCAACAGTTTGGGCACTCTATATAATCAGTACTTTGTAACACCTCCTCTGGCAGATATACAGTAACAGCTTGCAAACGCTTTTTATAGGCAGCTAAAGTCTTTCAGTTCTCGTCCTTGGGATTTTCTCCCATTCTTTCTTGCAAAAGGCTTCTAGTTCCGTAATATTCTTTGGTCGTCTAGCATGCACAGCTCTTAAAAGATCTACCCACAAATTTTCATTGATGTTTAAATCAGGAGACTGCGATGTCCATTCCAAAACCTTCAGCTTGCATCTCTTGAGGTAGTCCATGGTGGATTTTGAGGTATGTTTAGGGTCATTGTCCTGTTATAGAAGCCGTACTCTTTTCAGCTTCAGCTTCTTTACAGATGGTGAGATGTTTACTTCCAGAATTTGCTGGTATTTAGTGGAATCCAATCTTCCCTCCACTTGCGCAATGTTTCCTGTGCCTCTGGCTGCAACACAACCCCAAAGCATGATAGATCCACCCCCATGCTTATTAGTTGGCAAGGTGTTCTTTTCATGAAATGCTGCTCCTTTATTTCTCCAAACATGCCTTTGCTCATTGTGGCAAAATAGTTCTATTTTAACTTCACCAGTCCACAGTACTTGTTTCCAAAATGCATCAGGCTTCCGTAGATGTTCTGCTGCATACTTCTGATGTTGGATTTTATGATGGGGAAGCAGGTAAGGTTTTCTTCTGCTGACTCTTCCATGAAGGTCTTGTGGAACGGTGCACCACCACGCCTGAGTCTACTGAATGTTCCTGCAGGTTTTTTTGCAGTCAAATGGGGGTTTCGATTTGTCTTTCTGACCAGCATACGAGCAGTTCATTCTGAGAATTGTCTTGGTCTTCCAGATATCATCTTGACCTCCACAGCTCCCCTGAACTGCCTTCTCTTAAATACATTTATCATTGTGGAAACTGCAGGATGACAACGCTTTGCTATCTTCTTGTAGCCTTCTCCTGCATTGTGGGCATCAATAACTTTCATTTTCAGAGTCATAAACAGCTGCTTAGAAGAACCCATGGTAGCTGAGTGTCCACAAGTGTGTGCACAAGGTTTGAAGAGTCAAAGTATTTGTAAAGTTTTGAAATTGGCACCAGCTGACATTTACTAATGACAGCTGTCACTATGCTTTAGATCTAATGAGCTGATTAAGATCTGAAACCTTGTAAAAAAAATCCGAGACTTTGGAACTGAGAAGACAGTTTGCACAGTGTCACAATAATATTTTATTTTTTTATATAGTTGTTCAATTTATGACATGAAAAGTAACTATGCATCAATGTTTGGTGAAAATGTTGTTTTCCATTCTTTTCCATGTCCTACAGAGACTGTGTTTACATTTCTTCAATTAAAAAATGACCAGCAAAAATGTGACAAGCAAATTTACAAAATTTACAAACATATATATATATATAGTAAAAAGTTTGTACATTTTGTAAATTTGATTGTCTGTGTGTCTATGTATGTGGGGATGAAAGCAAATTAATAAAAAAACTTAATGCAAAAAAAAGCAGGTGAATGTGTGAATGTGTGATGTAATTTAATGTATTTGAAGGATACAGTGTTTTTAAAGCAGTTTTTGTTTACTTTTTACTATACATACATGCATTCTCCTATGTCTACTGATAGCATTTGACATGCGATTGACCAATGAAATCATCTATTTAACTAGTATTTCAGTTTGTATTAATTAACATTTGTGTTCAGAATGGTTATTTGTATGGGTAGCTTTATATAATTAATTTGTAACCATTTAAAATTTATAGCTAAATAATTAGCTAACTAACATCATTGTTAATCCTGAATATGAAGCGTGATGTGATTGTATCTTGTATATAAACACTGACAGCAATCCGCATAAGTTCATTTAAAAATGTAACTGTTCACTGGCAGCTACATCATGGTAGGTTTCTACGTGGAGTCTCTGATTACACTTTTTGCATTTCTTTTATAAAGCAGCTACTGATAAAATACATTTTTTTCCACATGCAAGAGATATAGTTTTGGCAATACTTGATTTTCATTGGGCAACTATAATACAGTGGTAACTCAGTTCTCCAACTTAATCCGTTCCAGACTATGGATCGAATCCTAAAAAGTTCTGATCGATTTTTCCCATAAGAAATAATGGAAAACCAATGAATTGGTTCCTGGCCCCCCAAAATTATACCCAAATATTTTGTGTTAGCATTTAAACACAAAATGAACAGGATAAAACAAGAACAGAATTTTTTTCTTAATGGCTTCCAAAACGATAAAGATCTTATCCCAACATTATCCCTGTCCTGCCCCGATTGTCCGCTCCTTCCATGTGCCACGCCCTCTTGTTAACCTCGTGTGGGATCCCCATGTGATCAGCTGTTTCTGGTTGTTGTTATTAGTCCTCTGTATTAAGTCCGTGTTTTAGTTTGTTTCTCCAGTCCGGTCATTGGGTGTGTTCTATTTGCTTACAGCGCTGGCTTAAAGCAATGCATTCTGATCCTGACGCAATGCATTATGGTTAGATGCACTGCGACGTCTCACCCGGCTGCACAAACTGGAACCGTCTCCGTGACGATACTCCTTTGCCCATATTGGCTGAAGAGTTTAGTTACACGCATGATGTTTGTATCCTGGGCAGTTCCGATGCATAATCCGCTATTTCTCCCGAATATCACGTAATGCAGTGAGAACTGGTTTTCAGTTAATTTACCTGGTAAAATGAAGTTTAAATAAATGACATAAATGCTCTAATTGTCAGCGTGTGGGTGAGTGACGGGCAGACAACGAAGGCAAGGGAACTCCAGTTGAGGATAACAAAGGGGTTTAATGAAGGAAACAGGCAGGGTACTCACACGTGGAGACATTAATGACCGATCTGGGGAAACACTACAGAGACACTGACTAAATACCAAACACACTGGACTTAACAAGCAACAGGTGAC
>JAABNY020000034.1:4252526-4262649 GCA_015164015.2 Brevimyrus niger
GGTGACTCCAATTAGGGCAAAACAAGAGGTAATGAGGTGGGTGTGGCACACAATCAGGCTTGTTGGGAGCGGGACGTGACACTAATAGTACACGTAAGTTAGTGGTTTATTTATTGTTAGTTATGTTGTGCTGCTTTATTTAGTTCATCGTCCAATCTATGTAGAAGGCATTTAAGTAAGAATTGCATTGTAGTATGACTCATTTCCTGGCGCTTACAATTTATATTAGATCAGCTTTCACGGTTCGACTTCTGATATTAAGATCGAGTTCTAGGTCAAACTGGTTTGTTCAACTTTCAAGAAATTTGAGTTCTAGTAAGTTCGAGAACCGAGGTACCACTGTATATTTATTTAGCACTATGCCCTAACTTAAGCCTCCTTAAGGTTGTAAAGCTTAGTGTTCCAGTGTAAACAGTATGGCAATCACTTTACCGCTCTATCAACTTGTTCACACTTGTTCCAAGGTGAAGACATTAATCTCATCTCTGCTCACTGTGTGAGGGATTTTAATATTCTCCTTTGGATTGAGTTTCCTTCTACAGTCCAAAGACATGAAATCAGGCAAATTCACATCTCTATATGTTTGTGCTCTCCATAAGTGTAAATACTTTTGTTGAATTATTTCCTCACCATCTTTAAACCAATGAGGTCTATATAGCCCTACTTACATTAAATATCTGATTTAGAATTTCACCTTCACTTCTATGTGTAATACTACTAAATTTTTTAATCACTGCAGCAGGTGTTTGTTATCCATTTAGGTTTGCATTTTCAAGGTGAAAAACATTTTCTGCAAATGATTGACCATAATTGCTTTGTAAGATCAGAATAAGCCTCAATTTTTGATACTGATTTTCTGCATCCATTGAGATGCAATAAAAAATCTTTTTAATGACCATCCCTGTGTCAAAGCACATGTCATCTCACATATAACCCACACACTGATGAAAGATATGTGTTTATAAATCCAAGGTGCTTCTGACATCTTGTAAATATTTCCCCCTTCAAAACATAACACCTACCACGTTTAGTTACTACTGTTGCCATTATGTAAAATACTTTTTTGCTGTATGTTCACTAACTTATGAGACACGTTTTAATAAGTTTGTAAGCAAGGTGTTAGTCTGTCTGTCTACATGGATAAATCTGAGCATGTGTACCTAGTGCCAGGGTATACAGGTATACATTACTACAGGAAATGGAGTATGATGTGGACATATAAAGACGTCCCGACTGGGTATGTAGGAAAATGTTCATTTGTTACTAAACTTGGCAATCTCTGGCATGTTGGATTTTTACGTGAAATTGTATCTACTTAATTTTGTTTAATAATTGATTATTGTTTTACTTGTACATTTATTTCGACTAGAAATAATATACAATCGACATATATATATTGTGCAAAATATGTGACTTAAAAACGTGTTTTCCTCTGCATTCGAGGTACAAAAATAGTGCATTTGTATATTACCCTGTTTTATTGTTTGGCTGTAGCAAATAAAATCGGGTACGTTTCAAAGTTTATTAACCAGGTTCCGTTTCATTCTTAACAGGATCAAAAACATTATCTAAATTCTATAGCTGCACTGAAATATGTACAACGGGACACCCTGAGAAATGCTAAATAATTTTTCTATATCTTACTTTGTATAATCTGCAACCATAAAACAACGCGGACCCCAAACCGTATTTCATCATAATGTTTTCTCCTAGCCGGTGCAGCTGGGGTTTACGGGTGTGGGAGTGGCAGGGCGGTCGGGCAGGGCGGAGCAAAGAGCGTCCACGTGCGGGGAAACGGCCGGAAAACCAGCCTTGGGTCCCGCCCACATATTTAAAGCGCCGGTCATCGTTCGGCTGTATAAACATGTTTATTGGTCCGCGCTCCTGTCGCTCAGACTTGAACTTCGGCTCCCTCTTCCTTGTCGGGAGCGCTTTGAAATTGTTGGCCACCCTAAAGGGGAGGAAGTCAATCGGCTTTTTGTTTAAGCAACGTCGGATAGATACCGGCCCTCCTGTATAAGTTTTCTTTCCTTTGTGTTTCTGATGGTGGACGTAGAAAGAAGCGTATAGGTACTCCCCAGGAAAGAAGTTTACATTATTTTTTCGCTGTTGTTGTTCGGTTGTTTTCATTGTCTACATTACGGTCGTTTTGTTTGGATGTTTTATTTCGTTTTGTTATCAGTTGTGGAAAAGTGCGCTTTGCTACGTGCGGTCTGTCTGCCAGGCAAAGGGACATGAACGTCTAACGGGACAATGCGGCCCCGCTGGGGAAGGAACGGGGATCCCAGTGGTGCCCGTCCGAAACCGAGCCCAAAATAATAATAATAATCATAATTATCATAATCATAAGTAGTAACAATAAAAGCTCCGCAGACCTGAAGTGGGGGCGCAGTCGGTTCCGGAACCGGCACAGAGTTGGAGTAGCTGAAGGGAGTGGTGGGGGATTGCGACGCGTTTTCTAGGATGGCATCGGCCAAAGGCGCACTGGGGGCGGACAGTGAGGACGGTTCATTCCGGGACACCGGCGGCGCCACAGGCGGCTCCCAGATACATGGGGACGCGCCGCAGCCACCCGGCAGCAGCAGGACGTACGCTTTGGACGACCTGGACACCGTGGCCACGGTTGGTGAGTGCAGGCTAACCAGTCTTTCAAAGTATACCTTTAATTAAAACGCATAATAATGGATATTCATCTTTTTTTTTTTTTTTTTTTACTAAATAAAAAAAAAACGGCATGGGCTGTTACGCATCCAGGTCAGATTCTCATTTCTCTTCATTTTAATAATGCACACTGACAGGGTCGCCGGGCTTAATTGTCCGCTTGGGTACCCGAGTCTAAGGAAAAAAATACTATATGACAGGTCACACTGGTGCAAACTTTCCTTTCGTTTTGGCACTGAGGCTCCTGACGAATCCAGCCTCAGTCACGGTGTACTTTGTAGCTGAGTATATCACTTTATTATAATATATTATAGTACAGTATATTATACATGTATTACTCGTTTTATCGTGTATTTGGGAGGTTTATTGTGTAATAACTAAGATATCATTGTTACCCAGCAAAATAAGTGGCGTCCATAGTATTAACAATTTGACCATAATGCCATTATTGATGTGTCTGTTTGGGGGGTTTATTGTCTGTTTCCCTTCTCAGGACCTTGGCTGAAGTTCAGCCTGAATGCGATCAGGATTTTCAATGAAGTGAAATCAGGCGCTCTGACTAATGTACTGTTTAATGATGATGTACTTTTTTTTCAGAACTTATTTTTAAATCATTAAAATTTCTTATTAATTTTGGCCTTGTTGGTTCTTTCCATGGAGATCGAAGAAAGTGCACTGTGGTTCAAACTCGCTTTTCTTTCTATGAAGAATTTGTCTGATTAATAATCTAATGCAGTTTTACTGGTATAATCAAAACATCGATAATTTATTTCTGGGAATCCTGTTAGAGATGTGGTGGTGATTAATTATTGTAATTCCCCCATTGTCTCTTCTAAAATGGAAAGAAATGAATAGAGGGAAAGTATTGTGGGATTGCGTAAAGGGCTGGTGGAACTGGCTTGATCATAATTTTTTTCATTGGTAGTCATTCCCACAATTTGTTGTGATATTTCCTTCAGTTCTAAGACAATACTGTTGATCTGGCAGTATGACTCTTGGTAAATAGGAAGGGGAGGTAATAATGGGAAAAACAAATCAAACGCTTCCCTGTTTGCTCCAGATGTAACAGGTCATGCCCCCTCAGGCCTGCTCTACCTCATTTCTGAGCACTGCTGCTTTGGTTGATAGGTGCTAGCCACCTTGCTGTTTTACACATGGGGTGGGGAGTGCTAGCATAGTTTTTATTATTTTTATTGTTTGGATGGCAACCTCTACTGAAAGTGCTGCATCATCGGAGGAAAATATTTCCACAGAGCATGCAACTGATGAAATGTCATGGGGCTTTTTCTTGATTTATGACCAGTTTCTATTTAAGGGAAGAAGTAAAATCTGACCTCCTGGTATTCTGTAGGTTTCTTTACATGAAGTCAGGCCAGTAACCCATAAACCAAATTTAGATACATGTTCTATAGCAATAATGTCTTTTGATCATTATTTACCTTTCACTTATGGTAACGTTTGCATGTATTGGGTATGCAGATTGGATTAAGCTTTGGAAAGATATTGTTATCCGTTGCCCTGGCAACTTCGCAGGCCTGTTACTGTGTTTAATGTGTCTGGGCAAGCATAAATCTTTTTTTTTTTTTTTCTCTCTGTGGCCTAGTCACACCAAAACTTGTGCCTGCATCTATGTGTGACGTATTTATGTGTAACTCTGCCATATCTCTGTTTAAGCGTAGGTGTGTCTTTTATAGGGATGGTTTGAAGTGATGCGTCAAGCCAAGAGCTTCGCAGGCAGTGTGGTTTTTGAGAGCAGCACTTTCGGCCTTGTTTGTAAGCTGTAGTTGTGCTGAAGTAAAGGTCAAATGAGCGTTTCCCCCTTCCTAAAAGTGAGCCTTGCCATCTGCCTAGTGTCTGTTTTCCTTTTATTTTCCTAGAAATTCAGAAAACCCTGTTTTAGCAGCTTTCTAGACACCTGTGCAGGCCAATAAAGTTTGGGATTTATCGTACAATGATGCTTGGTGGTAAATGTCATTTAAGGGTGAGTTTTTATTGTTAACCATGTTAAGTTCATGGAAGCATATCAACCTCTGATGTAAAGATAATGGAAAATACTGGGGTCTTGTTGGAACATTATAATCCTTTAAATGGCCCAGACCCTTGACTGCTGTGTAATGTAATGGATGTTAAATTAATGAGAAACTTCAGGGACCATAGACAAATACCTGCAGCTACCAAGAAATTAATTTTGTTGAGTTTATATTCAGTCAGTTATACGGAGCATAGTTATACCATACTATATTGCATATTTTCCTTTAAATTCCAAATGATTGTAAAGATGAACAGCTGTGGGAGAAATAGCTTGTAATTTATTATGGAGACAATAATAGTCTCTACTGAGTTGCATTTTGAAATCATCACAAGGCCATTAGACCTCGGGAGCCATACCATACTATCCTACAGACACGCCCCAACCTCGGGTTGCCATGCATCTAGGTTTGCCGGGACATGTCCCCTTTTTGGACCCTGTCCGGGCAGTTTGGTGGTTTGTGCGGGTTTCACACTGCAACCCCTATGACCCAATGTGGCAAGTTAAGGTGGAGTACCGAGTTAAGAAAATGGCACCAATTTTCAATACATCGCAGCCACTCGGTATAATCACACAGTATTTGCAATGTTCGTGCACACGTTTACGTTAAAAATTAAACGGTATGCACATCCATACATGTCACACTGTTTACGAGTGACGTCTGCTTCCGTAAACCATTGTCACTTTGTATTCGTGTGAACCGGAGCGTGTGAGCGATGCGGGGCGGGAGTGGAACGATTTTGGCCGGAGCAGGAGTGAACATGGAGTGGAATATTTGGAAAAAGCATCAGCTTCTCTCTCACCGTCTCGCATGACTGTCACATTTCGGAGCCGCCCGCACCATGCTTCTGTAGCATGACTGACCCAGAAATACATTTTGTCTTGAATGCGGATTTGGCTGCTCAGTTATTTTGATGCCAGGCTACAGTTTAAGCTAAAATGAAAAGACAATGCAGATTGTTTTCTTTTTTGGGACAAAATGATTTCGTTGGAGCAGGGTCAAAATGGAGAGGTAATGAGCAGAGCCGTCTGTAATGGCTGTGAGTGGTGAAATGTGGGGGTATACAACTCTGTGAGCGATGGGCAAACATTTTCACTGCTCTACTCCGCTCACATTCTGTTGTGTGAACGGATAATCGTGTCATTTGCTTGAAGTTTAACAAACATTAGCTTACTATTTTGTCATTTTTTGTTGAAATCTCTTATCCTACTGGGTCGCGGGGGGTCCGGAGCCTATCCCGGAAGCAACGGCCACGAGGCAGGGAACAACCCTGGATAGGGGGCCAGCCTATTGCAAAAAAAAAAAAACAAAAATTATATATATATAAAAATAAAAAAACGTGTGAATTTTCACTTTACAGGGTGGTTAGGGGACACTCGTAGTCATAAAAGATGTGCTACCCAAATGCTGGTTATCATAAAAACTCATTAATATTCTGATCCCCAGACACATCCAATTTTTCATCTTACCAAATATGGTAACCCTACCCCAACCTACCTTTAATTTTATGCTCTTCAATCATAAATAAATGATAATTTATTTATAACTATTATTAATAAATTAGTGTAGATTGTACTCATCAGCAACAATTTAAAAAACATTCTAGAGTATGTTTTTTTTTATTTTTTATATTAAATCTCTGGTATTTAACTCATCATGTGAAACAGTCTCTCTTTTAGATTTGTGTGTTGGTCAACTACAAACTAAAGCCATATTTTCCCAAGCTGAAATTAAATGATACCATGAGGATTTTACAACCTGTCCAGTGTTGTACATTGGATAAAACCAGTGTAATACTGTACGTTAAGATGCATGTTGGGAAATAGATCTAAAAAATGTAAAATAACTGTAGATGTTTGCACTGTGAATGTATTTTTATTTATTTTATTTTTGCCTTGTGAAAAAAACTGTTCATTTTGAGTTGTACGTGGATTTTATCTGATGTGCTCACAGCTTATCTTCTAATTGATTTACAATACTTGAATTGTCACAGCTGTACTTTCTCTGCATGCTCTCCATTCTACTGGTGTTTCGGGCAGTTTCCCTTCCATTAAGGGGGAAAAGATAACATGTTGTAAACTTTTAAGAGGTGACTAACGAACATGTGCATTTCCGTGTCTAAAAATGTCTGTTACCTGTTCTTAATGATCTAAAAAGTGCCATTTGACAAATGTAGCTCACAAGTTGTTGACTGAAGCTGTGCGTTACGATTCATCACTGTCACAGCTTCATGATGAAGCGACTCCTGCCTCATCCTGCCCCCCCAACCCCTCCTACCTCATCCTTGTTGAAACAGGCAGCATTGAAGGATTAGACTTTCTTTGAAACTGACTCCTTCATTTGAACAGTGGAATCCTATACTGCTCTGCTGCTATATGATCAGTGTGTGGTACTCTGCTGTACTACTCTAATAGGTTATCCTTTTTTTTTTTTTTGAGAGGGTTTGTCGTGGGTCAAAATTAAATTGGCAGCCCAAGCTTTTGCTGAAAGTAATCATTTTGTATTCTTGGTATGTAAGGTTTATGAAACTGTGTAATAATGTTTTCTCCATAGTCTGCTTTTTGATGGTGCTTTTCCTATGAATATTTAAAATGATTCTGCAGTTGTGCTCTGTAGCATTAGTATTGGTACTTGGTATTCATCTAATATGCAACAAAATAGATGTAGACAAATGATAGACAACTAGTGAGATGCGTGTAATGATTATTTTGTTCAATATTGAGATCAGGATTAATGTGATTACTTATTGACTTTGTAAATGTTATGGATTTATTGAACTCTACATATAATTCAATTGAAGAATAAAAAATAGGCTGAAAGGGGTGCGCTGTATTTATAACACCAGACAAAGCGGGCACATCATTGACAAATTAAATGCACACAATATTAGTTTTATATCCAGCAAAAGCTGTTAATGTAAGCACACTTGCCTCATGATTCGACGACCTGCTAAGGGAGGAGTCCTTTCTCATTTGATAGAGCAAGACTTTACTTTGGCTTTTAGAGTTTCACCTTTAATAAAAAGTTTTACGCCCATTTCTGTTGCCGGCACATTGCATGTGCTTAATGCAACCTTAATGACCTACTTAATAAACGTCTCTGGTCTTTGCTGTGTAGCTTGCATTAGTGCTTGTTTTTGCGGTTAATGTCTAATGTGTTCTTCTGACAATTCCGTAGGCTTTTCAACTGCTGTGTCATCGTGTTATGATTACACTAGGTGACCTAAACACCCGGTATAAAGTTTCAGTCCCGCCCGGCCCATTTCCAAAGACAAAAACCTTTTTTATTTTAGCCCAGTGGGGCCAAACACTATGTAAGCTCCCCAAGAGATTCCACTCCATCTTATGGTATTGACAGTAGCTGATTTCAAGCTTGGACCCAGTAGTACCTGTGCTAGGAATCCACATGGACTGAGGGAATGAGGATATTTTTTTTGTCCTGGTGTATGACTGGTTATGTTTGGTTGAACAAGAAACATTGGGAGCTAAAGTCATTATTACAATATCTGAGCACCACATCTTTTCCCTGAGAAGTTTTCTGTATTGAACTTGAGTGCACTCAACTATTGATGGGCTTTTTAAGTTCGCCCGTTTTCTTGATATGCCATATCATTGTCAGTAGTCCTCATGACCAACACCCTCCTTCTGATCCATTTGTTGAATGCTTAGTTTCACGTGATTCCCAAGGGTGTGAAATGGCCGTCTGGTACGTAAAACAATTATGTTTCAATTGTGTGCTCAAAGTTCCTATGGAGCTGGTGCTTGTCATAGTAATGGGATCGCTGACTAAGGTTCCCACATGTCATTTTGTACATTTTGGTTGATTTTCCATTTCTTAGCTGTGTTCTGAATTGTCAGTTTTGGGAATTTTTTGTGACCATATTCAGAGAATGAATCAGGTCAACCCTAAACCTTGGATCAGCAGTTTGTGAGGATGGATGAACAGATAGATGGATGGATATTTATGATTTCTTTTTGAATCTCTGTCACAGTCAAAATTTTCCCACATGTAGACATTAATACGCCCTCAGTTAGGTAAACAACCATAATTTGTGCACTTCTGATTTTGTCCTGTCTTTTTGTTTTGTTTGCAACTAACTAGTTAGTGCAAGAAGGTGACTGAAAATTACCAATAGCATTGAGGCTATTAATGGTACAAGTCTTCCTCTGCACCTATCCCTGAAGGGCGAGTGCCTTTGATATCATGTTACTGTAATGTATAGTCCAAGTCAAACACCCTGTTGTGCATGTTTGTTGAACGAACTGAACCTCTTGATAATCAGACATTTTCTGTTTACTCTGTAAAAAGGCATTTATTTATTTATTTAAATGGCAGGTTCCTTTGTTCTGGGTGAAAGCGTCAACTGCAACCAACTTGCCAGTTTTAATGCTAGCTAAGCTGCATACCCCCTGGTACACTATTTAGTTTAGAAGGTCTTATGCTTTGACCTCCATTGCAGCATGAAACTTCTCATAACCAAAACCAGCTGGTATGGTACTTTCTATGGTGTCAAGAGCAACCACTATTGTTCCTCCAAACTTTTATGCCCACTACTTATGATGATTAATAAATGAAACCATATATTTTTAGATTTCTTTAAGAATTTAAATGTAAACTTGAAGTAAAGCTGTCATTAAAATGTTTCAGCAAAATGAACAGGCTAGTAAATAAAATTGAAATAAAATAATAAAAAACACTAATAAATAAAACCTTTTTGGCCATAGTTAAGATGCTGTTTCCAGTTAGAATGAAGTAACAGATCTCCTAAATCCTGTCTGCAAATACTTGCATCAACTACGAATTCAAATATACACAATAGTAAAATGTTCAGTTATGTGTGCAGTTACACATCTTAATTGCAAGTTGTGCTGTAAAATGTAATTGATATCCATCCATCCATCCATCATCTTCCGCTTTAACGGGGTTCGGGTCACGGTGGTAGCAGCTTCAGGAGAGATACCCAGACCTCCCTCTCCCCAGCTACCTCTACCAGCTCCTCGGGGAGGACGCCAAGGCGTTCCCAGGCCAGCCGAGAGATATAATCCCTCCAGCGAGTCCTGGGTCTGCCTCGGGGACTCCTTCCTGTAGGACATGCACGGAAAACCCCTCCAGGCATCCACACCAGATGTCCAAACCATCTCAACTCGTTCCTTTCGACATGGAGGAGCAGCGGTTCTACTCTAAGTCTCTCCCGGATATACAAACTTCTCACCCTATCCCTAAGGGAGACCCCAGACATCCTGCGGAGAAACCTCATTTTGGCCGCATGTATTTGCGATCTTATTCTTTCGATCATTACCCATAGTTCATGACCATAGGTGAGGGTAGGGACGAAGATGGACCATTAATTAGATTGAGAGCTTTGCTTTTTGGCTCAGTTCTTTCTTAGCCACGACGAACCGGTTAAGTGCCTGCAAAACTGTAGACGCCGC
>JAABNY020000034.1:4270944-4289821 GCA_015164015.2 Brevimyrus niger
TGTGAGGTCTGATAAAAGCATTACATTGCACTTCATCGCATTCAAGGCGATGGAAGCAAGCTGGGGTAAATATGTCTTAAATATTATAGGGGTAAACCTGATACAGTGTCCGGAGTCCAAAGTGCAAACAGTATTTGTTGCTGGCACTTTGTGTGCTTCTGAAATATCCCCATGTGATTATTTTAGTTAAAATCAAACTTTATCTACTAGAAGATAAACCTGTTAAAGCTGATTTACACTTCTGCGTTGAGCCTACGCAGAGCTTACGCTGTGGCCATCGCGAACATTTATACTTGTGCGTCTGTGTCGATCAGCAATTACACCAGCAAAGCTCTAATTGGCTGAGCATGGGTGGTTTAATTTTTACTGTCAAAGGAGCAAAAACACAAGTTTTGCAATTTTAATGATTTTTCTTTCTCAGGGTTATCAAGGTTGAAAATCAGTTGAAAGTTTGACGCCCCATTTTCACACGAGCCGTGTATGCGTTCCCTGAGCCAATCATAAGCAGTTTTATCCTAGCTATTTAAATCACTCACAGATGGGTCTGTGAGAAATGTATTTATTTTTAGCTCCTTTTTAGCTTTATAAATATTGTAATATTTATTGCAAAAAATCACCAACATCATACTTGTATGTGCCCTATGATGGCCTGGCATCCCATACAGAGTGTTTCTGGGGATAGGCTCTAGGTTTCCCTGTGACCCTGACTCAGGGAAGCGGTTCAACATGGATGGATGGATGGATGGATGGATGGATGGATGGATTGATTACCATGCATTAAACTCTTGGAAATGTTTAGACATTTGGGCAATGTGACTATTCAGTTTAGGTTTTCTCTGCCTTAATGTAATTCAAGCAAAACACAAAAGCTTATGATTCAATTTTCCATACATCTGGATAGTAATAAACGTATCTGTAGTGGATGTTTCTCTGATGCGTAAGCATCCCGCTCATATAATGGAAAACAATAACACTGAACAAATGCAGCTGGAAGACGATTTCACCATCAGTAATGGGCCGTTGGTTACCCAGGGTTTTCAAAGTCCTTTTTGCACAACAATAATTGCATTCACAGTGCCATCTAGTGGCCATCTTTCAGAGAACATCTTCAGTTTAGCCAGTCTTGAGTGTCGCGACCAAATCTGTTTTGATTTGATGTGTAGTGAAGAGGAGCAAGCTGCTTGTTTCCTTTCAAAATAGTAAATGTTTGAGAGCATGGGGACATTTTATATTTGGGTGTGAAACATTTTATAAACCTCAGTTTGATGTGATTAGTGTATGTCTCTGGAGATAAATCTTCCACATCTCTGAACAGTGCAGAATTGCAAGCCTCTGGGATAGTGTCATAGTGCAGAATGTCCATAGTGAGATTTGGCTGCATAGCTGGTCACATATCTGTTAATAAAAGAATAGATTAACTGGCCTCTGCCTACTCTGTAATTGCTTCAGTTGCTTAGGCAACTGGGTAATTTCAGACATATCCTTCATAACTGATAGAATTAAGATTGCAGTACATAAAGTTTAATGTTAAATGTTAAGTGCCTCAAAAACCGTTGCGCCATAATGAGCCTCTCTGTTAACCTGAGACCCGTGTGTTGTGGTATCCAGAAAGACGTACGGTAATGACTCCTGCTCCATTGGTCGATAGAAAATGGCGACAACACAAGGAATAAAGATAAGCATTTGCTGACATTGTAACAGCCTAGAAGGGCAGTAGGAACGAGGGGAAGGTTAAGCCTTTATGATGGGTCCTTGGCTGCTTTATGATGCATCATCAGCTGTCACTGCATCACCACGTCTTGTTTTGTGTCGAGAGGTCAGTGAGTGAACCAGGGTGTTGCTTTTATCTGCTGATGCCTTGACCATAAGTATAAGAGCCCTCAGAAGTTCTGTTCTGATGCGGATGAGACTAGAACTACAACTGTAATATATTTTGACATTCGATTTTTCTTTCTCTGAATCCTTTCATTATTCTTTAGAATGCTCTGCTCATATACTTTCCTACAATAGCCAGCTTGGTTTTCTTGCCTCTCTTCCCTCTGCTTTAAAAAAAAAAATCTTCCAGTTGTACTCATTTTGTGCCTAATTACCACGAATGTCCACTCTACTATGATAATACAAACTTGAAATGAAAAAAGTTGCCAATTTGGCTAAAGTATATAAGTAACCATCCTAGAATATAACTTTTTTTTTTTAACATTAAGTTTGATCAGTTCAAAAACATAGACTTGCTATCTGTTGCAGCCTTTATATGGTGAGCCTGCACTGAGGCCAAATGAGTCCTTGAGCAGTGAGACCGACAGTGTGTCACTACAAACTCAATTTCCCCCCTAGTGGGCACAAGAGGCAGCCATTAGAGATTGGGCCCCGAAAGGAAACAAGGTCTCGCGTCGTAAATGAAACCTCGATTCCCCGTGCCGTCTAGCCTTTTCAGGTGTGCATGAATCAAGGTGTCCAAGTCAGAATTACAGGTTAGCTGATCGATTGTGATCACTTGGTAAGTTTACGTTTTCGTCTACTTCATTAGCCTCACCCTTAACATGAAACGCAGCGCATCTAGAGCTAGTGCAAAATAAATTGTGCATAACCATGAACTTGGTGCTTCTGGAGTGGAATGAGCAATCAGGGTGCTTCAGTTAAGTGTCTAAAGAAATTCTGTATAGTAGAAATGACATCTCTGCATATATGAGCTGCATAATCAAAAGACTCGGTTAACATCATTTGTGTAGAAAAAGGGGGCATTTGCAGTCTCTGCAGGTAGCGTCTAGGACCCAGTAACTCCAGCCATCTGCCTGACCAGCATCACACATGAGTAGAACTGCCGCCACCATGGCAACAGTCATTACAGGCCAAGCAGCCAATTAACACGCTGCCTGAATACAGCGAGGAAGCAGCAGGACCCGAACTGCCGAAGCAGAGAGGACTCGCCTTGCGCTAACGGGCCGGTGGATGTTTTACACGATCGCCGTGTGGCGAACACCTGTGGAGAACTTCTCACTGCTTCAAGGAGGACAATATCATACCTTCCAGGCCTGATGCGTTACACAACAAGCGTGAAGTACAAATGCTTTGGCCTCAGCTTTTATCCTGCTACCTTTCGCTCCCCGTAGCCTCCCTATGATGCTACCAGGCAAGTCTACATTAAACGGATAACCAGTTTAGCACCAGCTCATTCATAATCACGCCGTCGTTGCCGGTGATAGACTGTCCAGCACCAATTATCTTGTAGCCTCGTCTCATTACTGTGGCTCCCCGCGTTTTTTTCCCTTTCCTGTGATTTCCTGTCCCTAGCCGTGGCTGACGAGTCTGTCTGAAGCACAAGTGCCGCTGACTGCCACAGCTGCAGCTGAGCGATGGCGTGAGCGGCTAATCCACTCAACGCCAAGTGAAGCAAATGCCTTTTAAAAATGAGTCAAACTATAATTCGGTTTTCCTGTAGCATAGCTACTGTGCAGCATCTAAGGTGTTTGTACTGATTGAATAACTGTGAGTTCATATTATTTGAGAACCTTTACTGATGCAGAAAATAAGAATTCTGAGTAATGCATTCGACTTCATTGCTGGGTTCTCATGACTGGGCTCCTGACGCCAGATGATTTGCTGACTCAGATACTAAGCAATTTAAAGCTTTTAAAATTCTATTACAATTTCTTTTGCCAAGAACTTACGTATCTTACATGCTCAGGGTGTAAAGCTGCCCTAATTTTGTCCCAGTTTCATCGATTGCCGTTGCAGCCCCCTGATCCAGCTTGAGCCTTCCACAAGCTCCAAAACCCTGGAATTGGAAAGTATTTAGAAAAACACTCCCACCTAATAAATATCAAGATCAGCCTGGTTGTCTGCAAAAGCTTTGTAACAAGATCGTCCAATGAAGATGACTTCGTTCAGTGTTGAAGTTTGCTTATTAAAATGCCTCTGGAACTATGATCAGTGCCATATAATGTAGTTTGTTGTTTTAGCTTGTTAGAACAGCGACTCGGCATGCTGTGTGTCTACAGCCCTCTTTTCATGTCTGCACAGGACCTGGACTCTCTGTGGAACCCCGGAGTACCTGGCCCCCGAGGTGATTCAGAGCAAAGGTCACGGCCGAGCTGTGGACTGGTGGGCTCTGGGGGTCCTCGTCTTTGAGATGCTCTCTGGGTAAGTCACCACACCACTTGAGGGGGCGCATCTGCAATGTGCGTCTGCTTCTTCACCTCCCTGGTACTCTCAGCGTGGACATTAATAGTCATTGCTTCACGTTGGACCGTGAACATAATATGTACAGCGCTACAATGGCCTCTTTGGTAATAGGTCCCCATTAGTAATGAGAAGGTCTGTATTTCATAGTGTGCTGTATTTGTGATGGTAGGGCATCACCCAGATGCTCCTGGTAGGAACAGTGTATCCACACGAGAGTTGGTTGTTTGCTGCGCGTGGGACTCCTTTAGCAGGGTCGCTGTGAGAGTGGCAGTGCACAGAAGAAGCCCTTTCGGTGTCTCTGGAGAGCTCAGTCTCTCTGAAAAGTGCTGTGAGCATCAGCTTCTCCCTGAGGTTGGTCCACCATGGGGTTTCTGTCTCTCAGAGCTCCCTTCCGTTCAAGTAGCCTGACTGGGAAAAATACTGCAGCGCTGCATCAGAGTGGCTTTGGTTCTGCCCGGATGTTTTTCTTTAGTGTTTTCGCATCCAGGTGGGCCGTCGATATCCCCGGCTTTGTGTCTTGGAATACAGCATGTCGATTTAGGCTCTTGTGCTACAGGAAACATCAGAATACGTGCTGCTTCAGCAGCTTGACTTTCTCAGTCTCTCATGTGTGCCCGAGGGCTTATTGGCGGCTATCAGTTTATAAAAATCTGAAAAGCCCCGGAGAAAGCCGCAGGAGATCAGGATCTTCAAGGGAAACGGCAGCTCCCATGTTATCTCCATCTGACGCCCATGTCGCAGTTAGGATGAAAATATGTTCAGCATCTTGTAGTAAGACCGAGAAATTTAGTACCAAGCTCAGCTCTTTCCTGGGTAGTTCTCACCTCACCTCAGTGTTTTAGTCCCATTTCTGCAGCGCCTCTACTGGAGAGTGGTTTGAAATTCACAAGAATATCCGTTATACTCCGTTAAGAAAATGAGTGAATAATAAAGCACTTATATATAGGAATGGTAAATATATTAATAATATATCGATAAGAAAAGGACTAAAACTCGGTGGTGGCCCTTGAGATCTATCCTTGGAGGGCAGTGTATTGGACCTCACATGCTTCAGAGAAAAGAACAGTAATGAGCACTTTCTTCTAATAATTTTGATTTAAAGGCATATGCAGCTCATTTTTGATTAGATTATATCAAATTTATTCACCCCTTGCTTTTATAAGTAGCTTTTCCATTACGTTTACAGCTCTCCATGCATGGTCGGGGATGCCGTGCTGCAGCACACGCGCATTGCTGGCCCATTGAGTATTTATAGTGATGGATTTATCTGTCCAGTGGAGGGCAGTCTTAGGTCTTTTGATGTGGAGACTTTGCAAACGTGATGGACAAGTCACTGTACTCCGCACATCATTTGGATTGCCAATTTCAGAAAAACATGGTAGTTTTATGGCTGCAGTAATTCACAGTGCTCTATTAGAAGAAAAAATGGGTAAACTGTTGCTGTGGTTACAGAAGGCAAAGACATCGCCCATTGCCTGCAAATACAAGTAACCACTGTGTCTCTTTCCTCATCTTTTAATTCCCCCTATAAATCCATGTATTCAGATAATTGGTCAGTGATAAACTGCACAGAGAAAGAATGTTACTGCATGTAGGACCTGTTTGCTGCATGTTAACTGCATTTGTATATATTGCCAAGCTTTAACTTCTGTTAAATGAAGGATTTCTGTCTGCCTAAGATCTTAGATTTCTTTAGCTGTGTGGTTTTGATTTCACTCTTCAAAGTATAGCAAGTACATTGACGATCAGTGTTCCAGTCCGGATTGTGGTCTGTTGACCTTCAGTCCAGAGCCAAACCCCAAAACTGCTGATCATTCAGAGCCCTTCTCCACAGGGACACCCAGCACCCGTGGACACCTCCCCCACCTCCTTTTCACAAGTGTGACCTGTGCATGAATGGCAGGACCAGAGGGGCTGTTAATGTTGGCCTGCACCCCCCATTGGCCAGATCTCAAACGGTCAAACAGGATGGTCGTTTTTCTTTCCATGCTTTTCTTTGAGAGCAAATAAAATGCCTAGTGCAGGATTTCAGCACCAGCGTGAGAAACTTCAGCAGAAGGTATATGACCAGAACGCTGCGGGCTCTTGAAATCTACTATGATATAATCTATTGGGCAATTCGGGGCTTTAAGTCGTTTTCCGACGAAGCATCATATTGTCTGAAGCAAGCTGAGTAAAACAAAGTACTTTGTATATTTGAAGGCAGTGTCTAACTTCCATAAAAGGGACGGAAAAAGCCCCCTACCCTCCCTGTCATTCTGCAGTGAATCGGGTGCCCCTTTGAAGTGACCACTCCTATAATGGATGTCCTTCTTTGCCCCTGGCTGCAACCACAGAAGTGAGCTTTCAAGAGCCAAAACAAATGGCCCTTTGAGCCTGGAGGCCCAATGAGCTCAAGACAGTGTGCTTTAGTCAAAGGTGTAGTGACGCTTATTTGTAGATGAAGACCGTCTTCCCCAACTCCCGGTTAACGTGAACCTCCAGCCTCTGCGATGAACTCTGCAGTATTATGTAACCATGTATCTGCATCACCTGTGAGGTTTTCCAGAGCATCTGAAATCGAAAGAATTCTTCTTGACAACTCGCCCTCTGGATAGAAGCAGGCCCTTAATTGAAATAGTGCGAATGCTCATATTCTACTGACAGAGTTCGCCGTCTGTTTATGCTGCTCTTTTTGCTCCATTTGATTTATGTTGCCCCTCTGAAAGTTTATTGGCTCATCTGTATATTTCACAGTGAGGAATAAAGAAATTCAGCTGTTAACTGTTTTCTTATCGCTAACTCGTGTTTCAAAGCAAATTCTGAAACCCGCGTTCACGTGGCCGCTCCCGGTAAGGCCCATACTGCTATGCTAATAGTATTAAAAAAGTATCGATGACCATTAATCATCCGGCTCTGCCGTGCTGTGATCTTGGCCATATCTCAGGTGTTATATAAACTCATAGCAGCTGTTACATAACCAGAGGTGCTGCTAATACTGCAGCTGTCAACTTGCCAGGTGTGGCAGGCAATACAACAGCAGTTTGGAGCCCCGGCTTCATCCAGATTAGCTATGCTTGTCTGTCACATAATTCTTTATAAGCAGCTTATAGGTATGTTAGCTACTCTGAACTTGCCAGTAGCCATTTTCTCCATCATTTTAACTATTAGGTAACCAGCTGCCTTTCAAGTCTCTCATGCCCCCAGTGAAGCAGCAGGATGATGTAGGACTTGTCCGACTGCTGTGGTTCCTGCCTTTCCCCTCTTAAACTTTTGCCCAGTCATGCGGTTGTCGGAATAATAAGGGTTCTGGTTCTCAGAAGAATCTGGATGTTCCTCTTACATCTTACTGACCTTAACCTGCAAAATGCATTAGAATAACCAAACAAGAAAGAGAACTCGCCCTGAACTTATAAAACACAGGAAGGCAATTCTTTAACTTTTCTGCTCTCGCGCCTTTAAGTATTCAAATTTCCAGCAGAGGATTTGCACCCCTTTTAGTGGTGTTTTAATAGATGTTTTTGCTGGGAGAAACGTTTGTGAAATTGGCATTCGGTATCACATTTTATTTTGTCACCCTGGAACACTTAATTGTACCGGATTATTCTTGGATTCCTGGTATTCATGTATGCAAATATTATTTAAAATGCATTCATAAGGAAATTCAGAAGGTTTTTTTTAGGTAGGAGCACTAAGAAAGAAGAAAAAAGATGACAATAAATAGCATTAATCAATAATAAAGCAGAATTGTGGCAGAATTGTTTCCTTGTGCGGAAAGTGAGTATTCTGGGAAATCTTTTGGCATAATTAACAGATTCATAAGCTTTCCACCATAGCTGCAGACTTCATTAAAACAGAGGAGGTTTTGGGTGAGAGAGAAGATAACAGCAGACAATGAGACTCCACTAAACTGAGTCTTGGAACTTCATGGATTTGTGTTTCAAAGTTTTTTTTTTTTATAAGATGTTGTTTTTAATGTTGAAAACCACATTAAATATTAATATTTAGCTGGAATTCTGGTAGATAACTGTCTCACAGTGGTTTAAATGTTGAAGTAATAATTAAAATCTTGATTGTTGTGGATTGCATTGGCTGTGTGTGATAATTTGCCTCGCCTTGTTTTTTCCTTTCTTTTCCGAAGGTATCCACCATTCTTTGATGACAATCCGTTTGGTATTTATCAGAAAATCCTTGCTGGTAAGCTGGAATTCCCTCGGCACTTGGATTTCTATGTCAAGTAAGTTGCTGATTACTCTGAAAATCACATCTGAGGATTTAAAAAGCAAGTCTTTTATCTCCCTTTGTGTGCGAGTAGTGTGTGCATGTCAAGCTGTCAGTTTTTATGTGGTTGTTTATGCTTTATGTATTTCTTATGCATGAGATGAAACTGGTATTTATGTTTAATCTTGCCCAAATGATGAGTAAAATTTCAGAACAGCTGAATACATTGTCTTTCAAAAAGTAGGAGAAAACATCACATTCAGCACTTTCACTTTTTGTATTATTGGAAATGCAAGGGAGATTATGGGCTTTAAGCAGATTTAAGCTGCTTTGTATAGATGATCAATAGCAAGACCAGACATCAGCTACAAGATTGCAAATTAGATTTGGAATAGAGCACATAAAGGATGATGAGTACACTATTTCATTACACTGTACATAAAAATCTCTCTTTCTTTAAAGAATATATGACTGCTTTTATACTGTTGGACAGCAGTATCAAGGAAGATAAATGTATGCATTACGAAAGAGAGATATGACTGTGTTTGCTTTCATTTTCAGTGCCACAGTATAATGCAGTGTCAAAAAATGAGTACATAGGGTCAGCATATGTCCACGCCTAAATATCGGAAAGGCAGTTTCTGTTGAATCCTGCCTACGTCTGTTGTCTGTTTGGGCAATAGGAGATGTAAACATTTGAAATCAAAACTCATTTTACACCAATAATCCCCACAAAGCACCTATTTTGGGTGAAGGACAAAATAGTGTAATGCTGCATATGTTCTGGATTGTGTTCAAGCTGATATGTGTTATAACATCACAGTAGCATAGATTCAATGAGTTTTGTTGTACATTAGAACTTGCAGTGCAAGTTTGTATGAAATTTTAAAACAAAATATATAATATGTTCTGTTCTTGCTGAGAAGCTCATAAAGTTTCAGTGTGAACTCCTTTTTGACATTGAAAATGCACAATGTGAAACTGCTGAAGCTCTTACACTAAAGCTGTGGAATTTAATAAAACCATGGGCTTGATGTGAAAATGAGCTGCTGAAGAAATGTCAGAGGCAGCTTCAGTGTCTCCTATATATGCCAAAGGTAGACTGGTGCACGGTCACAGTTTCTTCTACGAGCCCCCTATTCAGCCATCTTTCTATGCATTCAGAAAACGACAATAACAGACAATAATAGTCTTGATTCCTTTAGTATGCCGCCACTGGTTCACTTCTGTCTTCACTTTGCTCAGATTATGTTTTTCAAAGGTAGTCTGTGACTGTTTTAAACTCTGCTATTTATAAAATATGTTTCAGGATTAGCTGTGGTAAATAAGCAAGAGGTTCAGTTTTTACCCATTAGCAGAAAAGTTATTTTCCATTATGAGTTCCCTTCTTGGCCTATATTGGACTTTTAGTCTATTTAGTTTAGTGATGAAAGAACCACACTTCGTAGTTTCATTTGATGGCAGTTTTTTTAATCATCTGAAATGTTTTTTTTTTCCTTCTTAAGAGACCTAATCAAGAAGTTTCTGGTTGTTGATAGAGCTAGAAGGCTGGGGAACATGAAGGTAAGGGCCACCACAGTTTTTGTTTTTTTTTTTATTACATTAGTTATGAATATAAGTACTGTAACTGAGTGGTTTATATATGCAAAAGAAAGGAACAAAAAATGCAGTAGAGTATTTGAGAGATTCCCATCCATATCTGGTCATCACAGTTCCTCTCAACCTTAAACACCTCAACCTAGGTGCATTTATGAGTACTTGGCCACATGACATGTTGGTTGTTTACTATCTACCTTACTTAATCATCACTTTAGATAAGTGACTGCTAAATAAAGTATTTATCTATCCTCCATAGATTTCCCTCATGTCTGGTGTATGCTGGACTGTCTTGGTAGCATCATTTTTGTATCTGTACATCCAGCTGACACCTGTAGGTGCATATTTTACACCTAATCCTGTTTTTGAAATGTTATTTGCTGCCATATCTGCTCATTTTGGGAGAATCCAGAATATAGTTTTACCAAAACCATCTACATGAATGGAGTCCAAGCTTTGATAATTTTTTCTCGACGTGTTAAACAGAAACCATATGCTAGAATGAATCACTTTGTGATTTCTTTTACATCACAGATCGGCATGACTCATGGCTTTAAGTTATACTATATTTTTCCTGAGAGTAGAGCGTACTTCGCAGACTGTAGAGTGTACTTCACAGACTGTAGAGCGTTGCATGTGGAGCCAGAACATACAGTCTTTTCGGCTGAGTCGCTAATGCTGGACATGGGCCAGGGGTGGGGCATTGGGGTCTGTGGTGTGCTGTGGAACAAGAGAAAAAAACATAGTGCAGGCTTACGTAATGATCCGTAAAAAGGATCCTGGTGGAAGTAAATGGAAGTGCACCTGAGTTCACCCGACCCTGGGAAACCTAGTCTTCTCTTAGAGTTTGAATATCAGTTTTATTTTTAGGATGTAGTGCTACACTAGAACACTAGTGGGTATACAGTAGTTCCTCCTATCTGTGGGTGATGCATTCCAAGATCTACTGTGGATAGCTGAAACCATGGATAATAGCAGACTTTTCACGGACCACTTATGTCCCGTGATTTTCATGTACAGTATATACAAATGGAAATTGATAAATTGCACATAGCAAGACAATACCAAGACATTACATACAATAATAATAAAGTACATTGTACTTTATTATACAGTACTGCATGCTGTCTTGAATTTTCATTCAAGACATGGAGTTTTTCAGTCACCATGAGCCACAAAGACATTGACAGGTCCTTGTGTGTTAACCAGAGTGTAGTATTTGCCTATAGCTTATCCTGGGATTCCCAGGGGAAAATGATCCCAGTTTCTCAGCTGTTTATGAGCTGCTCTGTGTTTGTATTAGTGTTGTCATATCTCATCACCAGGAAGGTGATCTCTGTAGAGGTAGGGAAAACAAACTTCCCCTGGAGTTGGCCCCCAAGCGCAAGTCGAGCGTGCAGAATTGGCGATAACAGCTGTATTTACACAGGCTAATGTGGAGGCTTCCCCAAGCCCTGTGACTTGGCAAGCGTGACATATTGCTAACAGGCAACATTTATCTAAGGGAATGGTGCAGTTTTTTTAAGTAACACAAGGAATATTAGGCAGTCAGTGGCTAAGGGAATAACCGTCTCACCTTCGATGGCAAAACTCTGTCTTCCAGAACGGAGCGGATGATGTGAAAAAACACAGATGGTTCAAATCTATAGACTGGGAGGGTGTGCCACTGCGGAAGCTAAAGGTGAGAATCGCTCAAGAGCCGCATGGGACATTAAAGGAAATCTAATTTGAAATGCCTGACCTAGAGCGGGGAGCTAACCTTGGAACCTTGGCTGGCTTCCACTCCATAGCAGTATTTTGTAAAACTAGCATTATTAAAAACATTGACACCGAACTGAGTACATTTTAATATCTCTCTTCCTCTCCCAGTGTATATTTATAGTAGCCTATTGCTAAAAGTAAGGAAAGGTAAATGTACCTAAATTTTAATGTTAAGCTATAGGTATTTTCATATGAATTTTTTTAAATATATGGCTTTTATGTATTTGCTGTGTTTTTCAATCCATTAATGTCCCTTATGCTGAAATATCTCCATGCGTGTGCTGCATGTGATTAACAGTTTTTGCCAATGCTTTAGCCTCCAATAGTCCCAAAAGTAACCCACGACGGGGACACGTCGAACTTTGACGCGTATCCTGAAGATGAGTGGAAGAAGGAGGCTCCGGTACATCCCAAGGACCTCGAGATCTTCAAGAACTTCTGAAAGGTCTTCGGCATTGAAGCAGCAGGTAAAGGTGCCCTTTTCTGCCCTCTGGACTGTTAACCTTTCTACCTTTCTTCTGGTTTTTCATGCACACTGTAGTAACTCTGCCTTTGGCATGTGCTCTGGATCAATGGGAGAGGTGCATTTCTAAATTTAACCCAGCCTCTCCCCGAGAACATTATTACGACCCGTTTGTGATCCGCAGGCTCTCTTAGAGCCTTTTTCAGTGAGCCGCTCTTGCCAAGTCTCTCATGTGCTCGAGGTGATGGCTTCCAGCTCCTGACGCTATGGAAACACTGCTGCTGTTGAAAATGGGGCAGCTCTCACTGCGTGTTTCATGTGGCTCTGTGCAGCCAGGATTCTCTAATAGCAGCTTAATCCATAACAATAACGGCATAATTCATAATAATAACAACAGAGAGATTTTTTTTTTCTGCTCCTCATCCACGTTTTATATGTTAACTTCAGATACTCTTTGGTAGGGGGCTGAACAAGAACCACATAATATGATCATTCAGCCCTGGCCTCTCCAATTACAAAGTCCCAGTGCACACTAAGTTTAAATAACCTCTGTTTCTGTATTGGAAAAATAATTTCTTTTTTTTCTTTTTTTATTTCAGGCTAGGTGCTGCCTCCGTAATTCAACTGAACTGCTCAAGTTTTTCAACCGTCCTCTTCCAATGAAGCATTATTCAGTGGCTCTAAAACCACAATGAATGTTTTCTTTTTGTTATTATTTTGATTTTAATACCAGTCTTGTTTTGAATTTTTGAAATACGTTAAGGTATTTCACTACAGGGAAAACGTGCATTTTCTTTTGAGGTTTGTAGCTAATAACTGTAAAAGTGAATGGAAAAGGATTTGAAGTTTAGAAACCTGGGTGGGATGTTTTGCAAATTATCTATTGAGTTTTATTTCAGCAGAGATGTTACATGATGCAAAGCATGGGAATCGGACATTGAATCTTTGTCATCACAACGGTACAGGTAACGTGTATAAAAATATACTTCTGAAGCTATCACATCATGCACGTGAACAAGTCTACAGGCATATACCTCAAAATGGTACTGTAGATTTTTTTTATATACAGCACATAGTTATATTGATATTGTTTTGCTGCTGAACATCAAATTGGATATATTGAAAGAGAAAGTAATATAAATTACTGTGGAGGTATTGCATGGTAAATCCAGTTCTTCCAGTTTTGAACTATATATATTTTTTTTATTGCGTAATCATTCTGCTGAGCAGTGTGTTTGACACAGAAATTGTATAACAAAATCAGGTCCAGTCAAAACAACAATAGCCACGTGGCTGACATTACTGATTAATGAACTGACCTGGGTCAAGCCCTTTCCTCCTGAAACTGACCCCTCTCACTGAAGATGCTTGTAAAACCAACTGCTATATCACAATAAATATAGGAACGAAACAACATCCCAGTGCATAACTTTAAAGCATTTTCATTACCAAATGCACTAATGAAACTGAGAATTAATTTGGTGCTACAATTTTCTATTATTTAATATGTACTTGTCAAGTGATTTTGGTTTATTTATGTTTTTGGTGTTCTAAAACATTGAATGGATTTTTTATATCTGTTACCAATGCCTTTTTTTACTACCTTATTTTAATGTGCTGCCTTTTTAAACCTGGACATGTCTCGTTCCTCAGTAATACGTCCATTGTTCATTATTGTTGTAGCATTTTAATGTTTTGGGAAAATGATGACAATGATGGCAGTTCGCACATCTTTCAATATGGTTTTAATATTCATGATGGTCTGCCTTTTTGGGAGGTGTATGTGTAATTACCACTGTGTTTCCTACAGCCAAAACCAGTTTCTGAATTGCAGATTGAAATACAGATGATTAAATCATCACTTGAGTTTGTCTTGTTTCTTTAAGTACTCATTTTGTCATTAATTTGTAGAATGTTTTGATTAGGTATAGTTTGATCCGTTTGGTCTTTTAAATTACTTCACATAATTTTACACTGCCCAGCCAAAGAAAAAAAAAGTCCCCATTTGAATTTTTTGTTGGACCGCCTTTAGTTTTGATTATGGCACACATTTGTCATGCCATTGTTTCCACAGGCTTATGCAACATCACACCCTTTATTTTCATCCAGATTTGCATTCATTCACCTTCAATGAGGTTACGGTCACAACTCTGTAGTCACCAAGTCATACGTGAAAATGATTCCTCATGCTCCCTGAACCACTCCTTGACAATTCAAACCCAATGAATCTTGGCATTATTGTCCTGGAACATACCCGTGCCAACAGGGAAAAAATCCATTGATGATGGATGGAGGTGTAACCTGGTCATTCAGTAGATTCAGGTGCTCAGCTGACTTTACTTTATTGCTGCATAGCGTTGCTGAGCTGTAATAATGATCCAGTCATTGGCTCATAGGTATTTGCTGATATAAATTCAAATGGCGACTTTTTTTTTTTTTTGGCTGGGCAGTATATAAAACCATTTCTTTTGTAGGCAGCAACTGTTTCTGTATGGGAGTAAGTACCGTCATGCACGGTAGTAAATGCTTTTCCAGCTGTGAGTTCATTCAAAAGAAAGCTAGGGAAGGAATCCTTTTGTTCAGATAACAAATGGGATTCTATGCATTTTAACCAGACTTTTAATCCCCAGGCATTTGTTGCCTGTTTTTTTGGAGAGCAGGAAATGAAATATGCTACTTTGAGCAGCCTTTGAGAATTAGCTATTTTTGCCACCTTCAATTGATTTACTGTGATTGAAAGGACAAAGTCCGCCGAGGACAGCTGCCATAAGTCTTAAAGCTCAGAACTGAATTTTTCCTGCTTCTTTTTCTGTAAGTCATGTTTGTGTTGTTGCATTTAGATGTCAAATCATTTTTAATCATTGTTGTGTTGAATGTTGGATCTTAATATGTGCATCTAAAAACAGCATGTGAGGGAAATATAAAGTTTAACATTTGTAGGTGATTCAGGAATTGTATGCCTAATGGCCAACATATAGTACCATAAATTCCCTGTAAATCGACAACTGCCCTGCATGAATGCACTTTCAAAAACCGGTTGTTAGGCAGCGGAGGGGCAGCAATATTGGATTTAATGTCTAGTTTTATCTGCTTGAACAGCGGCTGCTGAACAAATGGGCAAAAATCATGATAGAATTCTTCAACAATGCATAACTAATATATGTGCACAGATGCTTGCATTACGGAAAGTTGGTCACACTCATTGTGAGAGGTCCTTTGCAAATATGGTGTCTGTATGCCCAGTTGAACGATGGTGAGGAAACGTTTAACTATGTGGGGTGACCGGAATGACTCACTTCAAGGGCTTCCTAGTGAAAGATGATCTCCACAGTGTTTGGCCAGGAGTGGCACCTTGGTGACAGTTGACATTGTATCCTCTGACATTACTGTGTCACTTATGGCAGCTTGCCGTGTCGGTCTGTTCCAGCCTGTCTGTGCTTGCAGTTGACGTTTTCTAAAATATCTTGCATTTCTGCAAAATCCCCTCAGTGCTGCAACAGACTCTGCATATATATCAAATGGTAAGAAAATATGCACATATATATTTTTTAAAAATACATATTTGTTCCTTTTTGAAGTTCTTTTTTCTCCACTGAGGACAATTGCAGCTGAGTTTAAATCCATCTTATTTCAAGGCATGACTGATGAACAACACAGGTGCCTGTCAGCCTCTGGAGTTGCCAAAGAAACACACAAGGGTCCAGTTCATGGGCCCCTTTGCTAAGTGCTGGACTAGACCTCTTTGGTATCAGCCTGAAATTACTTCAGCTTTTACATGAAGTATGAAGATGAGGAGGAACAGAGCAAGTCAGAATAACCACAATATGCCTTTTTGTAATAAGAGCTGTGTTTGTTTTTTCTTCCTGTTCCTATCAACTTATTTTAGAGATAAATATATTGGGGCACCATTCATTACCTTCCTCACGTTAAAATTGACAATATATATAGCAAAAAAGAAAGCATGGCCATTTGTGATTTTTAGTGCTTACATGTAGCTCAAATCACACTTATTTTAATGTTTGTTTTATATGTGTAGCACTATGTAAAGAACTATAGCTATATCTACTAATTAGAAATGCATTTGAACAAGACATAAATAAGCTGGACAGTGACTGTCAACTAGTTTTAAATGTTGCTGCCCCAAAAATTGTAACTCAATCTGCTAATCCCGGCCTTGTGTTGATGGATCTTTATTTCTGATGCTGTCTCCCATTCCAAGTGCGGACTGAGGTCTGTCTGCTGGTGCCAGTGTTTGACTTGGGGGAACAGTTGTATCCAAGTCCCCATAATGACCTTAACAGATGTCTCCAGAGCTTCTGCTTCGCGCCACATTCTCGCTGAGGCGGGGCTGCGTGTCAGAGGGTTTGACCTCATACCGTGCATCCGTGAGGTCCTGGTAAAACCTTCACACTCCAGCTCCCTGGAGGCCATGGGAGTCAGTGCTGGGACAGGGTGCGGGAAAGGAGGAGAGGGAAGCAGACGTCCAAGGTGATTCCCGCCTTTGGGTTCATGCGGCTGCTGAAGAGCAGACAGGGCGGCGCCTTCAAACGTGCGGCACATCAGCACTCTACAGACCAAAGCGCACGACCAGGGCTGCAGCAGCAGAGCCTAAAAGGCCAGGGGGACAGACACGCCTCAGGCTCTGCAGTAGTTAAACCACAGGAGCCCTCGCCCTGAATGCAGGAAGAGAAACACTTTATAAGTGGAACCTGGGTCGTTTTATTAGTGTTCTTGTTCTAAGAAATTTAATTTACACATTTGCGGGGATACATGCGCTTTTCAAATATTTCTTAGTATTAAATCCATAGAATTATTAAGTATGGTCATCTCTGTAATGGTTTGTATTAAGTTTGAAAATTATATCGACACCTGTAACCTTAAGAGGCTGTATTTGTCACCTGAGAGTTTATACATTTATTTTTGATTCAGAAATCTTTGTTTTCTGGAAACAATTAAAAGGATTTTGAAGTGCTTTATAGTTGTGTACATTTTATTGTAGGAGTTGGTTTATTTTGATTTTGTAGTTGTATGCCCTAAATGTAAAAAGACCTGAAGTTATTTGGGTGGAACTATTGTGACTATGATGTAATTGACTGGCTTATGATCATCATCTAATGACTTAAATTAGAGGTATGGAAACAAAGCAAATGACTTTAATTAGAGGTGTAATGTCTTTTTGTTTGGACAGGTTGTACTTGCCTGCTTTTTAAAGCCAGGCAGGGTAAACAGCACTAAGGAAAAGGTAGATCCTTTACTGTTCATGTTTGGTCATTTGATACCATACAGAAGTAGGCATCATTTGCAACTGCAGTCATAATTGATGGTGATGCAATAACATTGTTAATTAACATAATCATGCGTCATGCTTTTGCAGATGTGGTGATGACTGAAGACTTAATAATTTTAAGTCAGAAACAAGGGATGTCTTCTCCCATGTGTTTGGACTGAAGTTATATGCTCAATGAAAACTGAATTAATTTCACAAGACAAAATTATACTTGTGATTTGTTTAATAAAGGGCATTCATAAGCCAGTTTTTAAAAAGGCAGTTTAAACCACATTGAGTAGCAATTTATGTGATCAGGCTCACTTCTACATGTATTACAGATTATGCTTAGTTACAACTAAAAAGCAAATATCCAAGACTCACTAGGTCCATAGGATACATTTTCGGGAAAATTCAGTGAAAGTTCCTCATTGGATTACATGAGGACAGAGTGAGTTTTGGTTCCCAATACTGTAACATATGATAAGGAAGCGTGACTATCTCAGAAAGAACAAAAATATCTGTGAGTTTTGGAAATTTGCTCTTCAATTGTATGTTTGAGTTTTTACTAACAATCCAGATACGGGCTTAAGTTAAACTTAGGCTAGGCTGCTTCAGAAATGTAATTTCTATATTTTTAAATAAATTTGATGTAGATTCGCCAGCACATTTAGCTCCAGATCTCCCTGGCAGAATGCAAACAATGATTCCTTTAATGACAGCATGTCATGCAACAAAGCTATCTGACACTATTAGCATTATTATATTGCTATGGAGGATCTAAAAGCAAAATACAGACTGCTTTTCACTAGACATAAACAGGGTAGTGTTAGAAAAAAATGTTACCTTGCCATAAAACATTGTATTACAATTCCTGAGGATCACATGAATAGGTTTTGACCAACATTTATGTTGCTTTTGGTGAGCAGTTGTTTCCAGCTTCCATCCCCGACACATGTCCCATTTTCCCTCAGTTATTCTGGCAGTTGTTAACATTTATGGTTATTAACAGCCAAGGTGAGAGAGGCCAGCTGGTTCCTGGATGTTGTGGGTGTCTTTGACAGTTTTCCATTACGATGTTTGTCTCCCCTGGAGAGATTTACTACCAAAAGTAGCTTAATGTAGATAATACCAGTCAACTATACTTTATTTTGTCCATCCATCCATCCATCCATCCATTGTCTCCCACTTATCCGAGGTCGGGTCGCAGGGGCAGCAGCCTTAGGAGGGAAACCCAGACTTCTCTCTCCCCGACTACTTCCTCCATCTCCTCTGGGGGAATCCCGAGGCGTTCCCAGGCCAGCCGAGAGACATAGTCCCTCCTACGTGTCCTGGGTCTTCCCCGGGGCCTCCTCCCAGTGGGACATGCCCGAAACACCTCACCAGGGAGGCGTCCAGGAGGCATCCTA
>JAABNY020000034.1:4293097-4320346 GCA_015164015.2 Brevimyrus niger
CTACAATCAGGGCAAAACAGGAGGCAACGAGGTGGGCGTGGCACACAATTAGGAGCATTGGAGGCAGGACGTAACACACCCATACTCATGAAAAAATATCCATGATACCATACATTTTCAGTTGTTGGTTTTCTTTGATCATTAATTATGTTGTTAAATATATGTGGAAGTCAGCATTATCTCTTTATTTTAAAGGCACACACAATTAAATGCAGATGTCAACAAAGGGCTCTCTGTCCACTTATACCGTTTAGAAAAAAAAAAACGCTTTGGTTCTGATCTGGTTCTAATTATTTTTTATGCTAACTTCAATGGTTTTTGGCTAGATGTCAAAGTCCAAATAATTAGCCTTGTCTGTCTAGCTACTGATCCTTGGTCCTGGCAATTTAAACCCATTGGTCTGGGTAGTGAATGCACTATTGAACATTACAAAATTTGCAAAAATAGTGAGAATTTCTTCTGTTGTCCAAAAAGTCAGTGATATCTTGTCTCATGACTAGAAAAACACTGCTTTGGTTCCAAGATCTCTGCTCAGGGACACCTCAGCCAATCCCCCAGCCATGTCCAGCATATGCAGTGAAATGATCAAATGAGGGACATATGTGTGTGTGTGTGTGTGTGTGTGTGTGTGTGTGTGTGTGTGTGTGTGTGTGTGTGCGTGTGTGTGTATACCGTACCTTATGGGGACACAATGTCCCCACAACGTGATGAATACCCATTTTTCTTTGCCTTATGAGGACCTTGTATTTTGCTTGGTTTCTTATGGTGATGATTAGGGCTGGGTGGTAGGGGTTAAGGTGTTTGTGTCTACAAACACAAAATCAAATACAAGCCTAGCTGGGCTTCACATTTCTGGGTTAGCATTTGCTAAAGAAATCCTCTCAGAACTGCTGATGCTTCTAACACTGTCTAAGATCTCACTTGCTAAGCTGGTGCTTTAACTGCTTAAAGTCTCATTTGCATAAAGTCTTATTTTTCAGACAAATAACTTTTTCTGCTAATTGAGAAATAATTGGTTGAAACCCATTCATCCATCTTATAACTGCTCCCTCTGGTTGGGGACATGGGTCCCATCAAGGACACACATTCCA
This sequence comes from Brevimyrus niger, assembly GCA_015164015.2. NCBI lineage: Eukaryota > Metazoa > Chordata > Actinopteri > Osteoglossiformes > Mormyridae > Brevimyrus > Brevimyrus niger. The sequence goes on from JAABNY020000034.1 coordinate 4,294,189, forward strand.
TCCCATCAAGCGCATCATGGCATTTCAGGTACGCACAGAGTGCACATATATACACAGAAATACGGGCGGGTCCCTGTATCCACTGGTACATCTGCATCTGCAGATTCCACCAACTGGGGATCAAAATTATTTGAGGAAAAAAAAAATCTGGAAAGTTCAAAAAAGCAAACTCGAATTTGATGCGCATTGTGCACTATGCTGAATCCATGTGGATGAAGTGAGAATGGTGAAATAGTGTTAATTATTTATCTTTATAATTATGGAACTATGTACTATGGTGGCTGCATTTGTACATTTGAACATTGTACAGACTTTTTTCTTGTCATTAATCCCTAAACAATACGGTATCGCAACCCTTTAATAGGTAACAGTAATAGGTATTATAAACAATCCAGAGATGATTTGAAGTAAATGGGAGGATGTGCATAGGTTATGTACATACATTCCACCATTTAAGGGACTTGAGCCTCTGGGGATTTTGGTACCTGTAGAGATTCCTGGAACCAGTCCCCAGCAGATATGGAGGGCTGGCTATACACACAAAACAAATCTTCCAAAAGCCTCCACTGACTGCCAGCTGAGAAGACACAGGAACAGTAATTCCTTCCAATTAGAAACATTACCATCAAAAGGTTTCTGGGGTTTAATAGCTCACTAGCATAAAGGAGAATATGACAAAGGCACAAAACAATAACAGTAATAATAATTTATCTATAATTTACTTCAATGAAATCAATAAACACGTTATATCATTTTGAAATTGACATTTATTTCGCTGTGCCTGGATAGATCTTTCCATTCTGTGCATCCTCTGCTTAGGTAACAGGCCATGAATAGATCTGAACCCAGCAGTTAATGGACCAACATGCTTGAGGTCATGTTAAAATGCTGTGAAAGCAAATTCTTTTGAGATTTAAAGGAAACTGTACCAGGAAACTTGACTCCGTTGACTGTAAACATTGCTGAGATACACCACATAAGCACCTTATTACCCTATTACCAGCAGATGTATTTGTTTGAGTCAAGGAGTATGAAGAAAACAGGCAATATGGGTTCATGGTCAGACAAGTCACACACTGCAAAATGGCCACAGGCCAGAAGGCTGCTGTTACCACTCTTACAGGCAAGGTAAACGTCACTGAATATGAAGCCACTCTGAATAAACTCTGATCTCATGCTCATTCTGTGGTGACATGCTTCCATTCTGACGCAAGTGGAATCTTCTAGAATCATCCAAAATGAACTTTTTTTCAGGCAGCAGCTCTTAAAGTATTCTTTGAAGTGCACATGGAATATTCTGGAACAGTGGTCTCCAACCTTTTTAACAGTAATCACTGCTCTATATCAAGAAAATATTCTGGGGAACTACTGATCTAGAATGGTGGGCATCTCGACTAGGAATGTCCTAAAGATCGTCCTAACGATTGCAATCAATTGACTACTGACCATTGCCCTAGAATCTTCCAATATGAAATGTGTTTTCAACCTGCAGTTCTTACTCTGTCCTTTAAAGTCCATGTAGAATCTTCTAGAATCTTCTAAATGAATTGTATTTACAGCCAGCAGTTCCTAATCTATTCTTTAAAGTGCAAGGCGAATCTTATAGAATCTTCCAGAATGAATTGTTTTTGCAGCCTACAGTTCTTAATCCATTCTTTAAAGAGCTTGTAGAATCTTCTACAGTCTTCCAAATGAATTGTATTTGCTGCCAGCAACTCTTAATCAATTCTTTATATATAGCTGTATAAGCTAGTAAATAAAAAAAAACAGTTTTCACTTGAAACAGACCTTGGCAATTAGCTAGTAAGACTACACAAACAGGTGCATGTTAAGGTTGTTCATTTGCTGTTTTTATAGTACGTGATGGTGCTTGGATACCATGCGACAATATCACAATACTTTGTATCGAACAAAACGCCAACCCAGACTTGTTCATTTCTGTTGTACCTAACTCTTATTTACAGTGGAAAACAGCCCCAGCTACACTGCAGTCTTAAGACTCCAGGCACACCCTGGAAACATTTGTAAAAGCATGTTGGCAGTGATAGAATCTGATTCAGATAACAGGTACTGCCCTCTGACTGACCCCATGCTTCCCACTCTTGGTTTCAAAGCTATGGTTCTCCCATAGCCCTACCCCCCCCCATGCAGTCATGAATACCCCGCAGCTCTGGCTTTACATTTACTGGAAGGCAATGTCGGGCCCTTGGCCTGTTAACTCAGTATCCCTGTCCGTCTTTCATTGTGGGGAAAACAAATGAGGTGAATCTTGAAACTGCACCCTTGTATCTGGAAGAGGCAATGGGCAGTCTTTTCAAGAAAAGGCTGTAAAGTCTGGAGCATATTATTTGCACACTTTTTTTTTGCAATTTTTTTTTTAAGTATGCATTAGTGCTTGAATATCTGAAAGTCAATTTGCTAAAATGTGATCTTGGGGGGAAAATGCAATTTTGTAAACCAGCCATCACAGTCCCTTAATCTGTTCTGCTCATTTTAAGATGACATTTTCCCAAAATCTTTTACAATCAAGCTGCATTGTGCAATGTTCTCATTTACCTTGATTAACTTATTTTCAGAAAATAATACTTATTTTCCTTTTCCTACTTATTTATCTCTAGAAGGAATGTCTCTGTTGAATGTCTAATTCATGCAGTACATATAAATAATGTTGTTTGTAAAATATTTACGCAATAAAAGTCTTAAGTCTTTCAGGGTAAAATGTGCATTTGAACATTCAGAATCATTAGATATCCCTTAAATGCAATTTGAAGATAAAACATCACTTCTTATTAAATTGTTGAAATTATTTAATTTGGAGCCATTTTCCATATGAAGAAATTCAGAAGAATCTTGACGGCTCATTTCCAAATAGTGAAAATTTTGCGCGGCTGCTCTTTACCCGAGCAGGAACTGGGAGCGGCGAGAACAGATGAATGTGTGAGCAGCCATGGATACTGGCAGGAGTCCATTTCTGTGAGGTTTAAGATCAGCAGGAGGTGGAGGAGGCGGAGATTTTGCTTCTATCATCTTCTCATCTGCAACATCTTAGCAGAAACAACAGAGATTTTGCACAACACTAAGTTTTTAAGATTTTAACCTATAAATCTACTGTCTTTTCAGTTCCTTGAGAAACACTCAGTCTGGAACATCTTAACCTTATCAAACTATCATCCATTCAATTCCTTAAAAGACACTCTGAAGTTTGCTATTCAAAATACATGAATCTTCTCACTATAAAATCACCACAGATTTATTTGTGTACAGAGTATTGCAGATTAACAATCCTGAACTGCAAAATGTTACATCATATTGCAGAGCTCTTAGCAGCCACACACTACACTGAAAATACTTTCTTCTACTCTTTTAAAGCAAATGAGCCTGACATCACAAGGCCACAACTTAACATGTGTCTAGCATTTAACTGTGGCAAAATGAATACTTAAATTTAATGTAAACCAAACCATATGCCAGATATTCACCACCAGATCCAGATGGTACACACCTGGAAAGAACTTGCTTTTTTATTGTATATTTTTTATTCTCACTTAATAACTTCACAAATGTGTCTCCCAAAAGTGTGTGAGTATGTGTGTATATACACACACATACATATATCTACATATATAAATAAGGTAATTTATATATGTAAAGTAACTTATGAAGTAACCATATATAAAGATAAAGTAAAATGTTACATATATAAACTTAAGTAAGGAAATTTGTGTTTGGTTGATTATTTCCTTGTTGTGACAATGCTTCTAGGCAATAAATCTTATAAAGCCTGTTTATTTCCCTTTTAAATGGTGTCACATTTGTAAGGAAAATGCATTTGTGGGCTAAGCAGCAGAGTTGGGTATGTTGGTTGTGGCCATGAAAAACTTGCCAACTCTTCTCTACCAAACAGCTGATTCTACTATTGACTCTTGTTTGGTGTCGTTTACTGGACTGAATGATTGAAGTTTGAAGAAACATTTTAACAATTTATTCATTTAACAAACAGGAGCCTCAGTAGAGTGTGAAAGAACCAGACATAACCACAACAGCCTGGTACCTCCTCCTCATGCTGGGCACCAGCTTGGTCACACACTGCTGTGAGATGGCATCGCATTCTTCAACCAGCATTTGTTGCAGGTCAGCTAATGTGGTTGGTGTTTGTCACTCTGGCATGAACAGCATGCCCAAGCTGATCCCATAAGTGTTCAATGGGGTTGAGGTCAGGACTGCAGGCAGGCCATTCCATCCTCTCCACTCCCATTTGATAAACCCCACTCTGTGGGGGCGAGCCTGGTCATCTATTGGTTGATAGAACTGGGTCCTCGGGTTGCCACTGGCTGCAGAATCTCAAATTGCCCCCAATAATAACAAGCCCAAAAATGCACTTTCCCTAAGAATGTGGCACCATTTAAAAGGTAAATAAACAGGCTTTCAAATGGTATAAGATTTACAGGCAAGAAGCATTGTCACAACAAAAAAGTAATCAACCAAACACACACACACAGAGTGGTTCACAAACACAATCAGTTCGAGGAAAGGAAAGTGGCTGTGAACCAATTTTTATGTGAACCAAGGAAATATTATTATAACAAGCAATATTTTTATTTTATATATATATATATAAAATTGGGGTGTATCCCAGCCCTTTTGCTTATATACACATAAGGTTCTCACCCTCTGTCTGGGGTATGACCCTTTTACAACTAAAGACTAAGGTCACATGAGTTAAGACTCGGCAAGTCTGATTTCCAGCATTGTTCTCTGTGCCCTTTGAGGGCGCAAAGGGGAAATTTGAGTCTTTCTACCTTGATATATGGTACCTACCAGACAGATGATAGCCCAAAAGGACTACAAAGTGCAGCTTAAAGTAAGAAGGAACTTAAAGTAAATTAATCAACATGCTTGTGTTGAAAGTAGGTGTTGTAACACACTGTATCTTCTAAATTCCAAACCACTGACATAAAACCTCTTTAATCGCAGGATGTTAGTAGGGTAACATAGCCAAGACACTGACTCATAAGAAACCTTATGTTGGATAGCATGTCTGTTTATTTACTTAAAGCGGTAAAGTTTCCTTATAATCCTAAATAAAAGGTCTGACATTGGTATGGGCTCAGCTGGACTCTTTCTGGAAGAAAGGTAGGCTGTTTCTGACACCAGACTTCTGCAGATATATATCACCCTAAGAAGACAATACAGCTAATGAATATATATGGGATAAACAATAAGGAGGTGTTTGTTTAAATGAAAATAATTAACGACAAGTTGTGGTAACGTGCCCCGATGCAGAGTGGATGGTCACTAACCAAGCTACAGTTTATTTTCATATAATCGCATACCTCCAACTGGTTTATCCTGCGTTTTGCCATGACTAAGGAAAAAAAAAAAACTATTCATGCTATTTTTTTAAGAAATAACAATGACCATTTAATAGTTTTCCAATTTCTCTTAAAAAATAGTCCCTATGAAGATAAATTAGGCTGCTGGAATTATCCATGCAGTTACACAAAAATAATCAACACCCATGTGACAGCTCTGGACCAATAAAAAAATAGTATTTACCAACACCGTAATATAAACAGATTTAGGTCATCATAACCCACCATACGACCCCAAACATTGTTGCAGCATTGATGTACAGTCTATTTCAATTATTTTCAATATTATTTAATAGTCTTCCAACATTTTGTCACTGGATAGAAAAGTGACTATGCAAGTAGTTTTGTTGACTCGCATTGGAGAAGCAGTAGGTTAGACTGCAGATACAGCTGCAGTATAGCTGGTCTGTCTGTGGCCTGTTTCCACTGTGGGTTAATTCGATTTACTCTTAGTGCGCATTGGTGAGGACAGATTGCTGCCCTGTTTGCTAATAGGAAAAAAATGACTTAAAAGTTCAAAGGTATGTATACGGGGAGTTTGATCACGGGTAAAAAAAGAAATGTATTTAAATCTTTAGAAAGACAAGCTCCAGACAGAGACTGAGTGTTCTATTGTAACAAATTTTGAAATTATTTGAATAATGTGACTTGTTATAAAAATTATTCAGGAAATTCTGAGAATTATCGCTCTCCATCTTCCAGTTACTATTTACTGGGATCACAGGACCAGCTGTGTTGCTTGATTATTAAAAGCATATTTTTGTCAGGTTTTTTTTGTCTGTGAGGAATGCTTCTTTACTTATACATACTTCCCTTTTACTCTGTGAAACAGTGCGGATACTGAAAGTTATTTTATAAAATGCTTAAGGTTTTGAAAAAGGCACAGATGGCCTTCTGTTATGGTTTTGATTTTTGCACGTTCCAAGTATTGATCTGATCGATTAATTAGGTCTGAAAAATGATGTTGACTTCAACAACAGACATATTGCACAACTTGCATGTAAGGGGAAAAAGTCTGCAAAGTAACGATTTTCTAAAATATTTAACTCAAATACCTTATTTGACAAAATTGTGTCATTTATTATACTGGAACCCCTGCCTCATGCCTTATGCTTCCTAGGATTGGCTCCAGGATGCATAATGGAAAACCAATTGATGGATATCATTTATTATTCTTTGGAAAATCCATGAAGTTTATGCGTGAGTGTGAGTGTCTGACGTTGGGCCTACTTTTTACAAAAATAAACATGATTAAAATGGATGGTTTGAGGCCAGTTAGGAATATACACGTGCCTTTTTATTATTTTATTGTTAACAATAACAAGACAAATTTACGATGAAATACAGTATTATGCAAAAGTCTTATTCATTTAGATAGTAAGTCTACTCAAAAAAACACAATTTAACATTATAACTTGTGCAAATTAACAGGAACTTGGCAGGTGGGTGACCATAAGAAGGGCAGGTTAGCTATTTAGGAGACATTTGATACCATCACTGAAAATGGAGCTTCGTGAAAATTTCAATAAAGCTAACAAAGAACATAATGATGTGAGAAGCAGTGTAGTGATATTACAGACTGGAAACTTGACTTCACTTCAAGTCTGTACTGTAGCTATACATCGCCTGGTAAACTAAACTGGAGCTTCACTGTGTGGAGGAAAACAGGACTTTAACAATTAAAGCTGTGCAGAAAAAGAGCTGTTAATGTGTCTATAGGTCTGTCTAAGGATTCTGCATTTCAGGCCTGGCTAAAATGAGTGTTGAAAACGGTTTGGAGACGACAGGCCTCCCTGGCTGGAAGGGATGGTGATTTTCCTGCTGAGCACTTAATTAGCCTTTATTGATTGTTGGCTGAATGACTCTAAACTGTGTAGGGAATTATAGCAGATCTACATACAGAAAATTGGAGCGATAATCACAAACATGAGCAGAAAGGTGAAACTGAAATTTCCTACCCACCTTGCAGTGGCTTGTTAATGCAATAGAAAACAAATAAATTCAGGCCATTTGCGTGACCTTTCTGGCTTTGTGACTCATAGGCAGACAACGTGGAAGACTTTTCTGGAAGTATGAACACTGTTTTTGAATTGATAGCCCAATGTCAAGCCACTGCAAACTTATATGCAGTACACATACCCACCTGGATAGGAAATACTTTTTTTTTTTAAGCAGTTATAAAGATGTATTCATTCTGAACTAGCACATTTTTTGAGACACAAACCTGGCAAACTGTGTTCCTTTTTTCCACTGCTGTCTAGACTGGAAACCTGCACAGCTGTTTCGCAGAAATGAGGTTGTTTATGCATGGCCTTCTCCGATATGAAGTAATCACATGTGGTGGCCAATAAAAGGAGTCTAACGACAGAGGGCTAACTTAAGCGACCACCGGCTTTAAGACTGTACTGTATACAACAAGCAGTACATGCAGTCTCAGAAGGTCATACCTTTTTACTTCTGTGTATGAATAATTTACTTTTTTATGTATTTGCTCATTGGACAATGCCATAAGCCCAAGGGTTTGTGCTCTGTGTGTGTGTGTGTGTGTGTGTGTGTGTGTGTGTGTGTGTGTGTGGTTCAGGTATACCTTACCTTGTGGGGACCAAATGTCCTAACAACATGATGAATACCCATATATTCTTTTACCTAGTTTCTTGGTCCCCATACGGGAAAAATCTATTTTATAAAAATCTGTGACTGCAATGAAAAAATAAAAATGCAAAACCTCTTGCGTTTCGTTTGATTACTTATGGTTATGGTTAGGGCTAGGTAGGGGTTACGGTTGTCATATTTGGGATTAGGGATTTGCCCATAGAAATAAAGGGTCCTCATAAAGATGTGAATACAAATATAATGTGTGTGTGTGTGTATGTGTGTGTGTGTGTGTGTTCTGATAAGTGTTGGAAGCAATTCCTCTGTCTGGTTTGCATCATGCAGATGAACTATGCAATAGTCTGGTTGGCTGTTCTGTCATTAGGAAAATAAAAACCAGAAAGTAGAGGCCTGCATTTTCTAATTTAATGCAATAGCATGTGCTAACAATTTGTTAATAATGATGGTTTGTTTTTATTTTTGTATAGTTTCACGATCCCTTTTTCACAATGTAACTGTCACACTGCTGTGATATGCAGTGAGATTAACTGCGCACTGCTGAAGATATGCAGTGAAAATAGGACAAGTCTTTGTAAAGACAGCAATCAAGGAAATTATGGCCCATGTGACTTATCCAACAAAAATATAAAGCTCAACCAAATTCAAACCAATTTCTCAGTTATGTGTACCAACAAGGCAAGGTTTAATGCACCCCATGACAAAATAAAAATATATATTCCAGGAAGTTAAACTAATTGCCACGCCCGGCTTGTACGATCCTCGTGTGTGCCACGCCCCCTCATTACCTACGCATGCTACCCCAATTGTGATCACCTGTTTTCTGTTATTTCGGCTTCATTTGTGTATTTCAGTCCGCGTTCAAGTCTGTTTCCCCAGGTCTGTCATTGACGTTCGTATGTCGTGTGCTCCCTTGTCTACTTGTGAAGACAAAATAACTCCCGCTTTATCTCATATTACTGTCTTGATCGCCTGTTTGCCTGCTCGCCCACACGCACGACGTGACAGAGTGATAGACCTCCTTCGCCAGGGGTATCAGCTTTGCCGCTACTTAGCAGCCACTCTCCTGCGCCTGGGCCCTGTCCACTGACAGCTGTCTTCAGGTCACCAGCCCGGGCAGTTGATCCTTTTGCTGGGACGGTCCTGTCAATCAAGAGGACCGGCCTGTGGGAGCGGCTACCCCACGGTCCCTGCTGATCCCCAAACGCGCAGGTCCGACAGCCAAGGTGCTAACCCCTGATCTGTCCCAGGTAGCCTCGGAGCCGCCTGGCAGCTCCTGCCTCTATGTTTTCTGTTCCTGACCTGGCACTAGCTCCCTGGACTCCAAGCCCAATCCCTGAGGAGGTCCCCGACTCTGCACCTATCACTCTTCCACCCTGTATTGGATGGGGAGGAGGAGCTCGAAACGGACCCCTTAGGAACCTCCCTCATGGCCAAAGGCCTCCACCCAGAGGAGGTCCCTTTCACTGCCCCAGTAAGGGCGATCCCGGCCGGATTCCCATATGTCAGTGTCCCGGAAGGGGAGAGGACGAGGTTCTCCTGTGGTCCCTCAGGCTCCTGCAGCCGCCTGCGGGTCCCTCCACTACAGCCCATACTGTAGGAGGAAGGCGCCTCCGCCTGCTTCAGCTACGCTTTCGCCTGCTGCTCCTACCCATCTCCCCTTACCGGCACAGTCGGCTCCTCTGGTTGCCTCCTTGATGCCTCTGCCTGTCCTTCAGTTCGTCTCCTTACCCTCCTCATGGTTTCCCCCTGCTCCTGTCTCCCTGACGCCTGCTGGGGTCCCTCCAATGTCGGCCTTCCAGTTGCCTGCGACCCCCTCAGCTAACACCCGTTGCCCGCCAAGGATCCCCACCGGCCTGGTTACATCCTCCCTGTGTGGTCCCTCCTGCATCTGCTCCTCGTCCCTCTGAATCTCCTCCATTCCCTCCTGGTTCCTTTGTCCCTCTTGTCTTTGCTCCTTCGGCCTCTGTGTCTCCTGAATTTTCTCCTAGTTCCTTTATTCCTCTGGTTTTTGCTCCTCGTCCCTCAGTGTCTCCCATATTCATTCCTCGCCCTATTGTTCCTCCGTTTTCTGTTCCCTCTGTATCTTCCTTCTTGGTTGGTCTTTCTGCGTTTCCTGTTCTTTGTCAGGTCCTGCCTTACTTCCTGTCCCTGTGCCTGTTCTGTGTGTATATGTGTATATATAAAATATGTGTGTATAAAACTTTTGTGATATATATTTAGTATTCAAATTTCAGTTTCCTGACCTATGGGTCACAGCTACATTTTTTAATGTTTTTTTTTTTTTTATCTAGAGTAAGCACTTCCCCACCTGAATGAATGCAGCTAATCCTTGATTCCAGCAGTGTACCATACTTGCTCGCTTTTGTTCTGACTTCATAAAGCCCCCTTTGCTTAGTTGTTGATTGAATGAATTTGGTAACTTAAAACACAAGAATTTTTCTGAAATGGTTTCAATTAAATCTGCTGAAATCAATGAGTTAAATGAAATATTTATGCCTGATACAAATTATTTTGCAATGAAGATATTTGTGAAAAGTTAATAAAGAAATTGTTTTTATAATGTAGGTAATACTAAGAATAATTTTAAATAAAACACATTTAATATTGTTCATTAAAGTCGTGAAAACTTTTTTTTTTATCCTATAATGCATTGCAAGTATTCTTTGATTAATACATGTTAGGTTTAACTGCAGTGAGTTTAATTTCACAATGGCTGACAATTTCTGGGATTCCAGATGGAATTATGTTTCACTACCACAACCAGGCTTTAGATCCACAAGTCTCTGCTTCCAGTAAGATCTTTACATAGAATGTGGAACATTGGTCGTTCCCTTAAATCTAAACGTCAGTCATCTGCTGATGGGTACAATTAACTTAAAGGAAATCAGAAGAACAATGCACATATGTTAATGTTCATGGAAGATGGTTTGGAAAATTGTTATTTTTATGTTGTTATTAAAAATGAATTCCTATGTAATTTGATTTCCCCATAAAACATCAGAAAATATGTTCCTGCTGCTTTGTAGACTGTCCTTCATTTTCCTTAACAACTTGAAGGGGTTAGGCAGCTAGACTCTCCAGCAGGTCAAATTAAAATAAATCATCAATAGTAATTAACTGCATTATAATATCTGTACATATGCCAGTTAACATTGGCATTAATAATCAGGGTTCCTAACATCCCCACAGCAGCACAGCTTTCAATTAATAACATGTTGGTCTTTTGAATTTTGATTGACATTCTGGATTTCATAAGGCTGGAGAATTCTACTGTAGTTGATGTTCACATGTCTAAAATCCCTTATGGCCCTGGGGAAGTTCAGATTTTGGAATTCTTTTTGCCTGGGGCTCAATATATGCCACTGTAGTCTCTCAGCTGGAATTTTAAATGTGTTTTTGAAGGCATATCTTGTTATGTATTAATTTTCTCATTTGACTTCTCCAAAAGTATATGTTCTGTAACAAAAAATGCAGACAGATATTGAGTTAATAGTAATGCAAATGTTTTTAGCAACAATGTATATCCAGTAAATAAATGGAGACTAGCAGATTTTTTTTTAATTTAAACCTTTTTCTTGACAAGTAGCCTAATTTAGAAGCTAATATGCTGTTGAATATCTAAACACCCTATAATACATTTTATGCTTCAGTATCTAGAAGTAAGTTTTTATTAGTAACTATCAGTTAATAAAACTACTGGTTACTCTTTTTAGTATTGTTTGTATATTTGCCCCCTTCAGTTTATTCTCTTAATGTTATATGCTAATTTTAATGAATCTCCAACTGTCTTCAACAAATAGGCACCAAATTATGTCTAAAGCAGAGATCTGTTATTACTGGAGTCTTTAACATAGTGCTGGTTGTAAAATGAAACAATTTCATGTAAAAGAAAAATTCTCAGTAAACAGAATTGTAGTTTTTTAAAAACTGTACTAACAAATCATTATAAAGGCCGCCAGTTATTTTACATCTTGAGACGTCAGGCTTGTGAGACAAAGGTTTCTTTTTCAGGCTGAAGGTAGACCGTTTTTTAGAAAACATTTTCGGTTTAATCATCGATTTAAATTTATGTCATAGTCTAATGAGCAGATAAAAAACACCAAAAACGTTTGTGTACACTATTACATAACTGGCTCAGAAAAATCCAGTCATTCAAAAACTTTTTTTGTAACTCAAATTCACTGTCCAAATTGAAAATGTTCTATCAAGATATTGAGTTTCATCTGTCAGGATTTAGAAACATTTTGTAAATGCATCTTATATCTCAGTGGAACACCTCACCGGAGCAGTGCAATTGCTGGGACAGCTCTGACACGCAAGGACCTCATACTGGGGGGTGCCCATACATACTAAATATTATATGTTTCAAAATAAATGTCTTATTCTGTGGTTTGTAGGGGATTTTTGAGCATGTGACCTTTGATGGCATGTTCATATTTGATTAGCAAGTTAAATTGGAAAAGTCAGGAAGAATACACAGATTTCCCTCTAAAGAGAGGAAAAGCCAGATTCTTAAAACCTCCCCTACATCTCCCTACATGCCTGTGCTACTATAACACATAGTAACTTAAAATAATAATCTTTCACACAAACTTACTAAGAGAGCAATAAGCATTCAGAATATTGCATCTCAGAATATGGCACTGAGAATATTAAAATCCTGCTTGGATTTTTTAAATAGAGCACACATATGCAAACCATCTGGGCGCTGGCGGGTTTGCACACAATGTTTATTTTCCAAAGGGTCATGGTGGCTGATCAGATACAGTGAGCCTGTTTCGTCCCAAGAAAAGTCCAGTCACAGTAGCAGTGAGAGGCATTGGAAAGTATCATCTGGCCATGCTGATGGAATCTATTCCTACTGCGTGTGAGAATAAGGTATGTTGGCTGCTTGCTCGTGTGAAACTTAAGCTTTACGACAACCCTCTGTTGTTAATGATAACTAATAACATTATGCCTCAGTTTCAGGTTACTCAGACTTACTTCTGAAGATACTTTTTATTTTTCACTGGACTAATTATTCTTTCTATGAAATATTGTTGGATTAATGTTAGTTGTGACACATGTAATACAAATAAAAAGAGAAATCTATGTTCTGTGATTCCCTCTTAACTGAATACAAAATGGCCCATTCGGGGCCCCGACTGTTCACCTGTGTCGCATTACTGGATGCACGCTTAACCCTTGGGACTTTCACCATTTTGCAAAGTCTTGTTCATAACCCTTGTCTCGATTTTTGGATTTAGCCTCCTGCCCACCATCATTGTTTTTTAAAGGTGGTGATTTGCATCTTATCTTCATTAAATTAATATTCACACTTACAAAATATCTGCTAAAATAGACTTACAGCTTTGACCACGTTCGGTCTAAATTTAGGTTAGATTAGGCATAACCAGCATAACAGACAGTTTCATAATAGTCCAAGGCCTGAGTCACTCTGGGATATTCAGTTTCTTGATTTTAAATCACTTAAATGTCATTTTTGCAGTGTTTTGGGCCATTTGTCTGCCTCAGTTTTTTGCAGACAGAAGCAGAATTTCGTCACGGTTTTAAATGTATTTAGTTACACTTGTGTTTTTTTTTTCTTTGCTGACAGGTTCCCTAGTCTTCTGAAAATACATTCCCATAACATGACACTGGCACATCCAGACTCCGCAGCAGGAAGAGCAAAACTTGGCAGACACTCAATTTACGTAACTTGTGCTGACATAGTACTTCAGATTTTTGTTTCAACAGATGACATATGTCTTTGTGACATATGTCCAATGTGTTCCACACATACTCTGGATTTCACGTGAGCTTTCTTTTTTTTTTTCAGAACACCCCCACACTGGATTTATGGTGTATTTAAGATATTATTGACATTTGGCAGCTTCCTCCATCTTAGCCATGCAGACCTTTTGAGTCTCCTCTAACCAGCTATTCAGTTTTGAAGGACCGTTTACATGGATTCAGTTTGATGGCAAGTTCTTTCCACTTACTACTGAGGATATCAACAGCTTTGCAGTAGATATTCATAATTTAAGAGCATTTGTACCAACACAGACTTGGAGATATGAATGAGAATAGAGAATGATTGGCAGACCTGTGTACCTGTGTACAATCGCTGGTGGCATCATCTTCCCTTATAAGACGATTCACAAGGCACCAGATCGCCACACAGAAAAGATCACTAGAGGATTTCAGAGAGAAGAATAGCGGAGATGCAGTTTCTGATCAATATGTTGAAAGGGTTGTAAGTGTACCCGAAGCTAAAGAACTGGATGGAAGTAACATATCACTGTCAGAAGTACAACATCTATGTTCTGAATGATGCCCAGAAGCTATACAGGAACTGGTGGAAGATCAAGAAATAATTAACAGCACGTGGGACAAATTCAAGGAGTTGTAACATTCCAGGAAGTACTTAATACCGTGAATAACAATGAAGAGCGGATATCGCTAAATACCTTGCACCTGATCCAAGAGATGGAGAAGAAAGCAGCAGTCAACCGTAAGAAATGAAAAAGAAGTCATGAGGAATGCAAAGAAAAATATCAGAGCTGACAAGAAAAGCTACATTCACAACCCGCTAGCAGAAGCTGAACAATGAGGGAGAAATGTACGCACAAGGACTGCTATGATATTACTGTCCAAGTAACTGTCAGAAAAATAGGTAAGGCAGAAAGACCTTGCCCATTCATGAGAAATGCACATTAAATGCTTTGATGGGTGGAACATTCTGAGCAACTTTTTCACAGATCCAAATTATCAGACCCACCTGATATTCTGCTAGCTGAGATGGACCAACCCATAGGCTGCAGCAAACCAGCCGGGAAGAAAATTTGGAAATCTATCAAGCAGTTGAGTAACAACAAGGCAGAGGTACCTGACAGCATTCAGATTCAGAAAAGTGTGCCAATTTTCACGTTTCCTCTTCTTGTTTGAGCGTGACAGGATTACGAAGTCATCCACGGTGCAGAAGTGGAATTGAATTCAGTTAATGTCTTGAACACAGCTTAACAACCTTGGCATTGCATTAAACCCAGGTATTTTTTGTTCCATGCTCTTCAACGGGTGAAAGTCAATGGTGTGACAGCTACCTCTATTCAAATTAGTCTCAACACTGTCAGTAACAATGACATCTGGCAGTAAACAAAGTAGAGAAACCCTTTTAGTGGATTATGACCATGGTTTGGAAGTAGCCCATGGTCTAAATATCTAACAATAATCCTGACACTTCCCTACCTCCCTGTCTAGCCACAACACCTAGTCAACCACCTAAACAAAATGGCAGCCAATTCCTACACAGACCAGGGGTGGTGGGGGCGCAGGTGAAATCTTAGTCCAAAAAAAAGGAAATTGAGCGATCACACAAGAAAAGAAAGAACCGACCAACAAATCCGAAGGGGAAAAGCGAAAAGGGTGAACCAGTACACAATCTATGGTTGGATACACCACACAATCCAAATCACAATCAATTAGCAGCTCAGTAAATTCAGTAAATACGGGCAAAGCTGTCTTCCTGCAGGTACTGTGACATTTCACTGGACAGAAGGTAAAAACTGGAAGCAGGTATGTGAAGGAAAGAGGCAAAATGGAGTGGCTGGTCTGGACTGCATGGATGGGGGACCTTGAACAGATGAATGGACCTGCAAGACATCTCAAACTGCAGAACAGAACGTAACTGGAGGGTTTTCATGCCTTAAAACTCCAGGAAGCTGCAGCTTGAGGTCCTAGTAGAGCCTCCCTTAGTAAACAGGTCTGTAGGAAGAGGCAAGAAAAGCTATGGTCCAAGAAATACCCTTCATATAAAGAACCAAAAAAGAACAAGTATACTTAGAGTATAGTTAACAAGATCAATGCCTGGGGCCAGGCCTAGAGGTCATGTTGGCCAGTGAGACGCTGCTGGCTAAGCCACCCATGTAACCTTGTCAGGTTTAGCTACGTGGATCCACCTTGGAGTCTCACCAACCTAAAGGTGAAATATGGTTCAGACATCTTATAAGAGTTCTACCTGGATGGATCCCAAGAAAGCTACTCCAGTTACATTCCAGGAGGCCCCAGGAAAGACCCAGGACGGGCTGGAGATATTATTTTTCCCAGATGGCTTGGGG
Source organism: Brevimyrus niger (assembly GCA_015164015.2). Classification (NCBI taxonomy): domain Eukaryota; kingdom Metazoa; phylum Chordata; class Actinopteri; order Osteoglossiformes; family Mormyridae; genus Brevimyrus; species Brevimyrus niger. Next base: position 4,310,270 of record JAABNY020000034.1, read on the forward strand.
ACATCTAGAAATCCCCCAAAGCAAGCTAGAGTATGTGGCCAAGGAAAGAAAAAACATCTGGCCCAACCTGCTCGGCATGCAGCCACTAGGAACATCAGGCAAAGCAGTAGGAAAATGATTATGGTGATAATGAAAATGAGGATGGTGACTAATAGAAGACAGACCAACATCTTTAAGCCTAATACAACCAGTACATACCCTGTCAGATTGTCTGGCAATACAATCGAGGACGTAAACCTTTACCTACATCAGTGTCGCCAATGGGCACACACGGCAATCTAAGGGCAAACATCAATAAAGCAAGAACAGCATTTCAGCCGCTATGCAACATACTGTATAGGACTCCAAGAAAGTAGCCCTGCACACTAAAGTCTGGTTGCTTAACACCGATGTCAGTCCTACCCCATAGAGCAAAGTCAGTCCTACTTCATTAAGCAGACACATGAAGAACAACAGTGACATTTATTAAGTGAATAACTCCATCAATGAGGATCCTTCATATCCACTGGATCGATTCCATCAGTCAACAATGATTTTGGCAGAAAACAAATCAGGTCGCTGCAGAAAAAATTATTATTAGCAGATGCTGGGGATGGATTTGACATACTTTCTGCAGGATTGTAAACAACATCAAAAGAAGGCAGGAGGAAAAAGTGTTAACCAAGGAACACTTAGCAACAAGATGTAACGCATAAAAATAGGCAATACCTGGAGCCAACTGGAGAGAAAAGATCAGGACAGAGACAACCTATTCTCCTTAAGGGGTAACAAGCTTTACTTACAGTCAGAGGTGGAAATTTTAGGTCCAGAAAGTATAAATCCCGACCATGATTTTGTTTCAACCAACCAGCTGAGTAATCTTTGACAGTGACTCTTCATACTCAGTTGGTTGATTGAAACGAAATCCTGGTTGGGATTTTTACTTTCTGGACCTGAAATTTCCACCTCTGCTTACAGTACTGGTATGATAGCTCCTCGCTCACCGTTTTTGAGTTTACTGCTCACTTTTATTAAACTTCTTCCAATAAACAGATAAGCAAACTAGTTAAATAGAATAATATGTGAATATTTTCAAAAGCCATTATTTTACATTGAGGAATATGGTAGTAGCTTACCTTCCCTTTTTCATTGATCTGCCTTTTTAAATGACAATCTTTCTCGTGATCTCTGTTTACACAATGTCTTAAAAATTCCCACAGATAGAGGTCAATGACAATTTATAATGCACAGCACAGAGGTCTCACTTTTAAATAATTGAACATTAAGTGAATATTAGCAAAATTATTCATAGGATCATTCAGTTACAGTATATAGTTCTGAGATGGTTCATGTTGTTGCTGTTTTTTGCAATTATAATGACCTATTGGAGATTAACAATAAAGCAGGATATAGACTAATCCAATATGATATATTTATAAATATTCGGGTGCCAGGAATTTAGGTTTCAGCTAGTCTAATTATACACTATAAACAATTTTCATAGCTATGCTGCAGCTAAGAGTTTTCCCTTTTCCACTTTCAAATGATTTTTCATTCCTATTTTGTTTTTCCTCATTAGTATGTTGCTGTGCAACCTATCTTAAGCTGTTGAGCCTGTTGGCTATTGAAGCCTATGTGCCAATATTCCATTACAGAAGCACTGTTGTCATTAGATAGCAAACTCTGAAAAGGGGCCCCTTGATTTTTTCTAATGAAAGAATGGTTCTGTCTGCTCTTTCGTTTGGGGATTTTGCTGTCCATAATCCAATCATTTGAATCAGAAAAAATGTGTAAATATGGAGAAACATATGCCTTCAAAAACCCCAGGCACACTATGGAGGATTATCTGAAGATCTGAACAAAGGCTCTACCCTATAATACCAATTCATGGTTTTTCTAGACTAGTTAATTCATATTTATAAACAAACAAACAAACAAACAAACAAACAAACACATAAATACCAAATGAATAATAATAGATATTCTTTACTGTTGTTCAAATTTAAAACAATTAATGTACAAATGTGGAAAACAACAAACACAGATGATATAAACTTGCAATGCTGCTATTAGAAGTGTCATTGTATTCATTTTGTTTGCTGTGTTTATTCACTTGTAGGAAATGTTGTGTACATGAATTGCTTCATGTGGTCACTATATATTAATCCACTCTAGAAGTTCGGAGACAAATAGAATTTCATAACATGCTGAACACCCTACAAAATATTTTATATGAACACATTAAATGTCATTAAAGTCATTATAGTAAAGAAGCTCATCTTAGCAATTTTTTACTTTATTAGTATGAATAATCCCTTACTATATGGAATTATTCATAATTATGTTCTCCTACATGCCTACAGTGTATTTTAAACTGTCTGACACGTCATAGACTTGACATGGATCTCTGTATTTCAGTTTTGGTTGCTCCTGCATGGTTATAGTGTAGTATGCATACACTTCCCCCACTTGGCCATCTTCAACAAATCAAATTTTGTGTTTTGGAAGTAAATTCCCTTATATTCTTGCACTGAGCCCATGATGTCATGGCTCGCCTAATGCATTCATTTGATTTAACAGCCTAATCACTGCAGAATGTTAAGCAATCAGAATGGTTTATAAATGCAGTATGGTTAATGTTGCAGTTTTTAGGCATTGCGGAGTTTCACATGTTTCAACGTGCAGTTAGTCATTAAAGGCATTTATTGAATTTTATTCATATAAAGTTTTATTTTCTCAAGTAACAGACTGTCAAAACCGACACTTAGTTTTTGAACACTGTAATTACTAAGAACATTTCAATTTCTTCTACATAATTGGAAATTCCTGCTCAATAATTTATTGGCTGAGTAATGTGGTTAATTAGTGGCCTAGTTCTTTTCCTTCCACCAATTTAGCCAGCGATGAGGTGTAGCAATTCTATCAAAGAAATAAGTTCACTTAGAGCAATTTGTTTTTTTCCTTCTGAAGCTGCACATTCTATACACTGCGACAACAACCATTTAAACAGGCTTAATTTAATAAAGATATCTCTGAAAATACATTATGTAAATACTCTACATGGCACATATTAATATATTTATGCAGCTCACAGACCATTTACACTCAAAACAACAAACACAGGCCATGATAAAAAGAAAAGACTGGAACGCCAAAAGAAAATGATTTTTCAATTACTCTCTTAACACGGTAGTACTTTTTATGGTGCGTATTAGCAGTGGTGGACATGAAGTCTACCAAAAAAATGCATAAACCTTTTAACTTTTGTGGCAGTATTTATTTGGTTTTCACATTTGCCATCAGCTGTGTTTTTTTTACACACTCCTTAACAAATCGTGGTATGGTTGTAACTGTGCTTCCACAATGCATCACACCCCAGCTGTTACAATGACCTGTATCTCAGGATAAAGTATAAAGGCAAATCACAACCTTAGAATCATGCTGAAATATAGATAGTACAGTGGTACCTCGGTTCTCGAACTCACTAGAACTCGAATTTCTTGAATGTCGAACAAACCAGTTTGACCTAGAACTCGATCTGAATATCAAGTCGAACCGTGAACGCTGACCTAATAAATTGTACGCAACAGAAAATATGTCATACTACAATGCAATTCTTGAATGTCTTCTTCACAGACTGAACGATTAACCAAATAAAGTAGCGCAACATTACAGTAACTAACAATAAATAAACCACTTACTTGCGTGTACTATTAAAGCATTTATGTCATTTATTTAAACTTTAGTTTACCAGGTAAATTGACTGAAAAACAGTTCTCACTGCTTTACGTGATATTCAGGAGAAATAGCAGATTATGCATCGGAACTTCTTGGGATACAAACGTCATGCGTGTAACTAAACTCTTCAGCCAATAAGGGCAAAGGTGTGTCATCACGGAGGCAGTTCCAGTTTGTGCAGCCGGGTGAGAGGTCGCATTGCATCTAACTGTAATGCATTGCGTCAGGATCAGAATGCGTTGCTTTAAGCCAGCGCTGTAAGCAAGTCAAACGCACCCAATGACCGGACTGGGGAAACAAACTAAAACGCGGACTTAATACAGAGGACAAATGACAACAACCAGAAACAGCTGATCACATGGGGATCCAAAACGGGGTTAACAAGGGGGCGTGGCACACGGAAGGAGCGGACAGTCGGGGCAGGACAGGGGTAATGTTGGGATCTTTATCGTTTTGGAAGCCATTAAGAAAAAAAATCTCTTCTTGTTTTATCCTGTTCATTTTGTGTTTAAATGTTAAAACTAAATATTTGGGTATAATTTTGGGGGGCCAGGAACCAATTCATTGGTTTTCCATTATTTCTTATGGGAAAAGGATTTTAGGATTCGATCCGGAGTCAGGAACGGATTAAGTTTGAGAACCGAGGTACCACTGTATTAGTACTGGTCATTGCCTTGTCTCTTTCTTTATGCTGAGGTGTTACTGGCCATCCCATTCTTATCTCTGTGTTTAGCACCTTTCATTATCCCTAGCGTTTTCCCCATTTTCCCAGGCTACCGTGTGGTTTACAGGATTGAGTATCTGGCTAGTTATTTGTACTTCCCTGCTGTCGGGGGTTAATTGCTGGCCAGAGGCCAGAATCAACTACACTTCACATTTGAGCTAATAGTTTCCCCTTATTAAGTTTGTTCACATGTTTCTGTATTAGTTCTGGTTTTGTGTCTTTGATCTGAGTTAACCTTACTCGTATCTAGTTTGTAGTTATGGCCTATAATTAGTCCTTAGTGCTTATTACTTGACCCTCACCTATCCCTGTTACTCCTAGTATTTAATGCTTGGATGATTAGTAATAATATACACCTGTCTCTTGTCTAGACTCATCATCAGTGTGTATATGATCCTGCCCTTCCCCAGTTCTTCAGTCGGTCACTGTTTGTGCTATAGGAGTTGCATGCCTCAGTGTCACCTCTACCTCGGTTCTAGCCATGGATGGTCCTTGTTCCACCTGCCTGCCTTTGTTTTCGTCTCTCATGGACTCTTTTTCTGCTGTCTTTTGAATGCACTTCATAATAAAACCCCCTGTCTGTAAAATTGCTCACAGGATCATCATTCTTTCATGCCCCAGTGTAATAGTGCTAACTTAAGGAGACCTGAGCTTTACTTTGAATTGGTTAATGGGAGATTTTAGCTCATTGCTTATAAGATACAGACAAAGACAACTGCCTACAATTGATTTTAAACAAATACTGTATAAATGCACATATGCTAAGTAAAAGAGTAAAATGTTAAATATAATACCTTAGTGGATGTGCCAATCATGAGAGATGTATTTTCAAATTCAGGAAAAGGACGCTAATTGGAATGCAGTGTCATTCTTGATGATTCGTAGGAAAACATGATGAGCCAGTCCCAAAAATGGCTCCAAATAAGCATACCATTTAAATTAAACTATCAATTAAACATATAAAAACTTGTTTCCAGTAGCTACTTGTGAATTGTATCATCTGACAGTTTTTTTCACAGAAAAAGTTAAAAATAATTAAGCAAACCGTTCGATAAGTTTAAAAATAAATGGTATAGTTATGTAAGAAAATGATGAAAACCTCCGTCTTAATTCATGGGTTTCATGTGATGCTCAACTCCTTATTGTGAATGTGAAGAAAACCGATGGTGATATTCAATCGGAAGTCAACTGGTGATCACAGTCCAATACTGATTATAAAAATATACCCATAAATCAGGCACCTTGGTATAAATGTCCAACAGTTTTATCAAATGACTGTCATTTGATACGGTATATATGTATGGTCAGGTAATCTGTCAGCACAGTTGAAGTCTAAGCTGAAACGTCTCATTCAAACAACCATGAAGATTTTCGAGAAAAAAAGAACAACAGCACTATCCTCTATCTTTATATGAAAAATATTCCAAATGACCCAACACACATCCTGAACACACAGCATTTAATGGTCCCACAGACTAAATACCTTTACATTGTTTATCACAAGTGGGTTTAGAACTCAGCCCCTCCATTTTCACATTCCATACACTGCCTGCTGACGTGCTGAGCAGCACCTGCTTACATCAGAGGCATAATTAGCAGTGCTGCAGCCCTGTGATGTCTTATAAGTGAAGCTGTGCTTCCTATTTCCACCCCGAATGCGTGCAACACTCCAAATTCAAAGACCACCCAGCCCGAAAGGGCAGAATTGTGCTGAGGCTATAATTACACTACAGAACAGGTGAGTGCAGTCTTCACACTACATGTCAACAATCAACAGAATGTCGACCAGAATAAATGAACACTACTCACATGTTTTTTCTTTTTTTCTTTTTTTTTACAGAAAATATATCGGTACCTTTTCACTCCAACTTGTCAATGGGAAATACTGAATGTATCCTGCACACTCTTTGAAAAAGGGTATGCTACATAGAACTATAGGGGTTCTAACCCTAGGAAATAGAACCATTGCCTTTAAAAAGGTGCTATTTCTTTTAATTGGACCCTCTATAATGGTTCTATATAAAACCTTTTGTGGGTGCCATATATGTACCAAGCTATAGAACCCTTAAAGGTTGAATATGGAACATTTTGTTTTAAGTGAGTGTATCATTTGCATAAAATTAACATTGTTGTAAAACGGTGTAGCAATTGAATGAGATGAACCAAGATAATGGAGACATAAATTAAGCCACGCCAATTTTAAATAGCATTGCTAAAACTGACCACACATTTTACTTAAATGACCACAAGGCTTATTATCCCCTTTCCCCCTACTCTTTTAAGGGGATGTCACATCATTGCAGCAAAGTAAAGGTAATTGATTATATTTACATTGTTCATCGACCTTCAGACCACAAGATAGAGGTACACCCTGTCCTTACATGACAGGGCAGACACAGGAACATACTCACTGTTATGCACTAGCAGAAATTTAAAGATGATAATATAATAGTGGTTTTTGGGTTAACAATGTATATGTAACAATTAATAGTGGGGGCAAAAAATTGAATGGGAAGCATGAACGAATGAACGTATTTCTCTCAGATTTCCACTTTGTGTTTAAACAGTGCGTTATGTTTGGGTAAATATTACTGCAAAAGTTATGTTACGGTAACAGAAAGTGGATTTATTTTTGTTGGCCTAATACTAACAAACTCGGTGACATAAGTTTATTTACTATGGCACTGTCTCCGAGTGACTAAGCGCACGATGCCCAGTTCAGAGCTCCTCCCCTCTGAGTAAAAAGTCATCACTCTCTTCTCGGCTCCTCTTTATGTGGCGAACCTCACTTTTGCACAGCAAAGGCATCACTAAAGGCTCCCGGCTGCGAAACGCTGTGAAAACTTTAGCGCGTTTGGAGACCTTCAAAGTCCAGCTTATTTTTGGCGCATGTATAAATGCATGCAAGAATGAACTGAAAAACCATTTTCAACGACATTACATTGAAATTAACCTGTTTCCATCACCCATTGACTTTATTAATGATTTATTCTTAACAGTGTTATTGTCAATAATCGGAGGGTTATACCGGACGTGAATCCCGAGTTAAATTTGAGCAACTTAACTAAAAAGTGTGAAACGTGTGGATACCTGGAAGAGCTGCACAACCTTGAATGAAGGACCGAAAGAGCTGCTATTAGAGATGGACTTCGCCTCGGATTAAAATGAGAAGTTAAAAACGAGATCATGGTTTCCCCTGAACCGCTTTGCTATTAATAGGTAAAGTGTGAGTAATTACTTCAAATTATTAATTTAGCATTTACTTTTAAGGCTGAAGTTTGTTTGTTTGTTTGATCTGGGAATATACATTTTTCTAACGACAAAAATGAAATAACATTCATTTACCTGCAGATTTTAAAGATTTGTGTCGATTTTTATCAGGTTTTGGGACTAAATTTCGGGACCGGTTGGAGATCAGTAAATGACTATTATGTTATTATATTACTAAAAAAAGTCCTCTTAGTCCCCTTTTAGGCTACATAAGACTTGACCTGGCGTTGTGTTTTGTGCAGTATAAATAAGCTTAACCTAGCTACCACATCTTAATGACTGAAAACGTGCTTTTGCCCTGACTTTAAATATGTTTTACTGGGGTAATGGGGAGTGCAGAAATAATATTTTTGCAGAAAATTAAGCCGAGGAGCGTTTTACTCATAAATATTACAAAGCATTTTTCCATCCCTGTCACCTAAAAGTTTTGTGAAAAAACACGACCGAGCTCTAGTTGTTAGTCAGAATTGTGTATTTGTAAATAGGCACTGAAAAATATCAGAATACTAAGAGGTTAATTAATGACTGCTGAGCTGTATTTGTTTATTGCCCTGCTGACTGTGGTGCATTTGGCATTTTGAAGTAGAGAAGTTTAATGGCATTTATTAAAAAGTTGATGTGTGTGAATGTCATAAAATTTTAGAAGTACAAAAGTGTGTCATACAGCAGAGAATGTCTGTGTTTTTGGTGTCAGACAGCTGTGAGAGATTTCCCTGGCAAGACGTGTGGAAAATGGCAGAAGCAGGTGCCACCTTACTGTCAGTGATTGTGCTGCTGGCAGTGCTGCCCCGAGCTCGCCCGTGTCCGCGCCCGTGTGCCTGCTACCAGCCTACGGAGGTGCACTGCACCTTCCGCTCCCTGCTCACTGTCCCAGCAGGCATTCCCAAACAAGTGGAGCGTGTGAATCTGGGGTAAGCAGCATGGGAACGCCCCATTTGGGGACGCCACCCAGCATGTAGGATGACAACTTACCCCACTGTCTCAAATCTGCTCAGCAGACGTGTCTTATCGTGTGAATCAGACAATATTGCACCTGTGAATGTGTGAAATCAAACATTTGACAGACATTCAAAAAAATGTTAAGTATCTGCTTCCAAGTACTCTGTGAAGTGTCCCTTTTCAGTTTTTCTTAGCTTCTCAGAGCTGTAACTGGTGTAACTGACAATTCTATTGCAGTAAACTTCAATGAATGGGCAACAGCTGACTTCTTGCCATCTTGTTACAGGTTTAATGCTATAAACAGGATCACAACTAGTTCTCTCACAGCGTTAAGAAAGCTGGAAGTTCTTCTGATGCATGGAAATGACCTACACAATATCCCAGATGCGGTCTTCAGAGACCTGGTGTCATTGGAGGTAATGTCATTATGCATACAGGCAGTCCCCATCCGTGCAGTCCCCCTACATGCAGTCCCCATACATGCAGTCCCCATACAGGCAGTCCCCATACAAGCAGTCCCCATACATGCAGTCCCCATCCGTGCAGTCCCCCTACATGCAGTCCCCATACATGCAGTCCCCATACAGGCAGTCCCCATTCAGGCAGCCCCCATACAGGCAGTCCCCATTCAGGCAGCCCCCATACATGCAGTCTCCATCCATGCAGTCCCCATACATGCAGTCCCCATACAGGCAGTCCCCATTCAGGCAGTCCCCATTCAGGCAGCCCCCATACATGCAGTCCCCATACATGCAGTCCCCATACAGGCAGTCCCCATACATGCAGTCCCCATACAGGCAGTCCCCATATAGGCAGTCCCCATTCAGGCTGTTTTACAAGTGTCACAAAGAAGTGCATGCATTCATTATTACAAGAGATTGTATTTAACCTGATTTTTTTTATATGGTATGCTTTTTGGCAGTTCGTTCCATGGTACAAGTTGTCCTTAAGTCGGCCGGTCTAAACCCAGCTAATGGCTATAGATGTTACATTTCATATTAAGAGTATAACATCAAGGCCCCTTTGGGAACTGTCTTAAAGCTACAGTCCTTAAACTGCTTCTCTTCCACTGTGGTGGCTATACTAACTAGGTCTGCTGATCTGTTAAATACAGTTTTAGGTACATAACATATATTATATGACATGTTTTTCTATGTTCCCTGAGTAATTTTATTATGTCATGTTTTTAAATTAAATTTAACCAAAGTAAATATTAGACTTCAAATGAAGAGAAAAAAAATTACGAGAAAATAAATATAAATTAATGCAGACAGCCTATGTCTATGCAAATTATATTCAGTAAAATGGCGTTCCTGTCTTTTATATGCTGCCAATCACCACATTTGCATTTACATTTAAGGCTGCCCAGGCCTCAGTGGGTGGTGCTGTTGTTTCTGAAGGGTTAGGGGTTCCAATCCCACATCAGC
>JAABNY020000034.1:4322033-4341601 GCA_015164015.2 Brevimyrus niger
GATACTGCAGGCACATTATTGGACGGATAAAAAGAAACAGGTGCAAGTTGGCAAAAACCATTACCTGGTAGAGAACTGTTATGATTACAAGAGTATTGTTTATTTGCACTGGAAAAGCTCCTTCCCGTAACAATTTTGATTGTTTTTGCAAATTTTACATGGATGAGGTACATGCTGAGCACTTAAGTTCTTTGAAGGCTTCAGAAGAGGGGAAGTCAGTTTCAGCAGTTGAGGTTTTTTTTTTTTTTACTTTAAGGAAAAGAGCTGATGATCCAGAACAAGCATGGAACACTTCACTGTGAAGGAAAAAATGACTGAAATACTGCCATTCTGTTCCTGTCCATTATGTTCTAGGTCCTGAAGATGAGTTTCAACAAACTAAGAGTGATCAAAAGAAACACTTTTCTAGGGTTATCGAGCATGATTCGAATACACCTAGATCACAACAAAATTGAATTCATCCACCCTGATGCCTTCCAAGGCCTGACGGCTCTTCGCCTGGTCAATCTGGAAGGGAACCACCTACAGCGGCTCCACCCTGCCACCTTTGCGACATTCTCCCTCCTAGAGCACTTCCATATCTCCACCTTGAAGCATCTATACCTTTCAAATAACAGCCTTGCCACTTTGCCCAGGCGGATGCTGGCGAAGATGACACAGCTGGAGAGCCTGTTCCTGCATGGGAACCCGTGGGCCTGTGACTGCAGGTTAAAATGGTTCATTGACTGGAGCACACTTTCTTCAGGTAAAAAGACAGACATAATAAATAATTTGCAATAATCCCTTTAATTTTCAAACACTAATATCCAGAATGACTTAAACGAGAAACAAAAAAACTATGCAATAAAAATGTGCATGTTTTTCATTTTCATATTCTGGCAGTTTGGATTTAGTGTACTTTTATATGATCTTTAAATATGGGACACAATAATATAGTATTTAAGTAGGTCACAGCAAGAACCTTCCAGTTGTAAGGAAGTGGAACTGGAATTTCCTAAATATAAGATTGTGATTTATGCAAGTCACACTGGGTGAAACATCTGTTAAAACAGGGTAATAACGAAATGCCAGTTTATACTGAGAAAAATAGTTTATTTTACATTAGATATTGTACCTTTTTTCACAGATGTGCTGAAGTGCAAGAAAGATAAAGCTTATCCAAACGGTGAGCTGTGTGCAGCATGTTCTTCACCAAAGCATTTGAGAAGTAAAGATATCATGGAACAAGAAGAATTCACTTGCACAGGTCCAGTCATTAACTCACATCGAGTCAGTCCTATTCCCCAAGATGTGGAGAGTGAAATTCAGCCTTTGGAGCATTTTAAAGGAACTTTTGGAAATGTCACACTAAATCTGTCTGATGAGCATGGGAACAAAGTCGATCTCGACTGCATTATTAATGAACCTCAGGAGTTATCAAAAATCAGCTGGAACCACACAAGCAGCCAACAGATTACTGCAAACGTGACCATTTTTGTGGATTTCGAATGTCCGATAGATCGGGCAAACTATGAGAAACTGTGGAAGCTCATCGCATACTATAGTGAAGTTCCTGTACATCTACAGAGAGAAATCATGCTCACCAAAGAGCCAAATTTAAGTTATAGATACAGACAGGATATGGAAAAAGATGCCTATTACTACACAGGGGTGAGAGCTGCCATTATGGCCCAGCCCTCATGGCTGATGCAGTCATTTGTCAGCCTACAGCTGAATAGACCTCATTCGACTGGAAAACGTGTCAAGTTAATCTTCAACACTCGCTTTTCACAAGTGGTTGATACAGAAATGATCAGAAGGGAAGAACGGATATGGGTTATGATACAATCAAAAAATGACACCAGAACCATGCTCAGTGCTATTGTTGGAGGTACAAGTGAAATGGATTGCAATGTACTCAGTTCTGGTCATCCAGATATTACTTGGATTCTTCCAGATGGCTCAAAAGTGGTTGCACCTTATACTAGTGCTAACAATAGGATTTCAGTCTCCAGTGCAGGAAGACTGATTATTAAATCAGTAGACCACTCAGATTCTGGTGTGTACTACTGCACTGCTCAGGTGAGGGGTGACCTTGATGTTCTTCCTTTCCGCCTTTCTGTTGATGATTCCTCAAGGCCTTCCCCAGGAAATGAAGAAAGCTCCAAAGTGACAAAATTTAGTGGGGAAACTCTCTCCCTGCCCTGTAGTGCCTCTGCTACCCCCGATGCAGAGTTGAACTGGATCCTTCCTGACAATACTGTGATTAACTTTAAAGGCAGTTCATCCACGGCTTTTGTTGATGCGAATGGAACATTACTTATACCACAGAGTCGTTTGACTGACAGTGGATATTACAAATGTGTGGCATTAAACTTGCATGGCATAGATTCTGTGGCAACAAATGTAACTATTATGCGGCGACAAGGGATACAGCCTTTGAGGAGGATCCCCATGGGGCCCCAGCCTGCCTCAGGTATTTCAACCAAAGTAAAAGCTTTGGTGGTAGAAGATGAGGAGTCCTCCGGGGATGGTGCTCCAGAAAGAGCATCTTCTGTTCGTTCACATTTGCAAAATCAAAGGAGGGGTCAGAAGAGCAATGTTCAAGGGTATCCATCAAGAAATTCTTGGAGAAGACCAATTCCACGGAGAAAACCAAATGAGAAAGGCCTCCGCATGGACAATGGAAGGAATACAGACCCAAGAAGAAGAATTAATACATTAAATAAAAAAATAGACCCACAGCAATGGGCTAACATTTTGGCAAAAATCCGTGACAGAAATAATCCGGGGAGTGAGAAATTCAAGTCTGTTCCAACCAGTTTACCAACAACGACAGAGCAGATTATCAAAGCATCTGAACCAAATAATGACTCCGAAGGATCTTCCATTGGTTATCCAAACTTACAGGAAGAAAGAGATTTTATAGTCTCCACAATACAGCCTCCAACTGAAAATGTCAAGTACAACCTAATCACAAAAGCCTCAATAGTTGAAGACCAGAGCAGCCATATATATCAAATATCTGCCCCACAAACAAATGTTAACTCAGATGCTGTCACTACTAGTAGTTATATTTTACATTCCACATCTGATCCACAAGTACCCAATGATATTGTCACAAAAAAATATAATGAAGGGAAATACAACACAGATGTTACACGTGTGACAGAACCTGCCTCAACATGGAAAATGCATAGCAGCACGCTGGCCAGTAAGTCATTTATGGCAGTTCCCAAAGATTTTGTAAGATCTGGCAGCAATGTTGAATCAGATGGAAGTAATGAACCTACTATAACACAAAGTTCAAAAGATGGTGATGAACTGTATCATGGCCAAGATAAACAAGCAGAGATATTATCACCTAAGGATAATTCCAATGCTGTAACAAGTACAAACACTTATGTAAAAACAAATATATTAACATTCCCTTTGACAGCTCTACCTGATTTCGAATTGAAGGATATGATCAACAAAAACAATAGTTCTCTTCAACTGCTGATACAAACTGCTGCCCCAAATAAAAAACAGACAAGGCAGAGGTCTCATTCCAACTTGGTCCCATCACGCACAAGAAGCCCATTGAATTCAAGGAGGGTTAGTGGCCGGAAAAGACCCAACAGACTAAAAGCAAGGCTAAATAAGTCTAATTCATCTCCACAGCTGCCCACTGCCAGAGTATGGTTAACCTCAGTATCTTTTCCAACAGTTATGGCCATTACTCCAACTCCCAGACCAGAAACACCAGACACCAAATCTACATCACTAAAAGCACCAATCATGGTTTCCATAACAGGCCATCAAGTGTCACCAAATAGAATGAGTCAGACTGAACAGAAAGTCTCTTTAAATCATGACAGAATTAACGTAATATCAAAAACCTCAGCAGAACACAATATCTTATCCAAAAGCCAGGACATTAGTAAGTCAAGCACTGAACCTCAGTATAATTTCAGAAGTTCCACAATTACAGCAGTGACTCAAGAAGCTACTATTAGTCTGGTAAACGGACCTAATGAACAGAATAAAAACAAAGAGGCTTCTGAAGTATTTCTGACTTCGTCGGCTGGCCCCACAATCCTTACATTGGCAGCAGGTCAGGAAGATTTTACGAGCAATGGTCTTTCAGCACTTAATGCTTTTGAAGAGACTTACAGTAAAAAGCCAGCTGAAGACGCACATTTGATGCCAAGCCCTAGCAATTCCGCACAGACTTTCCATGTACAACCAGAAACTCCACCAAAACAAGGCCTCATCAAAACAAACGATAAGCATAAATACTTAAATTCTGGAGGAGTAACAAATAACAATAAAGACATTGAAATGATGCCATTCCTATCAGCTTCAATGTCCACATTATTCCCTCCCACAATAAGCACTATGGAGACATATAATACAGCTGTCTCTTCAGATTCACAAAGCCTCCACATTCCCACAATTTCAAATATTTTTGAAGAAAACCAAACACAGAAGGAAATTTGGCCAAACCAACAAAACCATGACCAAGTACTAATAAAAATCCAAACAACAGCTCAGTCAAGGCTCTCTCAAGGCTCTGTCTTCACTAAAAACATGTCAATCATCACAAGACCAAAACCAAAAATAAATGGTGACGGTCCTACATCAACAAACCCACCAGCAAAGGAAAACGATAAATTAATGCCAAAGAAAGACGTCATACCTAGAACAACTGCTACCGCTAATGAATTTAAGAATGCAGCAACATTTACATCAGTAATCCAGGCGACTGAATCAAGTGTCACTGAAGCAACTACCATGTCAAAAGGGACACATTCACAAGAAGTCATCTTTACAGCATCTTCTAAATCTAAGCTTCTACCAGATCTCCATTTAAACAGAATGAATAATGGATTATTTAATAGCTCAGGGAATGCTGATGTAAAATATGTGTCTGACAGACACTATGGGACAACACTCAGCGCAAACCCGTATAATCTCTCAGGGATGCCTGATCTTAACAGGGCACAGGGTAGGACCCAACTACTTAGTACCTCCAGATTAACTATTCCAAAATCAGGAATCCTGACAACCCCTGCCACTGTACTAACAACCAGAAAGACTATCACAACTGCTCCCACAAGTATCACCAGGACAATAACATCCCCGCCAAGGATAACAGTTCAGCCGCACGTTGGCCTGGGTGGTGACACCAAACTTACAAATACCCCATCTATCCCGTTTATGTACATCACTCAGCGTGTGTCCCAGCACCCACATCACCAATCTTCAAGGCCAGTCCAACGTGGAAAGCCAAGGATCACCACCACTACCCTCCCTATGGTATCTGTGCATGCTGAGGTGGACACGGTTTTGCCCTGTGAAACCACTGGGGAGCCGAAACCTTTCCTCTCCTGGACTAAAGTCTCTACGGGTATGTGTGTTAATATTGCGTCTTAGTGAAGGGTTTCTGAATCTGGTCCTCGGGGACCCCCAGACGCTCCACATTTTTGCTCCCTCCCAGCTCCCAGTAGGTTGATGGCGATTCCTCTTTAGCAGGAACAAAAATGTGAAGGGTCCGTTAGGACTGGATTGAGAAACACTGCTTTAGTGGACTGCCCAAGGCATTGAACATTGGGGGGTAGAAAGTCTACATCCATTAATCATGACGGTATAATTATTTGGGAGTTTATTATTTGTATTGCCCCACCCCCCGCCTCCCATTTTTTACCCATGATGCCACTATTTAACCTAAATATTACAGAAAGACTGACTTTGTTTGCAATATTTTAAGTACTCCATTAATGCAAAAAGAAATTAAGGTAAATTGTAGTATTGTGAATTTTATGTGATGTATCTAAGAAACATTTATTTATTATAAAAAGAACCACATTTAAAGACTATAAAGTCACATACCTGAAATGTTGAAAAAAAGTCCCTCTTGTTATTCATACAAATTGAAGCTGATTCATAATATGGGGCTACATATTTATCATTGCGATGCTGATGTTATAAAGTTAGAAAACTGATTAATCATAATTTCTCCTGGATGTGAAACTCAGTGTGACAGAGTAGCTGGAATTTGTAGGACTGTGGCCCCACACAGAGTTGAAAAAAAACACTGGCCTGAAACTGTATAATGAATGAGTGAACCAAACGGAATCCTCCAATGGCAAACACGGGCAGAGAGAGTACATGCATGTCCCTGCTGTGCTGTGTGTCATTGAGCAGTTCTGCTATGTGACATCTGACATCTTTATCTAAATAAAAATATTTCACGGCTGTGAACCCTTTGAAATATATCACATATGGCACATTTCTCTATCACTTGAAATGTACAAAAGGAAGAATAAGAAAAAGGAAAATATATAACGTGTGTGGATAATCTGGAGTAAGTTTTGTAAATTTGTTGAATTTCTGCAAATTAATGATTAGGAGTATTGGGCTAAATGAAATCTATTATAGTCTTTGTGTAAAAAGAAGAAGGTTTGATTGCTCAAATGGTCCTTTAAAATAAAGTAACAAGGGAAATTGTTATAACAGTCATCACATTGACATAATTATTGTGATATAAGTGCTTGATTTTATTCATAATGAAAATATTCGAATACCAAGAGCTTCTCAATTTTGAAACATCATTGTGGTACAACATTTACATTAAACAATAAAGTATATTGAAAATACTGCTATTTAGTTCATTTTATGTTTAAAAGTTCTGTTTATGGTATGCTATTGGTTTTTATACAGGGACCATGCTCGCACTGAACACCAGGATCCAGAGGTTTGAGGTGCATCCGAATGGGAGCCTCATCATCCGAAATACACAGCTGCTGGACCGCGGTCAGTACCTATGTACTGTACAGAATCAGTATGGAGTGGACAAGATGATGGTCACGCTGATCGTTCTGGCACAGAAGCCCCAGATGCTGCAGCCGCATGACCGTGACGTGACGGTGTACCTCGGGGACAGCGTCAGAATACCATGCCAGGCACACGGCTTCCCCACCCCCCGCATCTCCTGGATCATGCCCGACAGGACCGCCCTGCACACCGGCAGCCCACATCCGAGGGTTACGCTCATGGGCAATGGCTCCCTTCACATTGGGTCTGCGAGCTTCGCGGATCGCGGGATTTACAAATGCACAGCGGGCAACGCGGCCGGCGCCGATTCTCTCTCCGTGCGGCTGCAAGTCCTCGCCCTGCCTCCCATCGTCCAGCAGCAGAGTCGCGAGAACATCACGCTCGCCGAAGGCGGGGCGGCCTATGTGCACTGCTCAGCGAAGGGGGCCCCGCGGCCCACCGTCCGCTGGCTCACGTTCAACGGCACCCAGATCCGCCCCTCCCAGTTCCTCAGTGGCAGCCTATTTGTGTTCCCGAACGGCACGCTGTACATCCGGCATCTCTCAGCCAGGCACGCCGGCAGCTACGAGTGCGTGGCCAGCAATGCTGTGGGCGTGTCCAGGAGGAGCGTGAGCCTGACGGTGACCAGGCTCTCCTCCACGGCCAAAATCACCTCTGCGTCTCCACTGAACAATGGCGTCACGTATGGAGGGAAGCTACGCCTCGACTGTACTGCTGCTGGAGATCCAGGTCCTAAGATCATATGGAGAACCCCATCCAAGAAGCTAGTTGATGAACATTATAGGTATGCATTGTATCTGCTAAACTCCTGCTTCATTTTTCTTCTCATGCAATTATCTTATTCATCATCAGAAATTAGAATTTTTCCCTGCATTGAGAGAGATCATTAGTGATTAAATAGATATTTTACTCTGAATCATTTTTTTCCTGAAAATTGCCATTTATTTGTGAGATATTATTAATCTACTTCTACCTTTGCTCAGTATTTTCATCAATAATTTAAGCTTTTCATGTTGTCTGAAAATATAATAGCAGTAATGTCATGTACAGGACATAGTTGGGGTGTCAGATGCATGTTGTGAGAGACTCGCTTCACGAAGGAGAGTGAGCAGAGACGTGTGATAGAGGGATGGGAGGAAGAACAAGGGATTTTGGAGATGGGTGTAATGAAATAAACAGCATGGAATGAAGACAACACCGCCATTTCACATATCGGAGGACAGAAACACCAGTGGGGGTTGGGTCACTACAGGGTTACAGCTGAGTAAGGTCAGGCATTATGATCTGGGAATGTTTACCAGTGGGGGAGAAAGAAAACACTCATATATATGCTGGGGGGTAACAAGGGTCAGGTTGGCACTGCAAAGAAAATACATGCTAAATGTTAAAGTGGCCCTATCCTCTCACACCCAGTACTACACTGCTTTGGGATGATTTTTTTAATCTGTTGTTTACTTATTTAAATGCATTCCTTATTTTTCATGTTCACTTTTTAAGTTTCGTTGGGAATAAACTATCAAAGATACTGCTATGATAATGCATTATCAAAAGCCTGCAAGCATTTTAAACATTATACTAATCTTTTTATGCTTATCTCTAGTTTCGATCCTAGGATCAAAGTCTTCAATAACGGGTCACTTACAGTCGAGGCAGTAACCGAAAAGGATGAGGGGGACTACTTGTGTGTTGCCAGAAACAAGATGGGACATGATTATGTGCTTCTCAAGGTTAGTGTAATGATGAAGCCGGCTAAGATTGAGTACAAACAGCTGACCAATCAGAAGGTGTCATATGGCGGAGCTTTAAAGGTTGACTGCATCACATCCGGCCTTCCAAACCCGGAGATCAAGTGGAGTCTGCCAGATGGTACCATGGTAAACAGCATCATGCAGTCTGATGACAGTGGAATTCGTACCAGTAAGTATGTAGTCTTTGACAATGGGACCCTTTACTTTAACGATGCGGGAATGAAGGAGGAGGGAGATTATACCTGTTACGCTGAGAATCAGATTGGGAAGGATGAGATGAAAGTCCATGTTAAAGTGGTGACAGCAGCTCCCGTCATCAAAAACAAAACCTATAACACCATAAGAGTTCCGTATGGCGAGTCAGTGTCTCTAAGCTGCAGCGCTAAAGGGGAACCAACTCCAACTGTCACGTGGTTTTCTCCCGCAAACCGCGTTATCACACACGTCTCAGAAAAGTACGAGGTGCATAATGACGGGACGTTGGTGATCCAGAAAACCCAGAGGTCTGACAATGGCAACTACACCTGTACGGCACGCAACACTGCAGGGCAGGATCGAAAGGTCAGCAAAGTAGAAGTGCTAGTCTCTCCGCCTACTATTAATGGCCTAAAGAGCGTGGTGAACATAGTCCGCCAGACGGCCTTTAAGGATCGGCCTACGCTGTTGGACTGCAATGCAGAGGGCATGCCCGTGCCCAGGGTTTTGTGGATTTTGCCGGAGAATGTTGTCCTCCCCTCTCCATACTCTGGGAGCAGAATAACAGTCCATCGTAATGGAACTCTGGAGATCCGTTTCCTCAGGAAAACAGACTCGGTTGAGCTGATCTGTATTGCCCGTAACGAGGGAGGGGAGGCAAGGTTAGTGGTCCACCTGGATGTGAGAGAGGTTTTAGAGTTGCAGAAACCACAGCTCAAGAATCCTACAGCTGAGACCATGTTGCTCATTATTGGGAAAACCATGAGTCTGAACTGCACTTTTGAGGGTACTCCAACTCCGGAGACTACCTGGATTCTCCCCAATGGTTCTCCGCTTCAGCGTGGGGCCCAGCTCTCCAGGTTGTTCCATTCAATAGATGGATCTCTGCACATCCAGAATCCCACAGTGTCGGAGGCTGGGACGTATCGTTGTGTGGGCCGAAATCCAGCAGGATACAGTGAACGAACCATCACCCTGGAACTTGCGAGAAATCCAGAAATCAGCAACAAGTACAACACCATAGTGAACACTGTCTATGGTGAGAACATTCTGCTTCATTGCCTTTCCAATGGTAACCCACCTCCTAAGCTGTCCTGGACCCTACCCAGTGGTGTGGTCTTACCCAGGCCACAGAGGATGGGCCGTTACATGGTTATGCAGAACGGAACCCTTATGGTACAGCAGGCCACTGTGTACGACAGGGGAACTTACACCTGTAGGTCAAGCAACGAGTATGGTGCTTCACTGCTTTCAGTACCCGTGATGGTGGTCGCCTACCCGCCCCGTATCACCAGCGGGCCCAGCCCCGTTACCTATGCCCGGTTTGGTGTCGCGATTCAGCTCAACTGCATGACCATGGGAATCCCAAAAGCAGATGTGATCTGGGAGCTGCCCAATAAGACACAGATAATGGCCAGCAGCCAGCCACGTCTTTTTGGGAACAAGTACCTGCACCCCCAGGGGTCGTTGATCATCCAAAACCCATCGAGGAGCGACATGGGCTCCTACAAATGTACCGCTAAAAATGCAGTGGGAAGTGACTCTAAAACAACCTATTTACAAGTGTTCTGATTAACAGACCTATTCAGGTGCCCATGAAACTGCAAATGTGCATGCAGTATATTCTGGTAAAGGAGACTTCTTGAAGACAAACATAGAATTAAAGTACATTATGAGCTAAAAGCCGAATTGTGTCAAAGCAATTATCTGCTCCATTAGGTTTTTTTTTCTTGGAAGACAATAAGATGGTGCATGGAAAATTGGTTGTTTATCTGGAGTATTTCAGGGATTAAAATAAAAACTGCTGTTGAGGTGTCCATCACCAGCCCTAAAACATAACTCAATGTCAATTAGGAAAATTTTATAATGGCATTTAATGAAATGAAACTTTCTATGAATTTTTGTGAATAATATAAAGTAATTCAGAAATGTATTCCAACAGTGGACTTATGGGCTGTATTGGCATTTTGTATTTATGTATTCAGATTGTTCTTTTTTTTTGATTGATTGCCTTATTTCTGGTTATTTAATTATTTTTCAGAGGAAAATCAGCCCCATCATTTGCTTATATTTGTATGCTATGTCTAGGACCATCCACAAAGAGTATTTTTAAATGTAGAAATGATCAGCAAGCCCTGATTTACAGTTACTCCTGTATATCCGTTTTGAATCCAGTTTAGCAAGCTGTTTATAATTCATTGCACATAGTAACACAGTCTGTTCTGTTTTCCCCACTTTCACTATTAATGAACGACCATAAAACTGAAGATGTCCTTATAAACATGAAATAATAAAGTACAGAGCTGCGCAGTCCATTATTAATGTTAACTGACAATGAAAAACAGTTCTTGTTTTACAGAATAGAGTAGTAATGACATTGTACAGTAATTTATGTATGACTTTATGGTGGTTTTAGCACATAAAACAACTTCATATTCCTATCTTCAACATACTGTACTTTTTCTGTTTTTAAATTATTTGTCTTTGCAAGACTTTTGCATTTAAATATGTTTAAGGTAAGTACAAAATGGTATGTACTCACTATGTTTTTTTCATTATTGGGCTTATATAATTTTTGTCTGTAGTTAATGGATTGTGAATGGAGACCATTGAAAATGTTGGATCACTTAAATGAAAGAAAAGGACTTTCTGTGATAAAATCCAAAGAGCAAAGCACAGCACTGAGAAGCATACATAGTTTTCACTAATGGCATTGCCATTGTGTCAGGAAGGCTTATTCTGATTAAAAGCTCCAATATTTCCTTGATACATGGGTGAGGTGCAGCTTGTTTATGGTGAGTTTTCAGTTTCAGTGATTGTCTTCACATGAAACCAATTGCTAGTACATGGACAGATTCATGCAGACAGGAGAGACATTTTAATCCACAGAGCGGTGGCTTTGAGGCGAGGGACCTGTACGAGCAACTGGAAGGTTGGTGGTTTAAATCCTGTGAATGTCCAAAGTGATTCTACTCTGTTGGGCCATTGAGTAACCTGCAATTACTTTATCCTGGGTATGAGGTTAATCTACATTCAGCCCTATAAGGAGGTCCTCCAACTTACAGGGAAAAGCTTGGGGTTGGTGGCAGGATTGCCACTCCAGCCACCAGAAGAACACCTCACACTGGCATTTACGCAGACTAGCACGGTGCTGAGGTATCACCTGCCACATGGCTGCACTCAGGTTCTCATCCCTGAGGTGGCTTGTCAGGTGCTGGGTGTGGCAAAGCTCTGTACCAGTGAATGCTGCTTACCTCTCTCTCTTCTACAGATGCACATCTGTCTTTTAGTTATGGAACATTTCTAGAACATTTGAGCCGATAGTCTAAATGATGACTTATGGCCCGCCAGGAACATGAAGCGAATAGTTTGCAAAAATGTTTAAATGAGAATAAAAATTAGTGTTTGAAAGAATACTGTGATTTTGCAGGAAACCTTCTAATAAAATAGGGACTTGGAAGACACAGATGGAACTGTCAGTCTTAAACCACATGTGGAACTTTCAGTCACCCAAACAAAGCTTCCATCTGCATGTAATGATGTTCCTAAATCTCTCTCTTGAGATACGTCTCAATGGCAGGGACTGATCACCGTGGGTTTGTTGGTTTATTTATTTGTTTTTCCTGTTCCTGCCAAAAAGTGGTTTGCTCCTATCCTGTCCTACACTCAGCTGACTAAAGCCCATGTGGGTGCACTGATGCATACATTGGCCCAGCGATGGGAAGCTCACATGGAACGAGGTCAATATCTCAGACAAGTTATACGGCCTCATACCGGTAATCCTGAGCTGCCTTGGAGTTTCCCTGTCAAAGGATGATGGAGCCCCAGCGCAAAATGCAACATGGGTGCAATCTCCAGGCCTGAGGCAGCCCTGGGGACTCATATTTTCTCCAGTACGGGACACTGAGGAACTCCGCACAGGCATATTTTAACTGCCATTACCTTATTTTCCCATGATTAATGCTCTACGGTTAAACAAGCAATATTGCACAGCTCAGCACAAAACAAATACTGGCTCAAGCTATTGATTACTCACACTGTGAAAATACATAATTTACAACTTTAATATTTAGTCCATATTTCCACAATATTTTTGCACTATTAAAGTATCACCAATTAGACATATAAAATAAAAAACTTGATTTTACGAATGTCTCTTCAGATAAGACTGAGATAATTGACTTCTTATGAAGTAGTGCATTCCTTCAAAACTGAGCTTCTTTAATAGTGTTATGATTTGGTGCTTTGATAAGCACATTAAGGCACCTTGAATGGTACAGATGCAGAACCATGGTCTTTGTGTAGCCCAGAGCCAGCATGATTTCCACACTACTTTGGAAGCCAGCTGTTCTGAGCTGTAGGTAGACAGTACAGCACCAATAAACTAAAATAGATAAATGGGACCATTGAGAAGTGTAACTGACATCAGGAGCGGGAAATCTTTTTGACAGGAAAAAACAAAAACGTAAATTATGACCTCTGCACAGAAACATCTGTGAAGGGCCATAGCATTGAAAACAGGTTGACGGGGGGTGTGGAGTCTATTCCAGGCTGCACAGCGGACAAAGCTGGGGACAGAATGCCAGCCCATGACAGGTCACCTAACCACACAATCATACACTACAGGCAATTTAGAGATGGCAATTACAATTTACAGTTGCGAATTGCAATTTACAATTTAGAGATGCCAATTACAAAAACACTATTACAGTTGCAAAAAATGATTCGGGTTGAAAAGTTACCATCTGCATAAATATAGCTGCATTGATTGTAAATCATCCTAAACTGTATTGTCAGGTGATTCAAAGTAGCTGATGTGTCTCCCAAGATAGAAAAATGTGTAGAACACCAGTATCCTTCACAATGACGAGTTTAGATGTGCATGAAATTCAATCAAGATATATAAACTTCCACTATAATGTCTTGTATTTCTTACTGAAAAAATCATTGTACATCGAGTAAGTTTTCGCATTCAAGCAGAAGGTTTCCAATAACTGACATTAAAATGAACAGGAAGTTGATATCAAAGAGCTGAGAATGACTGTCACAGTTGTGGTGCGGTGAGCAATCAGGGGAGGCGAGAGCAGCCAGGTTCTCCAGGGAAAGAAGGAAAAAAAAAACTGTTTAATGGGGAAACCGGACAGGGTACTCACAAACATGTCAATGACAGATCTGGGGAAGACTGACTGAGACACGGACTAAATACAAAAAACAGGCTAGACCGAACAAGCAACAGGTGACAACAATCAGGCAAAAACAAGAGGTAACGAGGTGGGCGTGGCACACAATAAGGAGCGTCCGGAGCAGGGTGTGACAATGACCATGTGCTGTTTCAATTTGTTCAAGCATTGTGTTAGCAGAACCTAGAGATAATAAACTGTAGTACTATGTAGGCATTAAGCACTATCTATTATCTGTCCAAAGGCCATGTCTGTATCCTATTAATGATAATGACAAGTAAATAGAGTTCCCACTTAACTAATACAAAGTTTATTCTTGACATTTTAGTAGATTTTAATGAAGAGATACATTTCTACTACTAAGGACACCGACACTGAACAATTTAACTTAAAGCAGACAGTACCGAACCAATTTAGACCATTGTCAATAGCATTATTTGGAGAATTAATTTATTGTATCACAATTTCTGACTCATATAGTTAATTTGTGTGATTATTAATACCAGCTCAGTGCTAGATATTAGTGGTATACTTTACTGTAAGAGCACAAGCAGTGTTCACAGGAAGGAGGTACACTTTGAAAGGTTCTGCGAAATATTAGTGTCATATTATCTTATTCCAAGCCTCAGAAATATCTGGAGTGAGGGACGATTTCCCTTTGGCTAAGCTAAATCACTCCTATTGGAGCAGAGTGTCTGACCTCTTTGCCGGAGCCTCTGCGGTGGGACCCAGACGTGTCTATTTCTCTGATTACTCTCAGAAAAAAATGTAGATAAGCTGCTGTAAGGTGTAACGACGCTGAAGGCCACAGCAATGTAAGCATATGGAGAGTCAAGGAGGTACATAATTACTGTTATGTCCGCCATAAAATTCCAAGCATGTGGGCTTGGTACCTTGTACCATTGTTAGCGAAGACCTGTAACAAATCCACCATAAAGATAACCAAAATGTAGGCTGCTGATACTTTGCATCCAAAGTCATTGCCAAAAATAATTACAATAACAGATGCATGATCTGGTGTAAGGATGTGTGTTAACCCAAAATACTCTTGGGTAAAATAGTGTGAGATCCACAATGGCATGCACAGCCATCTAACGCTCTCTCTGCGGGTCTAACGCTCTCTCTGCATGCAATGGCCATGGTCTATGAGGCCATTTTACAGTGCATCGTATTGTGCAAATACTCTTCCCTTGTATTCTTTCTATATTCCAAGACAATAATCCCCTCATAGTGATTCAAGTGGTTATATAAGCACCATAATGAAGTCAAATGACTTTCACTGCCTGTCCAGTCGCCAGATCGAAACATCTTTGAACATTTGTGAGAGGTTTTGGAGCAGAGAAGTATATCTGTAAAGTACCTTTCCATCTTCTTTATCCCTCAAAGAACATTTCTTCTGGATGAATATCCCATTACAGACAGTTCTGACCCAGATCCAATTTCATATTGAATTTATAAAAAGGATTTAGTAAAGACTTTTATTTAACATTTTTCTGTGAACTCACAAAAGGGAGGCATCAAAACTCTAAGAGTACTGAATGGCCTGTTTAGCTTCCCAAGTGCAGTTATTCAAACAAAACTTTGGTAGCATGGGGAAGAACAGTAAGGAAATGCCTTGTGTTAATGCACAGTGGGTCACAGAAAAGGTGCTCCATCAGTTGAAGTTGCAGGGGATGAGAAACAGTCGAAAAATGAGTTTACTGCCGTAATTTATCACGGTTGCCAGGAAACCATTCCATAACAAGGCTTACATCATCCTCCAGATTTTTTCCTCAAAATTGTTCATGTGGATCAGTTAATATTGCTCAATAGCCATTAATTAAAAGCCAGGTCCAGGACTCAAATTGATATAAATTCTTTAAAGTGGCAATCCAATTTCCTTGACAAGTTATGCTGTCCTCGTGTATTTTCTTCATCTTTTTCACTCCTTGCATGAACTGTGATTCATTAGCATAAGTCACATCATTGACAATTTTATGTTAGTTAGTGGCTTGTCTTCTGTAACCTAACGACAGAGTGATACGTCTTGAATATTTTTAGTCTGCTTGACCAGATGCACAAAATGGACTGGTTCATTTCACGATCTTCATACTGATGGTATCCTTATAAACTATGAATTTATTGGCTTGATGATGGCAATGATTTAAACATAAATCAGGAGGTGAAGTTGATCATAAATGTGTTCACAAGGCTGGTTCATCACATACTGTTTCCAAAAAACACATGTTCCAGCAATGCAGTCAGGATTCTAGAAAGTCAAAAGTGAGAAGATGGGACACAGGTTAGAATTGACGTGCATTTGTCTACGCTCTTTTCGTTTGTGGCTCCTCTCGTTGAACTGGTAGCTATTCTCTCTCGTTGCTGAGCTCTTAGTCCATTGACCCCTAAGCTCTCTTTAATAGAATCCCACCCTGGAGTCAAGGCCCTTGCGAATCCTTCTCACAGCTGCATAAATGAGGCAACTTTTGCTGTTTTCCCACAGAATATGGCAACTCTGCCAAGTTAAATCATTTGACTGGCGTTGAATCAATGCAAAAATAATCTGTTTTGCAGGGGTCTTTACTTCTGGGATTTTCTCAAATTCAGTATTACGTTATGCAATTATATAACAAACTGGAAGCAACTTGTGGTAGTCAATACTAATTTTGTCACTGCTGTAATTACCCCCTGGTCAGGATGTGGAACAGATCAACACGACATGGACAGATAATCACAGTTAATTAAAGTACAGGGTTACAAATAAGGACAAAACTAGATTCAAAACCACACGC
This sequence comes from Brevimyrus niger, assembly GCA_015164015.2. Classification (NCBI taxonomy): domain Eukaryota; kingdom Metazoa; phylum Chordata; class Actinopteri; order Osteoglossiformes; family Mormyridae; genus Brevimyrus; species Brevimyrus niger. The sequence continues at coordinate 4,338,726 of JAABNY020000034.1, forward strand.
ATGGAAATATCAAAGTAAAGAGAAGCAGTTTTAGTGTATGAGAAATTGAATGAAAAGCAGTAACAGATAAAGAAGGTAAGGATCAAAATCGCAAGTGATAGCACAGGTGTGGGCATCCGAAACCAGTCAGGGTTACTGAAGCCAAAACAGAACACAACACACCACTGTATATCTCTTGCGAGAACAGACTTGTACATCGCTTTTGACAAATCTGTCTGCTAAACAAATAAATTCAATCAAAACTAAAACCCAGTGTTAGCTGTCCCAAAATGGCCATACTTCCTTCTCAAAGCCTGCATGAAACGATATTTTTTTGCCATTTGGACCAGAACATAGGAATTCCTTAGTTTTTGTATATCTCATCTTACTCTCCTTTGAGAACAAGCACAGGGTCAGCCATTTTTACCCAGCCCCCCAGTACATTTTTCATGGATTAAGGTCTTTGCTCAAGAGCTCAAAGGTAATACAACTATACTGCTATCATGGGATTTGATCCTACAGCCTTCTGGTTACAGTCAGAAAGGCTTAACCCACAGAGTCACGCACCAACCCAGTTATGGATTATGGCTTCAGAATATTGCGGAATGAATTAAAGCATGCATTCTGCAATGTCCTATGCTGACTTTGTAGTATGCATCATATGTATCACCTTTTGGAAGTTTTCAGGTAATGCTTAACTGTACCTTCATAATGCCTTTACAATGCATTCATAGAACATTCATTGCACCTTCATATTGCATTCATAGAACATAAGAGGTCGGTAACTACCTTAACATGCTAACATACCTCAACATATTTAATATACATTAATAACAAACATTATACGATATTAAAAAACATTATAAGTGTATAATTGTATAGTGTTTGTTATTAAAGTATATTACAGTTCTTAAGGTATGTTAGGGTGTTATGGTATACTTGCATGCTGCTTATGAATGTTCTATTAATGCATTATGAAGGCGCACTGAATGTTCTATTAATCCATAATGGATGTGTGGCATTCACCCAGGTAGAAAGACATGGATCCAGAAATGCGGAACACGGCTGGGTTTATTTTTAGTGATCTAGCAAAGGTACAGACAAGGGTGATTCAAAAGCTGGGTCGATGAAGGGGAGCGAGGGTCAGAAGCCAGGAAATCCATCCAACAGGTGAGCTCAGGACATGATCACACTGGGAAGGGAAGACAGGACGAGCAGGGCTTGGCAAAGGGAGCGGGTCAGGTACTGGAGCTGGGCTGGAGAGGGAAAGGAGGCAGGGTGAGGGATTTATACCAGGCAGACAAATTGGGTTAGGGAAAGTGGGCAGGCAAAAGACAGAAAAATGCTCGGTACGGGACAAAGTCATTTGGTACAATACTTTGTGTCTTTTATAAAGTCATGAATTAGGCGTACTGCCTTGCTCCCGCTTGGTCCCACCCATGTGGGCGTGACAGTATGCATTATGAAAGTGCGGTTAATATAATGCTTTACCCCATTTCATCTTGGAATAAATTTCTAAGTATACTGTTTTCCAATTTATAGTATAAAGACATTAAAATGGCATGTTGGCCCATTTCTGGTACTGTGGCCTCAGACCTTCAGTGTCATAGGTTGGGTTGCAGTGCCAGACTCTGCCTGAATATAGAATTTGAATGTTCTTCCTGTGGTTATGTGAGATATTTCCAAACTTAATATTGAGTCAGAGTATTTAGTATTTATTTAATACTAAGGTGACACATTGTTTTTTTCATATATAAACAAACCCAAGAATTATGTTACAGCTAGACATGCATACATTTATATAAGTCAATATGCTGGATATAAAACAACAAATAAAAATTTCTGCGACCCTGCACTGGGCCCACTTTGACAAATTCACTTCATCTAATAAAAGAAAATAAAGGCAAATCAAAACTAAGCCATTGCTGGAAATTCTGGTTCTGCCGTTTCCAAAGTCTCCTTCTCTTTGTTTCTATGTTGGTAGGTTGCTACATGAGGGATATAATACCTCCTGTAGATGAACTGTAGGTCCTGAATGCAGCTGAGAAATCAATCACCAGCCTAACCCTCCCCTATGGACACGCACACACACACACACACACACACACACACACACACACATACCTCCAGAGGATGTTGCTGTCTCTGGCCAGCAAGCAGCAGGGAGGTCTCAGCTCACTGTGTCAGGGAGTGTAAACACCACAGTGAATGTCTCTCCTCAGCCCTGTCAGCACTACCATTCTGTTTATTAATATAACTCCCGAATGGGAAGGTGGAGAGGACACAAGAAGGGCCTGCAAACAGCACAGATGCTTTGACTGCCCTGTGTGGTCCACTGCTTCTTCAGCTGCTGACCTGTTAGACACAGACACGCATTCAGGTCAAATATAACGAAGCAAAGGTCAGCCTTTGTTTGTTTTGTACTTAAATCACTGTTGCAGTAGTTCTGCAGTAGCTCATTTACCAGTGTTTTTGCAGAAGTGTAGAGTTATCTTGGTTGTTTATCATCACATATCAGGGTGATTTACCTTGGTAGACTGAGATTAGGTAAAAAGCACAATAAAAGATGGCATGAACTGAACTAAATTTCCACCCAGAAACCTTGGAGTTACAAAATAATTTTAGTACCAGTGTGACCACACAAGATGGTTTCAGTAGTGAAATTGCATAGTGTGAAATTGAAATTAAATAAACTTGCCAATTTTTTATAAAACAAATTGTTCTGCTGGACAGAAAATCAATCTCTGATGCTCAAAGCTCTACTGTCAACACTCTGCTTTGTATGTCTATGGATAGCTGTTTAGTTTCCCTTGCTGCAGCTATTCACACTGGAGTTAAATTACCAAAAGAAAACAAATATCATTGTTGTAAAACGTTAACTATGTATCTGAAAATAA
>JAABNY020000034.1:4361831-4378570 GCA_015164015.2 Brevimyrus niger
TCTTTTTTGTGAAGCTGCTTTGAGACAATGTCCATTGTTAAAAGCGCTATATAAATAAAAATGACTTGACTTGACTTTGGTAAGTGTGCACATGCAGGTATGCTGGAATTCTCAGCGAAGTCGTCATTGGAGTCCACATGATGATTTGATTGTTTATCTGGCCATTCCCTGGTAAATACTAGGGCTGCCTGCAGGGTTCGAATGGGTGGGAAAAATGCTATCTGAGCGTATGGAAATTTCAGTGCCAGGTTAGAGCATTTCACTCTCACACCCGCTGCTTACAAGCTGCAGTTGAATGAACCTGCAAAAGTCAACTGAGCAGGTAGCCGGTGCTTCTAATGTCTCCAGGGCTGCATTTCTAAATCAATTTCAGTCTTTTTTGCATCATGAATTATGTGTAAAAATATTTTTGGCTGACTGTTAGCAGTCCGCTAATAAGGAATAACGAATGAGGCCCCTGCACTGGCACCTGTGTTCTCACTGTGTGATACTGCAGGACTTTTCTGACACTGCAACTCACTCTCTTCATTCGATGCACCCTGTCTTGCACTGGCCACACATATAGAGCACGCAAACTGTACATCATGCTAAATTTGAATTTCACCATTTACTCACACTTCTAACAATGGTTGACAAAGGGTTGATTCTACCTTTGCCAGAGGTGATGTGTAGCTCAGCAGATTGGAGTGCAATACCTCTGATCAGAAGGTGGATGGTTCAAATCCCAGAGTTGGCAGGATAAGCTTAGAAGCTGTCTGTTTTGCCATTTCTTTGCTCAAAGCACTCCCAGTGTTTACCGAAAAACTAGACAGCCACATCACTGCGCCCCTGAGCAAGGCCCTTAACCCCGCAGCCCCTCCAGGAACTGGCTGACCCTGTTTCTTTAAAAAAAACTGCATTATACTTGCTGAATACATATAATATAAATGAGCAAAATGCACATGCTGTACAGCATATACAATATGCTGGCCAAGTGGTTCATGGGATGAACTGCTGACCTGAACTCATGCATGATGGTCTGCATGCATGGGTTCAGATCCCATCTTTATGAAAGATTTGTGCTTGTTGCGAAAGCATGCATAACGGAATGACAAACAATGATCAGTATGCCCCCCATGAAAGGATTTGCAAAGCAATCTTTTTTGGTAGGTTAGTATGATGTGCCTGTGATCGGAAGGTCACTGGTTCAAATCCTCTGGCTGGCAGACCGATTTTACCGTTGGGGCGGCTGAGCGAGACCCTTAATCCCCATTTATTCCAGGGACTGACTGACCCTGCTTTCTCAGTTATATGCCATGTTGGATAATTGTCTGCTAAGTGAATGCATGCAAATGTCAGCTTCCTCTAATATCTGAGAGCTGTCCATTGACAGAAACTACGAAAAAGTTATGAAAGATGCAACAGGCAGGACTGGCTCAGTGGGTCACACCCTGGCCTCACGTCTCCAAGGTTATGGGCTTGATTCCAGTCCCAGCACTACGCCAAGGTTGCAAGTTTCCCCTAGGTAGTCTTTCCTCCTGCAGTCCAATAATGATATGCTTTAGGTGAATTGGTGTAACTAAATTTCGCACTTAGTCTTATTGTGCGTGTGTGAGTCTGTTGGTGGATTGGCATCCCAGCCAGGGTTTCCTCATTACTCATGGATGAAGGTAAAATGGAAGACTTTGCACACATTGTGGCTGCTTCTTGTGTAGAAAATCCATCTGCTGCTTGAAGCTGCAGCTGGAGCCCAAAAACATGTTACGGTGAATTGAAGTTGCCAAGTTGAAGGTGTGTTGGTCTGACTGGAGCGCTGTTCCTGCAGTCTTCCCTTTGCAGCACTGGATGTGCTCCACACTCCCTTGACCCTGCGTGGGACACAGGGGATCATGGATCATGATCTATATGGAAAATGGATTATGGAATATATGTTTCCAGGTGACTTCCAGGTGCTCCTGTTTGTTTGTTTATTTTTTTTTTAATTTTCAGACATACGACTTGGGTTAATTTCTGTCTTGAAATAGCCTGTAGTATCTATATGTGTGTCCCCTGCTTTGTGACCTGGGCTTCTGTGTTTCCTGGAAATGAATAATAAGAATAAAACAATAGAGCCGCAAATTAACTGGGCACTCGTAAATGTTTTGCCTCCTGTGTAGATTGGGAGCCAAAAAGCTACAAAAGAGACACTGGTTGAACAGAAAAACAATGCAAGGAACAAATGAGTAAATGAGACAGAATAACTAAACGATAGAAATGACACCAATCACAAGAAAGAACTAATCATATACAACATTGCGAAGAAGGTGATGCATGTACTACCTTTATGTTGTACCACTGTACCTGTGTCTGTGTTCTGTAACTACAATGCAATAGTCCACACCTGGCTCCAGCTTCCTGAGATAAATCAACCTTGATGAGAAGGGTCTGGCTGCAGAGCTCTGGGCGACTCCCCTAGGGGGACCTCGGCTGTGGGGCCAGAAATCTCCACATCTGTCCTGGACATGACACACTGTGTTTCCATTAAAATTATGAAGATGGATATTTCTCATAATACCTTGAGCTACATAAAGGTGGATTATCAAGGTGATTTTCAAGTCCATTCTTAAAGTTGCACTATTATCCCCCAGAATAACAAATCTAAATTTTAAAAATTATGATTAGGCTCGGTCCTGCTTCCCGAAAACCACTAAATAAAACAGAACGCCGCCTGGATAAAGTGGAATGGAAGACTAAGAGCAGGAATGTGCAACTACAAATCTGCATGTGATGCAACCACATTAAAGTGAACTACAACCTATAAAGAATATTTTTGAAGAGTTTGAAGGGGTGTAGCGAAGGGTAAATGCACCTAAACGCTGTTTACGCAACTTTTTATTATCTTTCACTCTATTATCATAATGCAATTTTTAATAATTGAGTCAAAAAATATACTGCATTGTTCACAGCCTAACCTTAAACTGCATGCCATACTCACCCTTTCAACACACTGGCACTGGCTGCCTCGCTCTTCCTCCCTCTCCCTCCCTCCTCAACATGGTCAGTACTTACGAGCAAGCAAATCAATGACAAGATCCTGCAGTGGACACCAGACATTTCACAAGAATTGCAAAGTCATCCAAGAAAATCACAGATAAAGTTTGAAAATGGTAAATATGCCAAGTTTTTCTTTATTTTTCAGTTAGCCGGCTAACATTAGTTATCATCGAGTACTGAAACCTACAAGTTTTTGCAATTTGCAACATTGCAAAAATAGTGAGCTGGCTAATAGACGTAACATTAAACAGGCAACCTATCTGAATATAGGTTGTATTTCTATTTGTGCTGGCTGGCAGGAGTGCCGCTAAGGGGGGGAACGTTGGGACAATTCTAAGGGCCCACGCCCTTTAGGGGCCCCAAGAGATCTGCTTTATTAATAATAAAGGGGCCCAACCTCATATTTTGTCATGGGGCCCAAAATTGCTAGCAGTGCCCCTGCTGACTGGACATAAACTTCTGCATTTCCACACTGAATGCACTTTGTGTATTGAAAAAGAGGCAAACAAACAGTGAAAGAACAGGAAGAGTTGGAGGTTGGCAGCGCAGTGAAGGCAACATGCTAGCTTACATGACAAACTTTCCTGTAGCCTTAAAACAACTCCATCCGTATGTAAAAAACCACATGTACTTTAATCAATATCCAAAACATTCAATATTTGTCCAAATCCAAAATATCACAGCGTTGGCCCAGTTTTAGATTTAAAAAGCAGTGTTTTCTTTACAAACATTGCAATGGTGCCAAGTGTGCAAGCGCAGCTGTTAGCGTAAGCAAAGGGGGTGTGACTGTGCGACTACGTCGGATCACATGCTACGACTTGTTCAGTAAGAGGTGATTATGATTTGGTTTCAGTAGTAGTGCAGTACAGCATGGATGTTAGGTAGCACACCCAGCTGCTTTATTGGCATGTAAAGGCGTCCACAGGCATGTATAGTTCACCCACCTTTTTTTGTTTTTAACCACTAAACCATTGGTCCTACCCAGTATTATAAAAGTCCTCATAATAAAGTGGTAGTTCTTGTAAATACTGCAGCAAAAACATTCCCAGCAAGTGACAGCATAATTCACCTATTAAACTGCCAATAAATATATATTTTTTTCTTTTTCCCAAACGGGAGAGATTTAGACAGCCTAAAGCACATCACAGTATTATCCGTCTAACATTTTGAAGTGCTGGCAAGATAACATTTGTTGGTGTGGAATGTCTTTAATTATATGGTTAAAAAATAGTGTGTAATCTATCCATACATCAGTCATCTCTCCTCTGTTTACTTATCTAGTACAGCGGTCTATATGACTTTTGCAATCAAAACTGTTTAAATTCAACCTTTAAGTGAAAATATTGCTTCTCCCACTTTCTGTCACTTTCTGCTACTAATCAACAGCTTTTATTAATTCTTTTGTTTTTCCTAAATCAGCTGACAATGTGAATTATGTGGATTCTCATCTACAGACATGGGCATCATTTTAAGCCCCAATTATTTTAGCCCCGATGCCGAGCTCCCTTAAAAAAATAAATAAAACTGAACCCTCAGGTAAACTTAGCCCGATTTTTTTCCCCCAATATCTAGAAATGCCCTTTTCTACAGATGACACAGATGCTTTAAGGTCAGTTAGGATTAAGTCCCCAGAGGTGCCCTGATGTTGGAAAAAAAAACACTTTACCAGCTCTGTGGCTGTAAAAGTGTAAAAACACTCTGTATGAAATGTAAATCTAATCTTCCTGTGTGTCAGCTTACAGGAGCCTCACCTGGTAAAACTAACAAGAAAAAGTGATCAAAGCCATATACCCATTTTCAAGAATCTTCATATACATCCTAGTGAGAGTCCTGAAGCATATTTATGATATGATACACCACACGACCGCCCAAATAAGGTGTTCCCAGAGAGCATGGTTAAATAAAAGGTAAAACGCCGTACAACAAAACAAAAAAAGCACAAAATTTGACTAGTGTAGCATCACACTTCCAGTAACCACAGTTTATTAGTCCAAATCGTGCCATGAGTCTGGATTGTTGATTTTTTTTAAAACATTTCTTGTCTGATGGATTTAAAGATTCTATGCTGAGCAACACCAGTGCAGAACAAGTGGGAGTTTGTGTGAATGAGACCTGGAAGCTGCACTGCTGCAGGGCTTAGGTCAGCACTTCTAATGGGATCCTGTGATTTGTTACTTTAATAAGGCTTGTTCTCCGTTCCAGGTGTCACTAGGTGTCCCACAGTTATTGGTTACAATCCTATAAATCCTACAATAGAGTTTCTCAAACTTTCCAACCACTTCGCCCGGCTGTTCATGATTCATCATGTCGGGATGGGGGCGGGGGGGGGGGGGGTGGTTTTGGGGCATTACACACTAAACCAAATTTTCGGGGCGCAGGTCCCAGAGGCCACTAGGGGGGATCCATCCATTTTCTCTATCCATTAGTCCTATGCTGGCCCACAGGGGTCTGGAAACTGTCCCAGAAGCTACAGGTATAAGGCAGGGAATCACCCAGGACAGGGTGGTGACCCACTGCAGAGCACACTCACACCATTCATACACACATGCTTCTGTACTGCGGGGGAAGGGAAATCCCCACAAGAGAGGGAGGATATGCAAACTCCATACACGTGGAGCCAGGGTGGAAAATCCAAGTCCCAGAGGTGTGAGCACTACACCACCATGCTGGGCCGTGGAACAGTGCCTGAGGAATCTTGTCCTATGACATTAGTCATCAGTTCAACGCCGGAATCTTTAAGACAACAGATCATCACCCATTGGCCCATTACTCAGAAGTTCAGATGATTCTTGCACCACAGCCCAAACAAACAGCAGTTGTTAGGCGTTAGCACCCTGGCTGTGGTATCCACTGCCGTAAATATGACTGTAGTGAACCTCGCCAAGCACACACCAGTGCTTAGCAACAGTGACATCACTAACAACGAATTCATTCAGTTCTCTGAAATCCTTGTGCCAGATAAACCTTCTTGTCTTCTACAGTCACTTTGAAACATGAATATAAAGTACAGATTTTAACAGTGAAACCCACCCATCTTCCAACCACTTATCCTGGACAGGGTCACTGGGGTGGTTTTAATGTGGGTCCAAAACAGGGCCTGGACAGGGTCACTGGGGTAGCCAGAATATGGGTCTAAAACAGGGCCTGCCCCGAGCAACTTAGCTCCTGGGATCACTGGAACACACAGACCCCTCCACCATGATAAGGTATCAGATTCAGGAGAGGAGATTATCCTCGTGTTGGTGTAAAACTATGATATTATGCCTGTCAAAGTGTGTCAGCTTAGCCATTTCAGAACCTCTGCTAAAATCACCCCAGTGACCGTCCAGTGCAGCCGTGTGTTTTTTGACTTGGCCACCAGCACACCTGATACAGCTGGTCAATCTGTCACTGACTTTTCAAACTAATTTATTTAATTTTCACCAACAGCTCAAATAATTAAATAAATTGGTCTTAAACAGCTCAAATAATTAACAAAATCATGGAACGGCTGAGGTGCCTCTGAGGAACTGAAGTGCTGCTCATTTAGCCATCCAACTAGATATCAGTAACTTTAGGAGACAGAAGAAATTATTACTAGTTTTCATTGTGTTACTCTAAATTTGCACATGTTCTAATGTTAAATTGTGTTTTAGTTCTAACCCAAAGTACACTTGCTACCCAGATAAACAGCTTTAAACATTTCTTTGGACTGCCTAAGACTTTTGCCCAGTGCTGTACATCGTTTAAAATAATTGAAAACAGTTTAGGTTTGTAATAATCCTTTATTATTTTGGACTAAGTTGATGATTGCACAAATTAAAGTTACAATTTCAATATTGTAACACTGACACATGCCCGGTTTCATTCTTACAGATGGTTGTACCCTGGAAAAGAACATGACCGTAAACAATCATTTATTTGTTCTGCAGAGAAGAGCTGAACAAACCACTGTCCACAATGTGAGGGGACAGAATATATTACTAAACATGCACAAAGCAATATTCATTTAGCATTAATTATACTGTCACTGCTTAAAATAGTAGTTTAATACAATTTCATTATCCTTTCTTCCGTTTTTGATGTTGGGCAATAGAAAATATGTCCTATTGGAATGCCAAGTGCCATATCTACCACTGCAACCTTTAAAGAAAATGCAGAATGTAAAATTTAGCATTTAAAAGCTAAATAAGATGATTATTCCAAACTGAAATATAAGCTCTGTGCAAAAGATGAATCAATCTGACAATTTCAGCGTTATACCTTTGCTGGTCTGTCTTTGGTTCTTGATTTAAATGTAGATGTTGTTAATAAAATGCAGGCATTTTTTGCATCACACATACAAATCAATGAATTAGAATGATGTATTTTTCTGACAATGAAAATTTCTGACACATGCTCATTAATAATAAAAATATTTACAACACACAGACTGCTAACGTAGGTTAAAGCATGGGAGAAAACAAAATCACAAGAATGTGCATGTTGTAAGTGTAATGGTCACCATTTTAAAAACGAACCTGAAGTACATCATGAAAGTGCAATTATACAAAATATACATCATCTAAAAACATTTTTAAAATTATTTAGCTTCATTTCCAAAGTATCATCATTGGACAACATGCCTAAATTCATTTTGATGACCTTTCAGTTTGCAAATAAACATTCAAAATATTACATAATTATTGCTTGTGTCACGTCATTTTCCATAACAAATCTGAAAACACAGGACAAATAGTTGTTGTTTAGGACATTTAGAATCATAGTCAAAAAACAAAACAATAACAAAATAAAGAAATGACCTAGTATTTGGTTTCACTTCTAGAGCATGTGAAGTTTTCCTTGTTGCTTCCAGTAGTCTTACCAGGAAAGAAATTAAGATATTCTGAGAAGATTGCTGAGAACTGTAATGACAAAAGGCAGGGGAGATATTTCCATAATGAATTTTACGGAAGCATCAAAACAGTTGTCAGTACTACAGAGAGAACATTCAGGCAGGTAATTTTAAGGCCGTTTCTGGGATTCAATGGAAATTTACACATGTAACATTATGACCTACCATTATTTTCAGACTGATTCCCACGCTGGGTGTTAGCACCCCTCTCTGGGTCACCTAGGGGGTGGGGTGGGGGGAATTATCATTATTATTCCAGTAAGAAGCCAGCAGCACATCAAAATGATTTTTACATATGACTGCAGTGGCCCAAATTCATGAGGAGGATGAATTCATAAGGAACTTACCACCTTGCATTTTGAAACAAAGTTTCTTTTTCTGATACGCAATGTAGCCGGATGCTGCTCCGATCAGCGCCACCCCGATTGCACTCACAATACCAGCAATTTGACCAGTTTCTGAAATAAATAAATATATAGTTTAAAATAAATAGTAAAAAATTTTGTCACAGCATTACAAAATACTCCACTAGGGGGCGCAAACTTTTAAATAATCTTGTTCAGCAGCAGTCGGTTACAATAGTGAATGATATGGGAGAAAAAAAAGATCAAAAAGTGATCAGGGGTGTAAGAGGTCCTAAGACTTCTGGCCATAAAAACCTGGAAAAAAAATTCTAAAAGGCAGAAAACAACTACATGGAAAACAATGGTTATACATTGATGACTGAAGCAAAGCATAGTAGCTAAATGAAAAAGACGAAGACTTTATGATTTTAAAATGTTTTATTTCATCGTTTTACTTTTAAACCGAGGGGAAAAAAAATCTAGGTGCTAGAATTTAAAAACCAGAAAAAAAAGTTCTAAATCAAAGACGTCAGATTATGAAACACTTCAAAGAGAAACATGCCATCTTCATTCTCACACACTCAATACCAAGAGAGATACCAAGTAAAACAGGTGTTGGTGAACAGAGCACTGTCCAGTCCTGGTTTAAACCATATACACATACAGTTGAAAGTACAATACATGATTACACTGAAGCACTTGATTTTTAAGTACCGAACCCACTGAATAGTCATTTGAAAATTTACTAAAGGAGAAAAAAAAATCTTAATTACAACATTGACATGAATGCAGGAAAATTTATAATAAAATGTGTCTATTAAAAGTGAGCTGGATTTTCATCTTCACTGATGAAGAAATATTCAAAAACTTTACCCAGTCATTAACTGTACTGCTAAAATTAAATCTTTATATTAACAGTGAAGGCATTCCGGTTTGAAATTCTATAAACATCTGTATTTTTGCAATACACACAAATTCTTGTTTACCTAATTGGATTCTAAATTTGTCAATTGTAAAATTACCCGTAGTTAGATTTGGGTGGAATACCAGAAAAGTATTAACCCCACCATATAAACCACATTTTTGTGGTCTATTGTATTATGGTCCTTGACTTCACATTAGGCTTATCTATCAATATATAACATTAAGCCATCCAAGAGAGACAGGAATATTTATTTTTCCTTTTACATGTAGAAAGGCTGTCACATTAACCTTCATTTTAGGATTTTATCACTTGGCTTCTATGTGAAGAAATCCCAAGTTAAAAGACTACCAAATAAATTCCAAATTAAAAGAAAGTCCAGTAATAATATAGTTAGTCCCCTCCCCCAAATAAGTGACCTACTGTCAACAAGTAACTGCAGACAATGCATAACCAAAGACGATTGATATCACAAGATGCAATCTTGGTCACTGGTTCATATAAAGGAGTTCCTTGATTCGTTCTAACAAAGGTACAACTGTTTGTTTAAAGTTGTCTATCCAAATAAGGAGGGGCTCTGGCATGCTATTGCTTAGCTGCGTCAGGATCTGGACCCACAGATGTTCTAAATCTGCAATGAAAGAATTGCAGAAGAGTTTTAGAAGAGTGACCACCTGAGTGGTTATAAACGCACAAAGTGTAGCGGCTTCTGCAACCCATTATCTAACAAATGTCTATAATGTCTATAATATTAAAATCCAACTCTGGTTATCAAAGTCAGCAAGGGGCTTAACCGTCTAAGATGTGGAACTAAGGTATCAATTAATCATTCATCTTTTTCCATGTTTTAGAAATTTACACCTTTAGAACAGAATTACATGTGTCACTTCCAGTTAAAATGATCAGTTAAGCCATGCATCGTCGCGAAGGTTAAAGACTAAAAGTCTAAGAGTATTAAATTAACTAAATTAAAGAGTATTAAATTAACTAAATTACTACAATAATTGTAATAATCCAAAATATCAGACCAAACATAAAAATCAAAAGGAAAAGGTGTCTTTTTTCAGGCAGCGCTGTAACCTGTGAATATCATTAAAAGAAAAACCTTCCTCTAGAATAATCAGAAAACATCCGTCCTTCCAATAAAAAGGTTTCCTGTTTTCCATTAGGCAGGAAACAAAAATGTACTCTAACAAAGAATATCACATAAGCCATCTGTTCCCCTATAATAAATAGAGTACAAAGCAGACTTTAAATCTGTCAGTGCAGTCTGTCCATACTAAGAAAAAAACACATTGACAATTTACTATCTTGAGTTCAAAATGAAACATTGAATTAAGCATACGTTAACCAAATTTAGAATGATAAAAAATAAGTGAGAAAGAACATAAAGTTCTTTTCCCTCCTCAAGTGGCTTATAAACTTCAGCAATGTGTGTGTGTGCATGTGTTTTTTCCCTTAAACTCAATTTAATAAAAATCTGTAGCTGCAATGAAAAAACTAATAATGCAAGAACTCTTGTGTTTTGCTTAGTTACTTATGGTTAAAGTTAGGGCAGGGTAGAGGTTAAGGTTGTCATAGTTAGTGTTAACATTATTCCCATAGAAATGAACGGTCTCATAAAGATATGTTTAGCTGACGTGTGTGTGTGTGTGTGTGTGTGTGTGTGTGTGTGTTTGTGCGTGCACATGTTTTTGCATGGGTGTTTTTGCACGTGCCATGTGTGTATGTGTGTGAGCATGCATACATGACTAAGGGGGTGTTACTCAGTACCAAGAATGCAAAGACCGTACTTATGGTCTTGGCAAGAGCACTCCTGCCTCCCAAGAACTTGGGGCGCTATGAATCATGGGATAGGTTTCGTTTGGCGAGGATACAACCAAAGTACCCTTGATATCTGAGGTGGGGCAAAAAGTGCTTCTGTGGATTTTTACCATACTCTGTGCTTTGGTTCTTAGCATTAAAACTGGTCCTGGACCAGAAATGGACAAAAACATAAAGCAGGTATGCGAGAACAAAAATATGATCCAGTACCTATATTAATAAATATCCCAGTGCATGACCTAAAAGGAACAAATCTAGAGAATAACTAAGGGTGTACTCACACTAGGTACAGTCGCCATGAACCGCGCCCGAGTACGATTGTCCCCCCTCCCCACTCCCCCTATGGCCTGCACTCACATAGGGTCTCAGCATTCGTGCCGGAGCACGCTTATGTCATTATGGTGAAGACGGTTTTAGGATAAGCATTAAATAAATAATTAAATAGAATGAAGAACCTTGCGCCTGTAAATTATTTTAATTTGGTCGTTCTTGTTGCTTTTGTGCAGTAGATAAATAATGGAGTATTTGTTTTTAATAAATTCATTTTAAGATAATTCGATTTCGCGGGAGTCCCGCGATTAATTCTATTCTCCCGCAACCGGCACACACATGAGGACCTTACCGCCCGCACCCGCATTCACCCATCAAATCTTGTCCCGCGCCACACTCGGTGCCTTGGGTCCCGCGGGTGTGCAGGTCTCTAGTCCACAGCCCTCTCACAGGCTGTTGCTAAACAGGTCTATCGCTTTTGTGGCACGAAAATCTTCACGCGACCGTGCCGCTCGTATGAGGAGGTTTGCAAGGTACCAGCTGTGTAAGTGTAGCAAGGACTTTGCAGCTTCCTCACGCGTCACACGTCACGCGTCCCGTTTCATGCTCCGGCACGGTTAGCGCTCACACTACACGTGAACCGTGCCCGAGTCCAACTGAACCGCGCTCTGCCACACCTCTTCCAAACGGGCCAGTGAGGGATAAACGAACCGCACCCAGGCACGGCTCATGTGATGTGTGTGTGTGTGTACACCCTAAGACAACTAGGCTTGCATTAGTATCGACATTACAGGTTACTCACATGCAATTGTCACATCACAAGGACTGCAACAGTCACCTGGGGGATTGAATTTTGGTTGGTGTCCAATTTCTGTTATTTTGAAATCTAGGACATAAAATTTGCGATAGCTCTAAAAGTTTTGCTAAAACTTAGCAAGCGTTGTAACTGTAATGACTGTTCCGTGTTAAGATTAATTTGCATATAAAAAAGATTAAATAATACATATTAAAGAAAAAAAATCAGTATAAAGTTTAGTGGTGTTACCTTTGCATGAGCTCTGCATGCACTCTCTCAGCCAATTATAATCATTTTAGCCACGACTGTTGAACTCACTCATTGACAGTGTGGTATTTTTTGTGAGAATTTTTACATAAGCAAGCGGGAAGGGGAAGAACGAATAAGACATGATCAACAAAAGACATTTGCCTTCTGCTGTATGGAAATATGGAAATGCTGTATGGAAATTGCATTCCATAGAGATAACTGAGTAAAAGCAAGTAACTTGTTGGCACTGATTTGTGTTGG
The DNA here is from genome assembly GCA_015164015.2 of Brevimyrus niger. NCBI lineage: Eukaryota > Metazoa > Chordata > Actinopteri > Osteoglossiformes > Mormyridae > Brevimyrus > Brevimyrus niger. The sequence goes on from JAABNY020000034.1 coordinate 4,374,383, forward strand.
TACTACTCACAGCAACATCTTATTTGACAGACAATTGGTAGATATTGGTTTTACTTTTTTTTTTTGTTCACAAAAATTAAAATTTTTCTGATATTATGCATGCCTAAAGAAACCATCTGAAAAAAAAACATGCAAATTCCATAAGATGCAATTATCCATTCAGCACACTATAAATACAATGCGATGCTATGATCATTGCAACAAGTGATCTGATTTGCATTAGAAAATTGTTACTGCAGGAATTCTGTTTTGCAAAAGACAACAGTTTACAATGTTCTCCAATCAGTGGTCTACGTTTCAGTATTCCTAGCTTGCACTACATCCCAATGGGATTTTCGAAGCAGGATAGATAGTACAGAAGATTCACTTAAACCCTATGCCTTCTTAGAATAAATCTGATGATACAAAATTGTGACTGTAGGAATTCTGTTTAGATCCTTGCGATTGTGCTCTTTCATAAAAAATGGTAGTAGTTTTCATTTTACTTTTCATGTCGAATAAAGCAACCTCAAAATAAGCCAAATCAAAATGATTTTAGACAGACTCTGTGGAGGACAAAGGCTTGCAGTGACCGCTGACATGGACAGAGGACTAACCCCAGAAGCCAAAACTGTATCAAAGCGGGTTTCTGATCCAAACACGGACACAATTACTTCTGCTTGTTACGACTGAGATGTTTGCTATTTATTGGCAATTGGCACATGTCCAAATCACAATAGTTTTAGTTCTTAGAACATAAATCTTAGAAGCTCCATAAACCTAAAACAATAGTAAATAGCGACAAAATACCAGTGCAATTTCCTCCTGCTCCCACACTGCCTTCCCCCATTAAACTATTTTTATTACGCCCCCCAATCAGGCTATGGTTCAGTATTCCCAACTTGCACTACATGCCGACAGCATTTTCGGAGCAGGATGGAGAGTTCAGAAAGGTCAATAAAATACCACGCCTTCTTAACATGAAGAACAGAGTGTGTGGTCACAACACAACAATCCGGTCAAGAAACCCAAGCCATCGTTACTGCAGAAGAAGATCTGCATGCCACATCACATTACATTTCTTTAGCAGACACTTCATTACAAAGGAGCACACCTTTTAAACAAAAAAGGAAGGGCCAGAGAATCCTTAGAATGGGGTTAAGGGCCTTGCTCAAGGGCTCAGCAGTGCAAAAATTTTGCTGGCCCTGGGATTTGAACCAGCAACCTAACACACTGGGCCCACAAACCATTTCAAAAAATTAAAATAAACAAAAATATAACCAAACAAGGAAAAAAAAAAAAAAGAATATGAAGGAAAGATTTTTTTCTGTGCACTTCATATTGAAATATGCAATTTTCCACTGATCCAAATCCAAAGAATTAACTAAATGGCATAACTATACTTACCCTGAGGCTGGGCAGCTCCACCCCCTAAAAGAAGGGAAAAACAGGGAAGTCAAAACCACAATGAATGACGGCAGTTTAGAGTCTATCAAGGCACAAAAGGGGGGGTAAGCAAGTCAAAGAAGCTGAAATGATATGTACCTCCGGAGGGGTCAGCAATACGACCTGGAAGCAAATTAGAGAAGACATGGAGCAAATGAGCACTAAGCACATACTAGCCATGCACAAAAACAGACCAAGAACTCAGCTCTATAGATGGTTAGTTTCAATTTTCAGTTTTTAGTTTCAATGTTTAAAAACATTTGTTTTAAATTATTGGTTTTTGAGCTTCTGGGTTTCTCGACTCCATTCAGATTCTCTTAGACCGATGTTTCTGAATTCAGTCCTGAAGGACCCGCAAACAGTCCACATTTTTGGTCACATGACCTATCTGGGAGTCCCCAAGGACCAGACTGGGAAACACTGCCTTAGGCCTACATTTCAGCTGCATCAGCATCATTCATTACAGAGCAATAGGGCCTTACCTCCACCTTTAGCTCCTTTGCCTGGATCAGGCTTATATTCTTCATTTTTACTCAAATCAATCAGGTCTTCATCCCCAAAGGTACCACCTCCTGTATATCACAAAGAAATTCACTGATCTCTGTTCAGCATAAGTAGAAAAAAGTATTGCTGGGAAGAGAACAAGACGTTACACAACACTGTCTTACCAGTTCCTCCATCACTGGGAAGGACTACTTTTGGTTTTTTAGTCTCTGGGTCTGTTGAAGAGAGAATTAATAAGTGAATGACATATATCAAAAGCAGAAACTATAGCCCTGGATTGTAGCCAGTAGCAAGGCCTTTTTCAAGGTTTACTTATTCCGTTTACCATCCCTTCCCTAAACTGGTGTTTCTTGATCCTGGTCCTGACAACCATGCTGGTTCATGTCCATCTCAAAACTACTGACTGGGCTGTTGACTGAACTCTAAGTGTTAGATCAAATATGCAAGATGAATAACTGCCTTAAATTTTCATGTGAGAATGACCAGATCAAGAAGCAGGTTTGTTAATTTATCTCTTTTAGTTAACAACCAAAAAAGCATTGAATAAATAATTAGTATTGTCTAATTTCACAAGTTTCAAGAGTTTTATATTTTTTCTACTACAAATATGTGTTTTTTCTTTAGCCTGGACTTTTTCTTTTATGTAACATACTATAAATCACCTGAAATTATACAAAGAATTAAGTAAATGTATTGAATGCATACAGGTCACAATAAAAACTCTAAAAACTTGCACACAATACATATGTTTGCCACCACATTTAGGACAGGACAGTAGCTGAAGCAGTTAAAGAGGAAAATTTTAATATTCTGGACTATGGAAAGCAAGCAGAATAATCCCAGCATAGTGAATCCATGAGAAAGACCCATTTTATGCAGCTTAGCAAAAACAATTCCAAAGCTGTGTCACCAAAAGACAGACAAACATAAATACCCCCAACCAATTACACATGTGGGAGCCACAACTTTACCAGAACCAAAGGCGTCACTTAGATCGAATTGATCTAAATTGGAAAAAAAATCATAGAAAAGTTCAATCAAACACAGTTTGTTTATCTTACAGGTAATAAGGGATTTTGAAGAAATGGTTTGTAATAAAACACTTACCTTCAAGTGTTTTTTTGGGGGGCTTGGTGGGAGGTTTTTGTGTAGGGCTGGCAACTGTAGAAGATTTTAAGAGAACATTTAACGAGCACATCAAAAGGTCAGAGATTTCTCAATTTTAAAATGTATATATATGTACCCATGATAAAAAAATATATATCAATAATTAATTGCTTTAACTCTCCTATCTACATTCCAGAACCATCAAAAATTCCCTGCCTATTAACTTGTGAAGTGATCATTCTGTTGCATTCCAAATTGTAACGGATTGTTAATTTCTGGCTGAATGACACAAATGAGAACAGTTTTGTACTGCGCCGCTGGTCCTCTCCTTCCGTGTGCCACGCCCCCTCGTTAACCCCGTGTGGATTCCCCGTGTTTACCAGCTGTTTCTGATTGTTGTCATTAGTCCAATGGATTTAAGCCTGCGCTAGGTATGTTTTCCCCAGTCAGGTCACCGAAGTCTTATGAACGTGATTATGTTTTGCCTTGTGTATTCCTACATTAAAAATCCCTCACTCCCTACTTCTTTGCTTCCCTGTTCCCGCTTCTCCAGTCGGCGTGCACAACAAGTTTAAGAAATTGATAAGGAATGTGGAAAAATTAATACTGCATAACTCAAAAAGTGAAAAATGGCTGACATGTATGAAAATGTGTCCAGAAATATACATGTCATATACTTGGAAACTCCAATTAACTTATTTTTAGACTGTGGAGGGAAACCAGAGAGCTGGGGGACACCATGCAAACTCCACAACCATGGAGCGATGGCAAAGAATCAAACAGTGAATCTAGTGCACCATTCAGAAAAATATATTATGTAAATTTATTCATTCAACCAATTATTTCATTTCCCATAACATCTTTTCCAGTGATGGATCATTCTGATCCCAGGACCAATCCCAGGTTGCAAATCCAACTGGCAGGGGATGGCATAGATGGACTCTGGACCATCAAAAACAAAAAAAACACATTCATATACAACCATACTTGATGTGGAGTTTTAAAAGACCAAGGCACCTAAAAGCTAAACAGCTAAAAAAAATCTGTACTTGAAGAAAATCCAGACAGGGAGAACGAAATCCAAATGGAAAGAATGATAGGAGGAAAGAAACAGTCATATACTAGATTGGGCGTGAGGCCACAGTGTTACAC
>JAABNY020000034.1:4401854-4437963 GCA_015164015.2 Brevimyrus niger
TGTGTGTGTGTGTGTGTGTGTGTGTGTGTGTGTGTGTGTGTGTTAGTCATTGTGGAATTTATATGTGCCAGTGGTTCTGTGATTTTTTATGGATGTTTTTGCTTGCCTGTTCCAGTCCTTATTTATTCTTGTCTAACCTACCTGCTTTTGGTTTGACCCTGTTTGGTCCCTTTTGTTTCATGCATGTCTGAGTTCTGTTTGAATAAAGTTCCTGTTTGTAAGTCGTGCTGTGGATCGTCCTTCCTTCATGCCCCACTGTGACAGTAGGAATGAAACCAATAACCCTGGAGGTGGGGGGCTATGGCACACCCCCTGAGGCACCAACACTGTGAGGCCTAACTGAACTACCTTTATTTTGTCCCTCTCTGGAAATGATCTTCAGAGATGACTTGAGAAGGATTCATAAGCTGAAGAGTTAGGCATTGGTGTCTGTCTAAGGGACTCGGGTTTCTGTCCACTCATGACCAGTGACATTTGCAGTGCATTTGGAGAGCAGAGATATTTTGCCATGTACTCTGGTGAAAAAAAATCAATGCTGCATTTTCATAGACGCCTCACTGGAATACAACTCTGTTTCCAAAAACGATGGGATGCTGTGAAAAATGTAAATAAAAATAGAATGCAATGACTTAGCAAATTATATAAACCCACATTTAATTAAAAATACAACAAAGACAGCATATCAAATGTCGAAAGTGAGAAAATGTATTTTATGCGAAATATATGCTTAATTTTATTTCGATGCCAGTTACACATTTCAAAAAAGCTGGGACAGCGGCAAAAAGAGCCTCCCAGGGGCACAATCTCTGTGCAGTGAAGATGGGGAGAGGTTCACCACTCTGTGCAGTGAATATGGGTAGAGCTTCACCACTCTGTGCAGTGAAGATGGGGAGAGCTTCACCACTCTGTGAAAGACTGTATGGGCAAATAGTGCAGTAATTTAAGAATAATGTTCCTGAAAGTATTATCGCAAAGAATTTCTACGGTACCTAATATATCATTTAAAGATAAGACAAGTAGTCAAAATTACTGTATGGGCTCAGGAACACAAAAACTAGTCTGTGTAAACAGTTTTCACTGCATCCACAAATGCAGCATGAGACTGTACCATGCAAAAAAGAAACCATGTCTAAACATGATCCAGAAACACGGCCGGCTCCTCTGGGCCCAAGTTCCTTTAAGATGGACTGAGGCAAAAGGGAAAACTGTCGCCTAACGCATCAAAGTTTCGGACTCTTTTTGGAAATTATGGACGTTGTGTCCTCCAGGCTAAAAAGGAGAGGGAACATCCAGCTTTCTATTAGTAGACAGTTCAAAAGCCAGCATCCGTGATGGTGTGGGGGGGCATCAGTGCCCCTGGCTTGGGTAGCTTGCACATCTGGGAAGGCACCATTAATGCTGAACAATATATACAGTTTTGCAGCAACATATGCTGCCGGACAATGTTTTTTTTCAGTGAAGGCTGCATATATTTCAGCAAGACAATGCCAAACTACATTCTGAGCATATTACAGCATGCCTCTGTAGTAAAAGAGCCTCGGTGCTAGTCTGACCAGACCTGTCACCCATTGAAAACATTTAGTGCATCATGAAATTAAACATGCAACAAAGGAGACCCTGAACTATTGACCAGCTGAAATCTTATATCAGCCAAGAATGGGACAACATTTTACCTACAAAACTTCAGCAACTCATTTCCTCAGTTCCCAAATCTTTGGAGTGTTATTAAAAGAAGAGGTGATGCAATACAGTGGTAAACATGCCCCAACTTTTTTAAAACATAATGCAGTCAACAAATTCAAATTGAGCATACACAACTCAGGAAAAAAATTAGACCATTCCATATTGTAAAAAATTCTGTATTGTTTAATCCTGGTTTAATTCTGTTTCTGCTGGCAGAAGGCTACACTGAGCAGCAGGTGGCTTCCAGGCTCAATGTTTCTAAGACCAACAATAATCAAGAACAATGTGAAGCTGGAGACACTGGGGACAACAAAAAAAAAAAACAGCTAGGTAGAGGACAGCAGTGACTTTCTAATGCCAGATATGACCATTAGCTTATCCAACTGTGCCTCATGGATCAGAGGATGACCTCAAGTGACCCTCAAAAAGAATGGGAGACATAAAGTGGTGTGACATGTACTACTAGGACAGGTTTGTGTCAGGCTACTAGAAGCAGGTCTGAACATAATGCCCATAATGCAAGGCAGAAGCTCTTCATCGATGGGAAGCAAAATATAGATTTTACACAGATGCACTCCCATGAATGAGAAATGAATGCAACAAAAAATTTTGCTCTGGTCTTTTAATTTTTTTCCAGAGCTGTATTTGTTGTAAAACAATAAAATTTCCTTTTCAACATTTGACACGTTGGCTTTTGTTGTATTTTCAATTCAATGAAAATATATGGGTTTACATTCTGTTTTTACATTTTTACACAGCGTCCCAACTTTTTTGGAAATGGGTTTGTGGATAGAGGAGATAATGAGATTGTAATGGAATCCGTCATACCTTGGACTGAACTGACAGAGTGGCGGACAAGCAGAGGCTTAATCGACGGCCCACCAAGGATCAAACTGGACTCCATCCTGAAGGTTGTATACACAGCACTGTCCCAAGGGAGTGTATGAGACACAGCTGAAAGGGAAAAAAGGCACACTGACCATACAGTTGTCTTTAAATAACCCATCAGCTGATATCCTTAAACTAGTGGGACCATCATCCCAAGATATAGCAACTCACCTATATATATCTGAGTGCTTTCCCATCTGACATTCAGATGTGTACATTCATCCAAAAATGATGTTGGATTATACGATTGGATCGTTTGACTTGAACTGTCAGATGATAAAAACTATCCTTTGTTTTACTTCCCCCTGAAGTATACTTGTGCTGATATCCAGTTGTCATTTTTAATAACACATGAGACATAAGACGATGTCCCCCCCCCATTTTATCCTTCTCCCAGGCATATCCCTGCATCAATGACTCACTCTGCCACTATTCAAAAACCCAGTGCAGGCGTTTATTGCTGCAGATTGCAAACCTTCACTTGTGTACAAGGATTTTTTTATGCTGTGTGATAAAGCCAAGGTCATATGCGCGGTTGTGCGGCTTCGCTGTAATTTCCTTCATAATGCTTTCCAGCATTCTCATTAGCCACAGAATTACACAGGTTACAGGAATGATAATTATCTGAATCAATCACAGGATGACACAGTGACTTGGTGGATAGTACTGTTGTTGCACACCCCTAGGGTGGGGGGTTAAATCACGCGCCCACTCTGTGTGTGTGTGTGTGTGTGTGTGTGTGTGTGTGTGTGTGTGTGTGTGTGTGTGTGTGTGTGTGTGTGGAGCTTGCACGTTTTCCCCGTGTCCATCCAGTTAGACTAAGTGGTGTGTCTATGCATATGTCTGAAATGGCAAACTTACATAGTAGGTACTAAATTATGTTAGAAGCCTACATGAGAACATAATACATTTACAAATGAGAGGAGGCCATTCAGCCCATCAAGCTCGTTTGGGGAGAACTTAACTAGTAGCTCAGAGTTGTTAAAATCTTATCTAGCTCTGATTTAAAGGAACCCAGGGTTTTAGCTTGCGCTACACTAACAGGAAGACTATTCCATACTCTAACTACGCGCTGTGTGAAAAAACTGCTTTCTCAATTTCATTTTAAAATATTCTTACACTAATTTCTACACATGGCCACTATGCCCTACTACTTGACTCTTCATGCAGTACGTACTTATTTACATGTTTGAGAACCGTATGTATGCATTCGCACACACTGATGATGCCATCTTGCAAATTGCCTAACCTGGATGTTTAACAATGACGTTGATCTATCATTGAAAAGACCTATGGATGAAAAAAATACTTATTTGTGTCAACTAATGTAACTAGACATTATTTTCTATCTACATTTATACAGAAATGGCACTTCCTACTCCAGTGACCTTGTGCGTACCATTGGTTGGTTGCACACTTAGGAATTTTGCAGAATGTAGTATGTTATCCGAGTACCAGTCGCCTACTGTGTCATCCATGCTGAGGGTTCCAACATACTGCTCGTGTCTCATACTGTATTTTGGCTCCTAGATAGTAAACAAATATGTGATTTCAGACACATAATGGCGCTTTTCCACTGGCATACAGGAACCAACTCATTCCGCGAAGAGAGACTAGTTACAGTGCAATTGCGGCTTACTTTGGTTTTCCACTGCAGAAGAGTTGGCTTAGTTGAGGCACTGCTGGGTATGGAGAGCGTCAGAGACGTAAAACATCATAATTTACTACATGCATTTTTTTTTATTGTGTGCTAATTTCCACTATCATGTCTTTGAGAATCACTGTGTTATGTTAGAATCAAATGAGAGTGGAATTAGTATTTGTTTACGTAATTTGCATTATGAATTAATTCCGTTCAGATATTATATAGTACTTTCGAAGTAGGAGATTGGAACTGTTCAAGTTACAAGTTATCTGGAATGTACTAATACATCACGATATGATTAAGCTATTAGTAATTAATCATATAGCCTATAGAATATGACATTACCTTCCTTAAGATATTCCATATACAGTATATTGACACAGATCACTGTCATCTCCATGCTTTCAACCAGCATGATCAGATGACGGTGATGCAACTAGCTCAGGTTTCTCACACCTTCTGGTAGAGCTGTGTCAGCACAGGTACAGGTTGAGTGTGGTACAGGTATGGCTTGCAGACTTTACAATGGAAAACCATCAGTTCAGGTACGGCTCGGTTCCTGGTGACAGTGGAAAAGCACCATAAGTTTCCCATAGTCTATGATTGTGTGTGTGTGTGTGTGTGTGTGTGTCTAGGTGAGGGGGGGTAATGTACATTGCATATTACATTGAATTCCAAAATGTGATAAAATCTTGTTACTTTGACTTTGTGGGAACATTTTTCCCCACAAGAGGAAATTCAGTTTTATAAAAATCTATATCTGCAAGTTTTGAGTTTTAAGCTAAAAACTAAAAATGCAAAAACACTTTAATTTTATTTGTTTACTTGTGGTTAATATTAGGGCTGGGAAGGGGTTAAGGTTGCCATTGGTGGAATGAGGATTTTTCTCATAGAAATGAATGAACGGTCCCCACAAAGATATGATTATATGTAAAGGTTAACTTCAGTAATGAAAGGCCTTGCCTACTGTACTTATTGAGTATTTAATTTCTGTTGTAAAGAGATACTTGCTGTCTTTTTAACATTACAGAAACTAAAATAGGATCTAGCTTAGATACTAGTATATACAATATATTGCTAAAGAAAACCTCAAGTCATTATTTCTGTGAGCTAACAAAGAAAAGCAGAAATTATTGATGGCTATAATCCAACACTATATGAAAACAAATAAATGCCATTAACAGTTGTGTCTCTGCTCAAGCTTGCATTGTTCAGCTCTGTGGTCATGGGTCACATGTATCCCACATTAAAAGCATCCCACAATGCCCACGTGCAACAGTCATTTTCTCTTCATTTTAGTGGCAACAACAACAATAACAATAATAATAATTATTATTTTTATTATTTACCTGATTATATGTGTGTGATTATAATATTCAGTAAACACAGAAGAATGTAAGAGTTAGTAAAATATTCTTTAGGTTATGGCAGTACTGTACTCTGAAATAAGAAATATAGCAATATTTCAATTCAGTAAAACTAAACTAAAAAGAAAAACTTTTGTCTTGTCAATGAGTGTGACTCATCTGATCTATTTACTATGCTTTATCAGCTTTCACTGAAATACATCATAGTGTTTTACTCCTATACCTTGGAGAACTTTCATTTTGTGAAAATTGCTTTATCCTATGATAACAGAAAATCCATGTCTGCAAATTCTTTGCTGACAAATACCTGCCTTTGTTTGAATGCCTGAGCAAAGGGATAAATGTGATCAGTCCTCATGCTTCATTAATCCCAATGAGTCATATGCTCCTGGTATTTCACAGGGGTTTACGCTTGGGGGAGCAAATTCACTTTTGGGTTTAAGGTTTTCAAATAAATGATGGCGCAGTATTTCAATCATTACTTGTTTTGTGGTAAAATCTTGATCTTTCTAAACTATGATTTGCCTTTAATTCAGTTAAGTCAAGCCTTTACCTTTTCTTGAAGTATATGTGCCTGGGTTCCAACACTGACAAGGTGCAAAGGATTCTGATAACTCATTTTTGGAAAGGCTGTAAAAACCTGAGCCCTTGGCTGATTATGTCAAAGGACAATGATTGAAAGAACATCATTAATATGGCAGGATGAAATTATTATGGATCACAAAACATCACTGAAACAACCGAATAGACTTTAATTAGTTGCTCCCCATTCATCTCCTTTCTCAGTCCGCTGAAATGGACTGTTTGGCCATAAACGGCATTATGTAAACACTGCATGCATGATTTGGAAATTATATATTGTATTCACACACACACACACACACACAGTTTTAAGCACTCTGCATCATCAAATCAAACAGTTGATCATCTAGACCGGCGTGGCCAGTCACTTTTGCAAAGAGCCAGTGTTATTGATAATAAAAAAATAATAATAACAATATTATTGTCATTATTATTATTATTAGTAGTAGTAATAGTAGTAGTAGTAGTAGTATTAATAATAATGATAATAATAATAATCATGATATTTTTATATTGTATTATTATTTAAAGGAGGCTTATGGTTGGCCGGAACCATTGTGAATGTCTCATGACACAGATTCAAAAGGCGGAACTTGTGTCAGGAGGTTCCAGTTTCTACTCGGGACTTCAACGGAGCAGCGCCAGGAGGGGGACACGAAACAGTGATGCGCCGGGGATAGCGAAAGCGCACGAAGAGCATGAGGCTTTTGAAGCTTATTTGGCCGGTGTTGAAGGTCTATTTAGTCGGCCTGAAAGTCCTGCTGTACCAGATTTTCAACAAACCTTTCACTTTGCCAGGTTAGGACTAAGTACCATTTTTTTAGCGCCGGGCTTTGACATGCACCATAGAGTTGACGTGATAAGTATCTCGGTTATGGAGTGTCAGTGTCACTGTATATGGAAACAGTTTTGTTAATAACTCTATAATTTCAGCCAAGTGGTTTGTCAAAACTGTCTACTACTACGTTACGTTTATCAACAGTATAGGATATGAAAAGAAACGTTAACGTGACGCAATCGGGGAATGTGAATAAGGTTTGGTCCAGTGAAATAATTGATACATGGTTTCATCTTATCCTCCGTGTATACTAACCAGCTGCCGTTTCCCTTCTCTCTGTTTAATTAGACGTTACTAGCCAAATTGGGCAGCACAGAACTGCCGATTATGGGGCACTTAACCAACATGAAGGGAAAAAAAGGATGTGATTATGAACTGGCTAGATCCTTTTAATAAACTCAGTGATGTACAAAAACTGCTTCCTTTTGTACAGTTTAACAGATGCATATGCACTACGTAGTTTAATTTCTGTCTAAAAACCCGTGGATTTGATGCAGCGAGCATATATGTATGTTGCTGTTTAATTTTGCAAGAAAGTGTGGGACTTAACATGAAGATTCAGTAGCACACACTATATCTCAGTACATCAGTTATCAAAAGTAACGCTGAAGAACTTGATTTTAAAAAAATATAAACCAGTAGCCAATGTTCTAAGATGAAAAGTATGCTTATACTTGTAGTAGTTGGGGAAAATGGCTTTCGTGCAATCAGCAGGTATTTCGGAAAACAACTTTTCTATTTTAAGTATATTCATGCATTAGTTATGTGATGCCAATTTATTAGATACCCTTGTTCTAATCGACATACTTGTCACATATTTGAGTAGGTTTCTTTTTTTTGCTTTAGCTCTTGGTTTGTTCCTTTTTTGCAAGAAAGAACCCTTTCACCCAAATATTTTTCCAGCCATGTGATCTATGTGCAATACCTTTAAGCCCCTTCTCAGTGCTCTGTTTGGTAGTATATGTATAATTGGATACAAATGTTCAGATTTCTATCTAGACATGTGCTCAATAAAAATTTGGTTGTTGAAGTAGAGTTAGAGCAATATGATTTAATCTTAAGCAGAAAATATGTTTCCATTTTTCTAAATATTCATGTTTACAAAATGGGGGGATTCGTTTTTCTGTTCAGAAACATAATGCTTTGTATGTATCCATTTTCCTACAAAATGTCACTGGAAGACCATCGCTCCGTTTAAGGTTAGGTTGGATGTCTTAATGATTCGCTGTGATCAGTTTACAGTGGGATTTTGTCACCCTTCTCATATGGCTAATAAGTTGTCATTCTTGATATGCTTATAAAGTGGATGGGGAATGGGATAGGGAAATGTCTGGGGGGGGCTTCTTGATGGCATATTAAGAAGCTAATATTAGGTGTTTCATTGTGAAACAGAAGATTCCACAGATTTTCCAAATGTAGATTTCACGAAAATATTACCAAGCAATGTACTACCTGTCAGTTTTGTATTTGTGTGCTGTCATTTTTTATTTGTTTTTTAGTATCCTGCTGGTTCTAATGCAAGTCTTGTTTTATCTGTGATTCAGTAGAGCAAAAATGAATAGAGCAGTTATGTATATATCAGTGAACTGATGTTTAGCTTTTACTACATTCTGTGAAATATTGTCTCAATCTATCTGTTATCCCATTAGTGCTAAAGGTTATGGTAAATAAGGTGGAAATGCTTACATTTTTGGATCAACATTGGAAAAGGCTTTTGAAAAACCTAGATAAATAAAAATTCTGCATGTTTGGTTTTAAAATTCACATTCTTTTTTGACTTTGGTAGGTACTCAGATTGAAGGTTCATAAAGTCATCAGAGATAATGGAGAGTAAGGGTACAGAGGGTTCCCCGTCAGACCTCAATCTGGTCGCTCATCCTAGAGCCAAAAGCAAGGTTTGGAAGTACTTTGGGTTTGACACTGATGCTGATGGATGTATACTGCACTGGAAGAAAATATACTGCAGAATATGTATGGCCCAAATAGCATATTCAGGGAACACCTCTAATCTTTCATACCACTTGGAGAAAAATCACCCAGAAGAATTTTGTGAGTTTGTGAAGAGTAACACGGAACAGATGAGGGAAGCATTTGCTACAGCTTACTCCAAATTAAAGCCTGAATCCTCACAGCAGTTTTCCCAAGAGACGCTGTCTGTGAAGCAGACTTGTGGATATGAGAACAGAAAGCACAGTGACCTGATTTCTGCAATCATCAGCTTCATCTGCGAAGGCATGTACCCAGTGTCCATCGTAGAAGAGCCCTCATTTATATCGCTTTTAAAAACTGCAGACCCGAGGTTCGTGCCCCCCAGCAAAACTGAACTGATGACAAAGGCGATTCCTCAAAAGTACTACCTAGTTCGAGAAAGCATGTTCAAAGAGCTTGCTGAAGTGGTGTGGTGTGGCATCTCCACAGACCTGTGGAGAAGCCAAGCCCACAACAGATTATACATCTCCCTGTCTTCACACTATTTGAAAACCTGTGGGTCTAACAGCCTCACCCTGGCAATCCGGTGCTTGAAAACGTTCGAAGTGCCAGAGGACAACACAGCTGAAAATATCACCCGTGCGTTATATGAAGCCTTTGTAGAATGGGGAATTAACCCCAAAATCTATGGTGCAACGACCAATAACTCCTCGGATATTGTGAAAGCGTGTTCACTTCTCGATCTGTCGGTACAGATGCCTTGCTTTGGGCATACAGTGAATGAAGGAATAAGACAAGCATTCGAGATGCCGAAGCTGAATATGTTTTTGGGCCGCTGTCGCAAAATGGTCGAGTACTTCCAGCAGTCCATGGTAGCTATGTACCTGCTGCGAGAGAAGCAGAAGCAACAAGGTTTAACTCAATGTATGCTCATCAGTGACAGAGTCACCTCTTGGGTCAGTACCCTGGCTATGCTTCAGCGGCTAAAAGAACAGCAGTTTGTTATTGCCTCGGTCCTCATGGAAGACAGTAACAATCACCATTTAATGTTGGAGGCCACGGAGTGGAGCATAGTGGAGGGCCTGGTTGATCTGCTGCTGCCTTTCCGATTGGTGGCCGACATGATGACCTCATGCCGGTACCCTACCATTAGCATGGTGAAACCAATCCTGCACATGTTGCTCAACACGACCCTTAAGGTGAAAGAAAGTGACCTGAAGGAGGTCGGCATGGTGAAGGAGGTGATTGCTAAAGTCCTGTCCACCACCTTTCAGCAGACACCCGAGATCGACATGTTTCTTAACGTCGCCACATTTTTAGATCCCCGGTACAAGAAGCTTCCGTTTCTTTCCCCCTTCGAACGCTCACAAGTGGAAACCCGAGTGATCGAAGAGGGCAAAGCGCTCCTGGAGAAACGTAAGGAGGACCACTCTAAATCGGAGGAGTCGCTGCCGTTCTCTGAAGAGCCGCCGAGCAAGAGGCAGGTCATGGAGACCACACCTTCCACCAGCAGCGCCGGCAACCTTTTGGCCGTCATCTTCTGCCAGCCGGGGAGCGACGAGAATCAGGAAGAGCAGCACGCCCAGGTCTTGGAGGAGCTCAGCAATTTCAAATCGCAGAAGGTGCTGGGCCTTAACGAGGACCCTCTCCGTTGGTGGTCGGATCGCTTGGCTCTGTTTCCCACCCTCCCTAAAGTGCTCCAGAAGTACTGGTGCATCTCCGCCACCAGTGTGCTGCCACACCGGCTCTTTAGCTCGTCGGGCAGTGTCCTCGATGGGAAGCGGAACCGGCTGGCCCCAGCCCACGTTGACCAGCAGGTCTTCTTGTATGAGAACATGCGAAACTGCTTTGAAGCTGAGCCAACAGAGGAGGATGAGGGAGAATGGGGCGTAGAACAGGACCTGGTGCCTGGGGTAGGTGATGGGATATCTGTGTAGACTAAAGACATGACTACCGTAAGGATGTCTCCATATGGCCAGTCACCAAAAGGGGTCGTCCAATTATAGACTTTTACAATTTGCATATGACCGTCTTGTCTTGGGTCCATTCTCTGGCTATGCATCAATTCCTGAATGAACAGCAGTTTATTTATGGGTTCTTTTAATTTGCATTTTTTTTTAACAAGATTGCTTAACCTTCCTATGGTGTTGGGGTCGGCACCAACCTGTTTGTAAGTTTTAAATGCATAAAAGTGCCACATAAATTTGTTTACTGCATCAAGGCTTTTTGACTTTGTTGCGAACCTCTATTTATACAAAATAAAAATAATCACTACATTTTAAATGCTCTGGTCAACCATTATAACAGCTCTGGTGTTGGGGTTGGCACTGACTTCTTTTTAAGTTTAAAATGCATGAAAGCACCACATAAATTTGTGTATCAGGAAAATCTATAAAAAAAAAAATTCTTTTTAAATTGCACATTACGAAAATTGACTAGGCAAGGCATGCCTAGACGTGTAAGGCAAGATAAGACCAATTCAGTTTATTTATTTAATTGAGGTTTATTTCACCATTATTTTTTATTGAAAATGAGAGGTATGTTGTCAAAAGAAAGGTCCAGAAAGCCAGGCCAAAAATATTAAAACCAATCTTGTCATGGATAAGTAGCTTGACAAGGTAATCAAGAGGTAAGAAACAAATTGGATGATAAATAATTGTTTTGAGGGTATTTTATGGCTGATTTAAGACACGGGTCAGCACCGACCCGTCTAATATAAGAGATGCATACAGAAACCTAACACAGGATGAGGTTTCAGCTTTGATACCAAATATACCTACATTAAAAGGCATCTGCATTTAAAAAAAAATGAACATCTGTCATTGCTCTGATTATAGTACAATAGTATAGCAATTTTATTATCGCTGAGCACATGTGGTCTAATTTTCATAGCTCTTGTAATATAAAACGCACAAAAGTTTCACAAAAAATTGAATCTGTTGGGCGCATAGGAACAAACGTTTTATTCTGAATTCAAATGTAGTTCAATATTTAGCAACTCAACTTGAGTGTTCGTTTAATCACTTGAAATATTTCCATTCATTACCTGTTTTCCGTTCTGCATCATGGCCCATGGTGAATATAGATGTGGGTGTCATGGATCAGGTCTTCTTGTGTACATTAATTCTTACATAGTTCTTGATTGTGTAAATTATGTGAAATGTTTAATATGGACAATTAGTTAAAAAATTAACTCTGTTTTTCACTAATTCATCATGTATGTCAATACAATGTTCTTTTTATTACTGATATGTTTTTATTTGGTTCATTCGAATTGAATGTAAATACACTTGTTAAATTGAGTACATTTTCAACAATTACTAGGAATTTTGCCGTTATTTACCTTTTGGTTTCTTTTACGTTGCCATAGCTACCTTACTAGTAGGATGTAAATAAATGTTTTAAACATTTAACTTTATATAGTGTCGCTGTCATTTCAGCATCTGATTATGCAGTAGTGTACATAAACCATGAGGTTAATGCACTAAATTATAGCCTGCGATCAGGCTGACGTGCCTTGAATGTTAAATGTTAATCCGAATTGAAGTTGCTTCTTAAGGGAAACACTCACTGTGAATTTGCCTCAGTACTTTTGGTTGTTATGTAAAATGTAATTTAATTGTCTTAAAAGTGAATGCAGATCTCAACCATTGTCGTTATAATGAACCGTTATTTGTAATCAGGCAGCATTTAATTGGAGGACTTGCACTTTGAAATATCTTTGCCATATAAAGTGCTCCTAGTTAAATTTGACCCTCTATGAAAGGATGGCTCTGCTTCAGCAACTGTTTCTGAGACTTGCTGCCTGTTTTATGACCCATAATTGTCAGTCACATTTAAGTGCTGGTTTCCTGCACAGATGTCTGGGTATATGATGTGTGTTGAATCCTGCTCATACCGAATCACCACATAATGTAGTTTAGCTCAATCATCCCCTGTGACTAAACAGTCTTTTAAGGTACAGCAGCACCTGGATCTATAGAAAAGAGTATTTATTGCCAGTGGTCTGGATTTATGTCATTCAGCATATTATACTTTTTTTTTTGTTGCCTTTTTCTAATACGACAAATGCTTTTTTTTAATGGGTCTGTGTCCTTTACTGCTATTTTGCATCTGAATACTTTTAGGCACATTTTAACTTTAATTCCCTTTGCATTCTGTCTCAAACAGTTCACTGTTAGGTGAGACCCCTTCTTACACGCCTTAAAATAATTGGACTAGGCTGTAGGCCAGAAAAGTACCTAACACTGTATGTGAATGTTTTTGCACCAAAAATTGGCCTCAAAACTTGGATTTAATGCTATATCACTACTAAACCTGTTAATTTATGAAGTTATTGACTTGTGATGTTTTAGCCATTGTGTTTGTTGATTGTTATTTAACAAACAATCATGTTTGGTTATAACCAATTTCACTCCTGTTTTATTTAATGATTTCATGTCATGTCTGATTTCACTTCCGCAATTTTTCTCCATTTCTTGTTTTTCCTTCTTAAACCTGGGAAGTGATATCCAGTATTGGTACTGCCTTTGCACTGATTTTCCTGAAGTTCGGTTCAGCTGAGGACATGTTGGATTTAGTTCATCTGTAATAATCAGATTTCTCAGCCAGGACTGTGTCCTCTTAGTGAGCTTTTCATTATATCACTCTAAATCCATATAATCTCTGTGTGTATTTTACATGTAAAAATGTTGCCCCAGTGCCAGGGAAAATGAAGGTTTTATGTCTGTTTTGATATGTTCTGTTTAACTGAAACAGGAATAAAATCAACACAACTCTCTGCTTCATTATTAATGTTGTGGAAATTAATTTCTTGCATTTAGTAAAATTACTGTAATAACTGAAATTTATCATTTAATTTCCATAGATTTCTCCTGAAATTTGATGTTTAGTTGAGGGAGAAAAGAATGTGACTCAAAGACCAATTTTTTTCTGGAGCGGGGTTGTGATATAGATGTGGGAGCGACTCTCCAGTCATCACTAATTTGCTTATATTACATTTAAATCCCGTTATAGTGGACTCGATTATAACGCAATATCGCCTATAACAGTCAAGGTCTGCTAGTACCAGCCGTGCCCCTTTACGAACATGCAGAAAAAGCATCGGATATAGTGAACTTGCATATAATGGAATTTCGCTTATAACGGATAAACAATTTGGTCCTTAGGGCTGCTTGTAGCTGTAGTTTTGTTCTGAATATCCAGTGCAGATGGTCGGGTAAAGTTGGATTACTACATGTACAATTTAATAATATATTATATTATATGCTTTGGTGTGGCATGAGTAAATGGCGTCCTGTAGTTGTGTTCTGGGCATACAGCATCTCTGGATATGACGGACTTTGGATATAACAGATTGTTTTGCCAGGTCCCTTGAAGTCTGTTATAAAGGGATTTTACCGTATGTCTAAAGTAGCTGACTGCTTCGATCAAACTCCAAACTAGGACCTCATGATGGTAATGCATGGTGTGATGGCTTAAATGTATGTGAATGGATTTTAAATCATAAGTGTGACTTAATGGCAGGAATCGACAAGTTCTCCAAGATCAGCACTGATGATCTCATGTTGAGTAAATAAAATGAGGTCAAAAATTGACTGGAAGACTATCCTTTCATAAATAGTCACCCCAGAGGGATGCTGGGGCCCAGCAAACAGACAGTAGCTGAGAGCGCTTCCCTTCCCTTTTCTGAGCACACCGCCAATGCCATGTTTTTCTGTTGTCATTGGGATTAAAGGAGCAATGTTGGATGTCTCTGTTTCTCCTCTGCCTTGCACAGTTTTTCCCAAACAAAATGGAAGGGTTGCCATAGTGACGGGGGGTGCCAAAGGAATGGGGTATGAGACGGCGAGATGTCTGACGAGCCTCGGAATGCATGTCATCATAGGTATGGTATACACCCCGCTCACTGTGCCGCTGCCTCCTGCACTCACCTGCTGAGATTTGGATCGCTTTTACAGATTTCTTTGTTTGTTCACCTATACCTAAAGCAGACATTGTCATTTTAAATATGTCATCTTTCTCTTGAATCTTCAAAGTCATCTGACTTTCCCATATATCTTGGGGGAAAACACAATAGCAGCTATAAGTATTTTAAATTTGAGTTCCTGACCTCATATTACAAAAAAGGATTCTAGGGGGTAGTTAGTGACAATATTCCTGAAGTTTCCTCTGAAGACTCAAAGTCCATTTTATTAATCAGTCTCTCTGCTGCTGAAAGCGACGGGAGGCTTCAACAGCGATTCTGTCTCCAGAAATCAGGCTTGTTTTTCCATTCCTTTTTATTAGTGGAGCTCCAATTAATCAATTCTATAAAAGTATTTAAATGTTCTTTGTTAATATTTTGTGGGCTTTCATAATGCTGATCATTATTGCATCCAGGTCATTGCCCCAAAGTTTGGATCTAGTTATTCTGTCTTCGGTAGTTTAAATGTCATGTGATGTTAAGCCCCCACAATGGAATAATCCGTCCAAGTCTCACAGAATTTCTAACGAGAATCTAATCGGGCAACGTGACCAGGATCTAAAAATGTCAGCTGAGGATTTTACTGTGCGACAGTCGTACTTTGCAGAATTCCTGTTAAGTCATTTTATTTACTAACCAATAAGGTTTCCATTCATATTTATGACCCACTGAAAATTTCTCTTTCAAAATTTGGAGCCCATTGTCCTTTGATGTTTACAAAGCATCTGTTAAAGTGCTTGTGATGCTTTATTGTTTTGTTTTTTTTCCCATTTTATTTTTTATTTTTTAACCTTCAGGCTGTTGTGACCCCCATCTCCACATTAGCATGCTGGTGTATTGAGGCCTTTCTAATCTAGTCAGATGTTCTCCATCTCCAGGACCTTTGCACTCCTGTGGTGCTTTTCATAGAAAATGCAGCGCAAAAGGCCACCAGTCAGACGGATCTGTTAGTGAAGGGAAACTCAGCGGGCTGTGTCCTCTTTAAACTGCTTTCCTGTTGACAGGAACGCGCTGTGTGTGAATGCCCGTGTGCCTTTTCCAACACCATAAATCTTCCCTATGACAGCTATGAACATTAACGCTATTTGAATGCTTTTGAAATGTATATTCAATCTTTGAAACCTGTGAAGGGTTTCATTCAGTTCTGGAAATACACTGAAGCGTACAATCATTTGTTATTAGCTCTGCCATTCAAACCTAGTTCAAATAATGACTCAATAAGCCTATATACCTACTCATAAGTTGAATATTAATAGTGGGCAAATCATTTCCTAGGGGTACGTTTAAGCTATTGGTGCAGTTTCCTGTATTTTTCTGCATTTTCAGCTCTGACTCATACCTCATGCAGAAGTGGCTTTTTACGATATGAGGAGGCTCCGTCTGCCGCTCTCCCTGCTGTCTGAAGGTTTTTCAGCTGCCTGTGCATTGCTCTGCTGTAAACCTCATCTTTCCTCTAGCTGGGAACTCGGAAGAAGAGGGTCTGGCAGCTGTGAAGAAAATCCAAGAGGAGGATGATGAGAGGAAAGGTAATTTCTGGGACTGGGGTTATGAGGTAGACATTTCACCAGTTTGTTTATTCATTTTTTTTTCCTTTGGATTCTTTATTTTGTCATTCTGCCTTGAACCTTATAAGTCAGTGTTTCTCCACCTGGTCCTTATGGACCCCCTGACAGATCGTGTTTTTGCTCCCTATTTGGACTGTCTGGCGGGGAGCTGGGAGGGAGCAAAAACGTGTCCTGTGGGTCCTGGAGGTTGAGAAACATTCATCTAATCCATTTTGTCTTTTCCATGTATTTGATTCTAAGGGTCAGAGGCTTCAGGATCTGATATGTGTATCTTGATTTTCTAAATTGACAACTCTAATTGTCTACCCTTAAAATGATGACTTTTAAGTTGTGATGCCTATGGAGAACTGTGATTCTTTTCATTGAAACCACTTGCAAGCAGGTATATCTCTTTTGGCACAAATGCCTTTTGAACTGAATTTATTATAAAATGTGAATTTGCTGTTAGTCAAAAGACCTTCACACTGAAATTCCCATGCTTTTTGTAACTTCAATTCCTCCAGGTTAAGGAGTGTTTAACTTTAGATAAAATCTTTGTTTATTATGGCCTAATTCAAAGAACACTCGTTTCTTTAGAAAGAAAACTGACTTTTATTTTGAACATGGTGAACAGGCAATATTTATGGTGACCAGATAATCTGTCAGGAAAGAAACACTTTGAGATATTTCAGGTTTACAAACTACTTGGAAGTTGAAAGACTCCTGTGCTTGACTAAACAGTTATGTTCTTATGTCTTGACGGGATAATTTCCTCGATTGAAAGACCCATCCAGCTGTTTCACATTAACATTTGTGGCACATGCATGACTATAGGAGCCTGACCCAGCAGCACATAGCAAGATCTCAGTGTTTGAGGAAAATGGTAGTTTATGAATCCTGTCCGAAGTTGGTGTCCTCCCTGACAGGGATCATGTGGTCACCTAAGCCATAGTCAGCAGAGAGAGGGTCAGGGTGCTGAGGTCTGACATTTGTTTGCATCTCCCAACAAGAGCAGATGTTTGAAGACTTTTGGCACAGTCAGAACTTGTAAGACATTGCATGTAGTTCTTTCCAAGTCCTTTTTGTTCATATCAGACTGCGAAATGACAGTAACTCTTTGTGTTTTGTGGAACTTATCCTGAATTTCACTGGACTTCTACCTTCCATCTATCTTATTATATCAAAAACTTCCATTTTAAACCAGTCAAACACAATTGTGGTGTATTGTGGTAGTGAATAATACAAATTAAACCTTATAATACTGCATATGAAGACCTTTACGTCAAATATTTTATGAGGTTAAGAAAGGAGGCTTTGGTGGTCCCATAACAGGCTTCCTTACCATATATTCATATGCAGTATGCACAGCACCCTCTGTCCATTTATGAGGTGGCCAGGGCCTAACTACACTTTGCGAAAGAAAGCCGCTGTCCCTTTCTATTATGTATTATCTTGAAATCACTTCATCAAGGACTAATAGTGACTGATTGAATGAGGCCAACACATCAAGATAAATAGAAACACGCTGTCAAAACATTTACGCTATAAAAAGTGTTGCAGACAACCTTTGCTCTAGGCCTGTGCTTCTGCAAATGTATTTACTGAATGTTCCCTGAGTAGAACATTCCTCATGCATTAAATATGTTTAATATACTTATCTCCCCATGGTTGGTTACTTGGTATCTCCTGCATACTCTTTGGTGTGAAATAATAATAAGAATAGATGTAAGGTAGGCTAAGGTTCTGTATAAATAAAACATTTGTCTGTTATTTCTTGTGGCAACAGCATAATTGTTTTAGGTCTGCCACCCTCCTGTCAACTCAACCTATTGCAATTCATATATTCATGGCAAAGTATATTGCTTCTATATTTTAGTATCAACAGCTGTTACATGAGGCTACTATTGTGCTATGATTCGAAGACCATAGGTCAGCTATAGCTCAGCCTGCGTTGGTCGAAAGTGAATATGCTTGATTTAAAATTCCATAGGTAGAAATCCTTCGCTACAACCCATAACCCCCCCCCTTTCCACACCGTTAACCTCGTACTCTCTGTACCCTGTGAAGTAACTCATTACGAGACAAGAATGTGTGAAGCCAATGAGCCCGGTAATAAACCTCAGTCTCGCTGGAGGGAGGAAGCACAGGCCGCTCATAATCTCTCCAGCGCTACGCCCACTGACAGAAGCTGTGAAATGATTTCCTCCTAATAAGACGTCAGCCCTAGGATTGGGCCGGCTTTAGCCAGCTGACTGTTGTGCATTAATTGGTCACTGGAAAAAGCACTGGCTGCAGTGTTCTGTCCGAGTCATTTCACTGCCGAGTCTCGTACTGCGATCCTTTTTTTCTCCAACCTTTTTTGCATCACGGACCGGTTTCATGTAACACGATTTACCAGCACCGTCCATCACGTGTGCATAATAAAGCATATTAAATACGCAGAATCCATGGCAACCCTGAGCTTGTTTCCCTGCACAGTGACGGTCCCATCTACAGGTGATGAGAGACAATGACACCCGAAGTGAGTTCCTTACGTTCAGTCTACTATGTTATTTCATTGTGGTTGTTGTCACTGCAGAAAACAATGCTTCACAAAGATAGGACATTGGAAATTGAAGCGGGGTTTTCTGGGGTTTCGTGGCGATCTCAAGAAATTCCACCTTGATTTTAATCCTGAAGGTCAGCAGAGTTGAAGTTCATCTGTAATCTGAAGCAGTTGATCTTCTTCCAGCACTGACAAGGTCATTTCACCTGGCATGTTCACAAATAGGTCAGGGATCCATTCCTTTGCGGTCCTTTGGTCTTTTGTGGTTGGGAAGTAACATTCAAGCTTTTTAAAAACAAAGATAGGTGATCATCCACTAGCTGGGAGATTGAAGGTCCAGGTTCCGTCTCCTCCGAGATCCCTGCTAACGCTTGAAACTTCTCAGATATCCCTGTTCACTCGCCGTCTCCACAGTTCCAGTCTGGCTTTGACAGTTGTTCTTCCCTGAAGTGACAGGTTTCAGTTCGTTTGGACAGGCTGAATTTGTCACACAAGTAAGCGAGTTTTGCGATCCATTCCTTGTTTCTGAAATGTGCAGCCAGCAGAGACACTCTGCCGGTGATCTAACTTTAGAAACCATCTAACTTCTGTGTATAAGATGCAAAGCTGATGTTTGAGCTGTTCAAACAGCTGTGAGTCGAGGGCTTGTATTTGTACTTTAATGTGGTTCATGGCTTTAATGACATCATTCAGTGAAACCAGAAAGTAATGCTACTGTATGCTCTATATTCCAATTTGAACTGTATATTAACACTGTTTACCACAAAAGCCACTGTATTACATGCTAGCCTTCTTCAGATGGTCTGGAAAGAAGGCAAAAACAGAAGCGGCCACACATTCCTCCACGTGCACCATTTGCCCAGTTCTGTCAAACTCATCTGCCTTGAAATGACAGCTACAGATAACTGGTATCATTAGGCTCAAGATTTTTCCTTCGGACAGCTGTGGGCCAAGCTTTCCTTAATCCGGGATCTATAGAGAACCTTTGACAAAAGCAAGACCGTGTTAAAATTACTTCTGGCATGTGGATGAATGGTGTAGTTAGCACATTAACATTATGTATAACCTCATGAGCACAAATACATTCCAGCTGACAGTTTTATATAAGTAAACTGTACAGTGAATGAGGTCACTTAAGTAAATATGACATTTAACCCTGAAAATTTAAGTTCATTTTCGGGATAGTATAAAGTTAGCGTTCATGTTCACTATGTTACATAACTGTATAATACAATAAAATTGCCACTTTTCACATTTGTGAAAAGTTATCCCATGATGCCCGTTTTTAAGGTTTGCCAGTGCAGCATTTGAGGCTGTAGTCTGCTGCATCTTTCCAAGGTCTTTACTACCAGTGAGTAGCATTTACTACCAGAATTCACTGCCCCAATATGGCAATGGCACAGGCGCACATTCAACCAGTAATGTGGTACCTACCTTTTAAAATATGATGTATGAGATGTAAAAGGCCTAGACAAAATGATGGGGAGATGATCTGGTCATTTTTCAATATAATACATCCTGCAGGCCCAAACAGTCCATAAAATGGAAATAAAATTAAAAGTTTTTCATTCTTTCTGTGCAGCCTGGTACCAAATGTTCCATGGCCCGGTGGCTGAAGATTACGGTTCTGCTGGACGACATTTGTTTTTAATCCCTCTGTTTGGTCTTCCAGGAAAGCAAAGCCCCAGATTCCACCATAAGACCACAAGCCCATAAGCATCCAGGCGATCTAGTTTCTTCTAATAGGAATGGCTAATAGTAGTGGCTTAGTGTAGGATCACACTCTTGAATTTTAAATGTAATCTCTGTACGGAATGAGCTTCTTATTGGAATTATATTCCTATGTCTGTATTTATGTAAAGAACTGTGTAATTTGGTTTTTTACCGTATGCCTGTTCAGAGCATACTAATGCTATGTGCCATTAGGTTTGTTTTTGTAAAACCTTGAAGACTACAAGTTAGGATTCCTCAGAAGGCACAACATTTCACCCGTAGCAATTAAGTATATAGAAAAAATGGTCTTTAAGCAGTGCACAAGGGGGAAGCTGTTGGATTAAATAAACATTACAGTGATGCTCTGATTATCTGATAAAGTGTGAAAAACCCAAGAGTCTAACACAATATTCTCTGCTTCACTGCCCATAAATGCCTTTAATTCTGTATAGAATTGGCGCAATGTTCAGCTCCATAGGAGATATAATTGCATTCATGAGCAGAACACCATAGAATAGAGGAGGAACCCAGACCTCTTCTGTATCTCAACCGGACAGTTCCAGTAGGAGTTAGTGTGTGGCTCAGAAGGTTAGGATTCTGCACTTTTGATCAGTAGGTCGCTGGTTCAAATCTCAAGTTTTATGGAGTGTTGTCACTGTTGGGCCTCTAAGAAGTCCTTTAAACCCCAGTTTCTCCAGGGACTTTTTAACCCTGCTTTCTCAGCTATACATCAGCTAAATAAGTAAATTATTTAATTGGTTTAACATTTCACTATGTTTGAAATGGTTAAACATTTAAAATGGATTGCAGCATGCCGTTGGCATTATTGTCGCCCCCTATCGATTTCTGCGTTGTACCTGCGGCTGGCAATAAATCTTGGCATAGCTGCTTGAAATCTTGAGATTTATTGCCTACTATGCTTTTAGTTGTTTGTGCAGAGCATCAATTTGTCCTCCAATGGAGAGAGGGGGACCCTTCCTAGCAGGCACTTAGCGGGATTTCAAGGTTAGTTAGGAAGTGCAGGTAATATTAGGCTGTGTCTCCCTCGTACAGTGCATCAACCCAGCGTTGCTGTCCACGCTTCAGGTGATGGGACAGCTGCAGGGCTTTTTTCCCCACTGGTACCCTGGCTGTCATTGCTAACTCTTAACTGCCTTCGCTGCCACTGAAACAAACCTCTGGGGTTCACTTTGAAGCTAGACAAGTAGAGTGAAATACTTAAACATCTCCAGGGCTCTCTCCAAAATAAGACTTGTTAAAATGCACTGTAATCTGCCTTCAGGTGCTCTACCAAATAGTGTGTGCAGAATCCACTGTCACCGGAAGATGGGTGCAGTGCTCGATGTGAAGTCTTACTCATCAGTCATAAATATTTATTAAGCTGATTGCAGATATTTTCATAACCTGAAAATGCAAGAGGACTCACCTGCAACTCTGTTTAAATGCTATCTTCGGAGTTAGCTGTTTTGTGGCCTATTTGGAATTCAAAAATCAGGATGTTCTTGAGAATGGCTCCTAAAATGTGATCTGATCACTGTCTAAGTTAGTCGTTGCCTGGAAACTTCGCCTCGTATAACTATTAAGTGGCATCCCTGTTCCTGTTTGTGCTGAGAGATTGTATCCTGTTTCAAGCCAGTTCTTGTTATGCTTCCTCTTAAACTGGTTAAATCTGTGTGCAGAAGCTGAATGTGTAGACAGAGAATCTATAAAAGCACCAGGATTTCTGCCATGAAACAAACGTTTGAATGCATCTACCTGATATGGCACCGTTTGTTGCATCCTGCTGCGCCAAGGAGACAATGTGTCAAATCCCCTCCACGTCACCTCGCCAAGAACACCATGCCGTTAAGCACACTGATCGCGTTCCTGCTTTCAAATGACAGCTTCCTCTGGCTTACTCAAGGTAAAACAACTGAAAAGCAAGACCAGCAAAAACTAACTCTATATTTTCACATCTACATTGTTGACATTTTACTATATGTTTGCTTATATAAATGTATGCAATACTTTGTTCAACTGTCAATGGGATGTCAAGTTTGGAGCTAGTTGTTTTATCTTTTTTTGTTCTTTACAGCTCATTGATTTTTGATTTATTGAATTATTTCTTAGTTAGGACTGAATGTTGAGTGCATTACACAAATTGTTAAAACCCCCATGAATTTCAAGATGGTTTAAATGGCTTTTAATACTTGTCGTGAGTGAGTGGCCCAGTGATGAAAGCAGCCTGTAGTTTGACATCTGCTCCTCAGAGCGTAACTGCCTCCTGCAGCGGATTTTCTCACTGAGCCGTCACCCCCCAACTAGAAGCTTCTTGTCCCACTCACCTTCATGGATTAAAGCTGAAATGACACTTATTTTTAAAGGTGACATTTGCTATGCCTCGTTATCAGGATGGCCTTCTCAGAAAAATCCACTGACTCGCTAGAATTTGCTAATCGCTAATTTCAGTTTAAATTTGTAAATGGGAAAAGTCAAAGGCAGGCTTATCACAGCATCAGCAAGATGACGATGCTGATGTTCAGTACCATCTCTGCGAGTAGCACCAGCTCTACAGATCCACAACAATTTATTACTGTTTATATATCAAACTTGGAGACATTTTACATCACAGAATCATGGATAAGGAGCTCTTGTAATTGATTTAGCAGATTGTTTGGGGTGAATGAAGGTCATTCTATACCTGACACCTGAGGTCTGGTTTCACACCAACCAAAAGCTTTCAGTGATTTTAATTCAGGAGATGACCTTCCCCAGTTATTTAAAGCGTATAAAACCTTTCTGATTGCTGTTTTTTCCAGTTATAATGTGTCATTATAATAATGCTTTTTTTTCATCACTTCATGATTAATTATCTAATTTGGAAGTAAACATTTTGGGTTTTTTTGTATGTTCTGATGAATTTGCTCTGGTTCACTATGATTTGAGATTTTTTCTCATCTAAGCATGGGAATTTCACATTACAATCTACTATACAGCACTCAGTGTGGGAAGCATAAAAGTATTAATGGATTAAGGATGTATGATGTAGTATTTAGCCTGTGTCACTTTTGTGGAATAATAATAGAATGCTTTGTTTTTTTCTGTGGGAAACAGTCCTGCTCTCTCGTATTCAAGTGAAAGCAAACTTCGGCGGTCAGAGTGCAGGGTCATCCAGTGTTCAGCACCCCTGCTGCTGAAGGTTAAGGGTCTTTGCTCAGAGACCCAACAGTGGCATCAGTCTGCCAGCCGTGGCACTTGAACCGGTGACCTTCTGCTCCCTGGTACAAGGTCCTCACCTGCAGCTGCATGCACTTATCACGAGGGGGTTTTAAGTATGTTGTTTTTCCATTAGTCATTGGTTTGTTGTTCTCCCACCCCGCAACGATTATTTTTTTAAGAAAACAATAGTGAAGCTTGTGCTTTAGTAATGATGCAGCGGGAAGGAAGCAGACGGCAGATGGACGCTAAACTCCAGGTGTTGAGCTTGATCGCGGTGCATTTTAAGAAGGCTTTTCTTGGAGAGAATCCTGGACCACAGAGATGGTGTCTCTAGGTCCAAACGAAGATCAGAACAATGCCTGGAACGCGCCACATGAGCACCATATGCGGAGCCCAGATTCCTGCACACGGCATTTAATCCGAGGAGACTGACAAACAGGATGTGTTCAATCACGATCTTGCCGCGTTTGGTTCTTCGACGATGGGCGTGTCGTCTCTGTCCTGGTTGGCTGCCAGCCTCCCCCACCTCCCTAAGCCCAGCTGGTACCTAGTGTCTGTCCCCAAGCTTCCCAGGTGGCTGGAAATGCGAAGGCTCAGAAGAAGCTGGCTGAGAGGCAGAGCCGGCTGCAGGGGACCTGCCCATCCCCCCAGACGCACCATCGGGCCTCGGTACACTGCAAAGTTAGCAGCGCGTTCCGCACGCGATGCTGAACACTGCTGCTTCCGCAGTCAAGGATCGTAACACGACTGTCTTTCTCCAACCCTGCTCTGGATAATCGCCGACGGCCTCAGCTGTGATGTGTCCTTGACAGGATTACTCTTTAACATGGCATTTTGTACTATGTGTGCGAGTGGTCACCTCATGCGGGTTCTCTGTCACTATCAGTGGTCAGCCACGATTATTTTAGTCACCATGGAGAAGAGATGTATGCAGTGAAGGCGTGTTACTGTGCCTTTAAGAAGAAATCTTTTGCTATGCTGTCAAACTAAAGCAACTGTATTACCTTGTAGAAGATGGAGAAGGGAGATGGGTGTGTGCTTTACGGAATGTCGCTACCCATTCCAGTCCAGCTTCTGAAGTATCTCCTATACAAATGTGTTGATCACATTTGAAGCTATGTATGCAAAGGGGTAAAAAAAATCAGCAATGATGCAGCAAATAGGTTTGCACCCTCCCTCCCCCCAAGAAGCCTATTTATTTGAATTCTTTTTTTCTTTTTTTTGTCAAAGACTGAAAGAAGTGCTTTGACTTCAGTCGCTAAGAATTAGCATCCTAATAGAATTGGGTGATTGATGGATCAAATTAGAGCAAATGCATTAACATCAGAGTACGCACCAGCAATTTATTTGTCTGGGTGACGGCCTTCTTTTCTCATACTGAGTCATTGTGTGGATACTGAGAGCCCACAGGACCTTAAATTCAGCAGATTAATCGATCTGAACTAAAGGTTTAATGTCCCTGCCAGTCTTTCAGCAATTATCAGAACACAATTGCAATCTTGCTTTTTGTACAAGAAGCACCATATAGCGTGTGCCTGTGTGTGTGTGCCTGTGCGTGTGTGTGCCTGTGCGTGTGTGTGCCTGTGTCTGTGTGTGTGTGTGTGTGTGTGTGTGTGTGTGTGTGTGTTGGGGGGGGGCAAGTATATATTACATCTTCATTTATCAATAGAAAAATCAGCTGCATGATATATTACATATGAAATACAGTTTTCAGGTGAATGCAATAAAAAAAACAAAAATTCCCAAAAATCTTGTATTTTGTTTGGTTACTTATGGTTAACGTTAAGGCTGGGTAGAGGATATAGTTATGTCTTTGAAAATGAATGGAGAGTCCCCACAATGACAGATGACAATGACAATGATATGGGTCAATCCCATAATTGTAAGCATGCATATCTTTATTCAGTACAGACATGCCTAAAGATCTATGTCAAAAATTGTGCTAAAGCATCGCTGCGTTGTTTTGTTCACAGTGGAGTTCCAGCACCTCAACCTGGCATCTCTGCATTCCGTCCGCCAGTTTGTCCAGGCTTATAAGAACCGAGCCCTTCCGCTGCACGTCCTGGTCAACAATGGTAATTAATATTATTTTGGAAATAATAATAAAAAAAAAAAAACATTAATTTACCCGCTTGGCCAGTGGTTTGTGTAAATCATTTATAATCCATGTTACTTTGGCGTGCTATTATGCTGGAGGCAAAAAAACATGTGAATTACAGGTACAAGTCTTCAGATTATAAATGTGTTTAATCACTGTGGTATGTGCTGAACCATTGAAAGATATGGTTTGATTCATTAGTTAATTAAAAACAATATTTATTTTAAAAGGTGTGTGTACATATACACTTTTTTTTAAATGCACACACAGAGAAACTAAACAAGCTGCCACGCTCACACAGTGCAGGCAATTTAGAGATAGTGGTTGTATTAACTGCATGTCTCTGGACTGCAACAGGAAATCAAAGTATGAGTCCATACAACACAAGGAGAGCATGCAAACTCCACACACACTGAACAGACGTGCAATTTGAACCCCCAACACTGCAGGTGTGAGTCAGCAGTACTACCCATTGAACCACCGGTTTGCCCATAATAATCCCCTATCAGAATTATTTAGTCATAATTTAATATTAACGTCAGTCATTTTTTTTGACGAGGGCAGTTCCCATGTGTCAGCGAAACTGCTGCATGTTTTCCATATTTTAGAAGCTGTGCTTGTTTTATTTGATCTGAGAATTAGATACTGCACATTACGGAAGCAGTGAAGCAGTTCATCCCTGTTTTGCATGATCTGATCTGATCTGATAGGTAAATAATGCATATCATCGTTTGCTCGTTTGTTAGCGAATATCTTGTTCCAATGATTGAGCCAGGAACACGAGAATGGTATGTGTGTTTGTTCCGCATTGGTGAAAGGCCCGTTACGCGGAGATGCCGGTGACTGACCTTGCAAAGGCCCCTACTGCATTTCTAACTATGCTGGCTAAATCCTGCAGTGCAAAATAGAGCAACTGAATATGCCTGTAGCAGAAAATAACAAATACAGCAGCATTTGGTCTCTCCATTTCTTGTGTCTAAGGCGATATGTCTAAGCTTTTAAAGAGCCATATTTATCAACAGCTACTCTATGACACGAATAACAAAAAAGAGTTATTTTAGATACTAATAAAATATTAATGCCTGTGTTAATCCATGTGGATAAATGATTGTTTGTTTATTTTTGACGATGGTTTCATAAGTGTTTGAATTATTGTTCGTCCTTAGGCCAGAATTGCCAAAATCCCCCAGCAATTTCATTCGATTTTAATTAAGGACAATTGATTATGAATAAAAGCATTTTTCATTTGGCAATAGAAAACAGCTGCATATAATCCTGATTATACACCTGTTTGATATTTGCCAGAACTATATTATGAACAGAGCAGAGATTAATGATGTTCTTTGGCATCAGTGGGACAAGCTTGTGTATGAAGGGAATGGAACTCATCCAATATGAAAATGTTGTCACCTTTGTAAGTGGATAAAAGTTCTGATAACCGATAATAATAAGCAGTATGATTTAATATGGTCAGCAATAGTTAAGCAATGCTTCACTGATATGGTTTCTCAAACTCAAACAATAGAAATACACAAAATTATGCAAATATAAAATAGGCAACATAAGTAACTTATATGCATGAATGCTTATAATGTGACGATTTTAAACAACATCATTTAAAGTTTATTCTTTGTTGTATATGGCAAAACACCTTCCAAATAAACTGTGTTCATGCTAGGGGTTAATATTAATGTTGTATAAGATACGATTTAGATCAAGTTACTCGTCAGTGTATTGTAATGCCCTGCCTTTTTGAAGAAAAAACCGCTGTAGTTCAAATCAAGTCACAATGTTAATTTTCCATAAAATTCCAACAAAATATTTCAATAACATGAGGTAATATGACACAACAAGTTTATAGATTCTTGACAGCTTTATCAGTTTACCAGTTTTTTGGCCTTTCTCTTCTAAATTTAGAAGAAAATTTGGGGCTTTTAAATGGATTCAGCTGTATTGTTGACAGCTAAATCAGATTATTAATTCAAAATTACAACCTTACTGTTAAACCTAAAATTTAAAATATTCCGGGATTTATGTCGGGTATCAGGAATAAAACAAAACGACACTTCTGTGTACAACCATAACCCCTTAAGAGTTACAGCAGGGGTGGCCAGTCTTATCCGCAAAGGGCCGGGGTGTATGCGGGTTTTCGCTGCGACTCCCTTATTAGAATTAAAGGACGGATTGGCTGGAGTCCTCACATCTGGGTTTGAACTGAGCTACAGGTTATCTCGAAAACCTGCAAGTCCACTCCATCGTAGAACACATAATGACACACAGAGGAACTATTCTGACCTTTAGAAACATCATTTATGTCTTTGTTGGGGTTTTTTTCTCCCCAGTAACAGGCAAGCCTAAGATGGCTATCCAGGATGCTGCGAGGTTATAAAACACTTTGCCTTTGCAGGTATGGCATCTGCAGTCCTTATGTAAGAATGGCAGCTCAGAGGGATTCAGGCAAAGGCTCCTCACTCTCGCCTCTCTCGCTCTCACAGGAGGCGTTATGCTGGTTCCCGAGAGAAAGACTCAAGACGGCTTTGAGCTTCACTTTGGCCTCAACTACTTGGGCCACTTCCTGCTGACTAACCTCCTTCTGGACACCCTGAAGCAGTCGGGAAGGCAGGACTCTTTCGCCCGAATCGTAACCATCTCCTCAGCTACGCACTATGTGGCGGATCTTGACCTTGAGGATCTCCAGAACAGGTAAACATTCAATTTAAGCTCTGCGGTAAGGAGCCCCAGATATCTTAAGGGAGACGATATCTCCTATTTTTTGGAAGATATTTTTCTCCATTGAAGTATCTAAACACCCTGCAGGACTAACTCTGTGACATCACAGAATCCATTAAAAATATTGATTTTCAAATTATGATACTCAGGAGAGGGCGTTTCTGAGCAGCCTTGTTTAAAATTAAATTCATACTCTTTGTGTTTTTGCTTTTTTATTTTTTTTAAACAAAATCTCAGTACAAGTAGTGATTACATGCGCCTCCCACTTGATTGTGTGTCTGCTCCATCTACATTGGCAGGGGTGGGCAAATGTTATTCTATAATCCCCCGTTTTTCAATGTTCTAATGAGATGGTATGTTTAGTGCTTGAAAAACATCTTGAAATCAGATACAGCCAAATCAAGCTATGCACAGTATTTCTCATATTGTATCAGTAAGATTGCAGAAATACACAAGCACTTAATATAATAAAAACCAAATGAATAAATATCTAAACGACAACATCCGTTTCTCATTTCAGTTTAGCTAACAAAGTATCATTCTTTGTTCCCTGTTAAATTGTACCTGTCGCCTGAAAACCATAGAACACTATAAAAGTTAAGCCCTTTTTAAAAATAATTTGTAGCTCAGGGCTGTTTTTTGTGTGAATTTAGTAGAATTTTATTTAATATGGCCCAAAAAAATCAGGTAACTCGGAAAAAAGGCACACTGTGTAAATAGGAACTCCAAACCGCATCCCTTCTAAATAGTGAAATTGTCTCCCCTCAATGCAATCGTCCCAAAACTTTTTTTTGGTACAGTAGCACTCGAATGTCAGCTCCTCTTCTGTTCATGTGTTTTTTTTTTGTAGATAGTTGCCTGAAGCAGGCCGCTTTTCAAGGTTATTATGATGGTGGGGGGGGTGGGGGGTTCAGATGAGTAATCTATGGAGGAGGGAAGCTCCCCCCCTCCCACCACAGAGATTCTGCCTTCAAGTATGTTTTTGTGTTCTTTTTGTTGGTTGGTGTAATTATTTTTACAATAATCGATGCAGAGATGCTTTTTAATTACTAACTGAACTAAACGTCATCCTAGTATGAAATGTTCATACATCTTTTTTTTTCTTTTTGCAAGCGACTTGTGTTTTTTCTTGTCTTTGAAAGGAGTTATTAATTATTTGACTCTCCCCCACATATCAGGATTGCAGGAATTTCCAATGCACTTGTGAAATCATGATCTTGTACAGTCTGTTCTATTACGCAAGCACTGGATCAGCCGAAAATGTCACAAAGATTGTCCAACACTGGTTACCCCATCGCTAACAGGACGATTCCCCAAGTAATCCTCTGCAAACAAGCCACAGTAGGATTCTAAATGCAGGATAAAATTTATTCACTAGGGAAGAAATCAAATTAAACTGAGACAAAGAAAATCCGACGACTCGCATCATCTCAGCCCTTTATGTGAAATGGTGTTCTTTATAGGCCTCTGAGTGACGCTCAGAGCTGAATCACCCTCCTCCAAAAATACGGCAGGGTGAGCAGAATCAAATCTGCTAATTAGATGTTTCATGAAGTGCCGAGTCTTAAATCTAAACGATGTGGATGTTAATTAGCTGTAATTATGCTGCCATGTGCTGTGCATCGCGGATGCTTTCTGACATCTTAGCAAGAGAGCACCTGTTAGCAGTAGGCCGATTCCGCCCCCCCGCCCCCACGGCCGCATCATCAGCATGCGTACGTCCACCAATAGAAATTGGTCTTGGACTAGAGCGTCTATGGTTTGGATTCGTAATTTTAAAGCGAGACACAGCACTTTTTTTCTCCCTCCACCACAATGTAGTGCTGGGCAATATAAACGATATATCGATTAATTGTCATAAAGAATGTAAACGATCTGAAAATGGGATTTTCAACATTGCTTGATAACTCACATCAAGGTGGTGGTGTGGCAGTAGTTTGGTCATTAACACTAGGACATGCAAACGACTGGCACTGTGTACTGTGAACTCAGCCAACAGTCTGCCAATTAAAACTAGTACTGCTAATTTACTTTCCCTAGTGAAGCATCGCCATAGAGAAGAACGTAAAGAATGCAAATTCTGACAGTCACATCAGTGTTTTCACTTTCAACCTGAAGACATATGAGACGTATCGCGTCCCATACAGGTTCAAAATGAGACATGGACCCCTGTTCATCAGTGTGGGATGGATGGCAACTGCACACTGTGTGTGTGTGTGTGTGTGTGTGTGTGTGTGTGTGTGTGTGTGTGTGTGTGTGTGTGTGTGTGTGTGTGTGTGCGCGCGCAAGTGTTTTAAGTGTTTTACTAAACTTACATTTCAGTTGCAGTCCATTCACTTTGATGCTCTTTGTCATGTTTTGAATCTGTTTAAGGGGAATCCCAAGGAAATTTAAAGCAACAATGGCGCTTGAAGAAATAAAATGACTTGAATTATATCGTGGTAATTATTATCGACTGATATAAAATCGTTGCGATAAAAATATTTTACCACATCATCCAACCCTACCTGGCCACAGGCCTTTTGAGGTCAGTGTCCACCTTCATTGTATTGACTGTATAGTGTTCTTTTACTGTATCTTGTCTTTGAAAAGGCAGCCCTAGTGTGCAGCTCAGGTCAGGTCAGGTTGGGGGGCATGCACCGATGCAGCACGTTGCCACACCCACCACACAGCAAAACTCCTTGGGATCCCGGCCAGTGATCCCTCCCCCAGGCAGATACATGGTCCAGTCCCACCCTCCAGATATGGCCATCCATCTGCCGCAGCCAGGTGTCACGTGGGCGTCCCCTTGGCCTGGTCCAGCCGCTGAGGACCCGCGAGCCGGATCACCCTCAGGGAACCACGCCACATGGCTCTAGCGCCGTAGTGCAACTTAGAAATCATTTCAGAAAGGACATGTCAGTTTCTCTTCTGTTCTGAGTAGAGTTCCCACCACTTCTATATTACAGTGAAAATTCTAGGGGGTCTCGTCCCCATCGCTACTGAAAGGGTTATGTTTCTGCACCCGTGAGTGGAAGATCGCTCTTCAGAATAGTCACATTGCTGACTTCACGCTCACCTGTGTGTGTCTTAACGCATACTCACACCTGGCCCAGTTGCTTTGTACTATGACCGAGCATAATTGTCCCCACTCCCCCGCTGGTCTGCGCTGATATTGCACTTAATCTTCCGGACGCGGACACGCTTTCATCATCACCATGCGACTTTTTGTGTTGAAGAAAATGTTGGAAGAAAACCGCTGCCATACGACAGAATGGTGTTTGATTAAAGTCCTTATTCTGTGGCTTTCTGTGGTCGTTTTGCTTGCGATGACACAGTCCTCTAACAGATTTATCAAGTCCCCAACGCAGCTGTTTTTATTCAGTCCCATATTTTCCGAATATCTCAGTTTTTGAGTGTTGCATCCAGTTGTTTAAGGATCTTCTCATCAGGCCTTTGCCCCCATGTCTGTTAAACGTCCAGCTAAGTGACTGATGTCATATCTGAATTAGGGGGTTGCACAGACTAGGCGATAAGTCGACTTTACTGCTCTGCGATGACGCTTTAAGCTTGACTTTGACTAATTGCTGATCATGTGATTCACATTAAACACACAAACACCTCACAGAATATCAGTTACGCAGAAGTGCGGGGAAAAGAGGTATTAGGTTTGCAGCAAAAACTTGGGCTCAATTCCTTAATTCTTTAATGTGCTCAGGCACGATATGGATCGTGTAGTGTGAGTATACCCTTAAAGGAGCATAAGATGGGATATACGTAAAGGAAAGATTTCCTGTGTACAGACCAGTCCTGGGTTCGGTCCCGGGTCCTGGTCCCGTTCGCATGCTCTCCCCGTGTCCGAGTGGGTTTTCGCCGGGGGCTCCGGTTTCCTCCCACGGTCCAAAAGTGTGCAGGGCAGGTTGATTGGCGAGTCTAGGTTGGCCCTGTAGTTGTCTGAGCGCATGTGCTTGCACCCTGTGGTGTGGTGGTGGCTGCCCTGGGTTGGTTCCTGCCTGCACCCATTGCTCCTGGGATATAGGCTGGTTCCCCCCGTGAGCCCAGTTGGGATTAAGCAGTTTCGGAAATTGGATGGATGGATAGATGGATGGATTACAGTCTAGAAGTTTGGATAAAAAAAAATATATAAATGATACACTGCTTTGTCAAACTTTTATCACAAGAAAATAGAAATGTTTAAAACAAATATATCTGAATGGTTTTCAGTATTTTATAGCTTGTAGTAATACATTATTTAGTTACAAAGGCTGAAACTATTAGCTTTAATGAAGACATTGGGTCTGTCTTTAGTGCATTGACATTCACTTTGTGTTGGAATTCTATTTGCTAATGTCAGAACTTCATTTGCTCTTGGCCTCACGTGATTGTGTCTAAATAAACAAAATGATAGTCACTCGTCTGCCTTGTCCCAGATCAGTTTGTGAGAGGCTTAATGCACTGTCTGCTCCTCATTTCAGTCTTCCGTTGTACTGTATCACAACTGATACGTCAGAATTTTTGAAAAATATTTCTTGTTTTTATGTTGATAATCGCTTGAGAGGTACAGCTAACAGTTGATCAGAGGGCTCAGATCAATATTTTGAGTAAAAAAAGAATTCTGTCATCGCCTAACAGCCAAAAAGTTAAATGTGTCAAAGCATGGAGTGATCTACTGTTTACAGAGAAAAAGTCAGACAGGAAGCATTAGTGATCAGATTCCAGTCTGGAGTAAGGAAAGTGACATCAAAGGCACTTATTTGTGATGTACAATAGAGATCAGAAGGTGACGGCACAGGGCTGAGGGTTGTGATTAATGTGAACAGGGGGAAACCTGTTTCTCTTATTAGAGTCAAGCAAAGACTGAGAGCAGCTGGACGGCAGGTCGAGTTGCTGGCAGAAAACCTTTAATTCATGGTGTCAATAAGAAAAAGAGACTATAGTGTAAATAACACAGACACTGGAGTATTCAGGACGGGCAGCAGGTCTGGTGGACGGATGTCCATTCATGGGATGAGTTGACCGACAACTACGATGTGAGCATCTATAAATGAGGCAGAATTGTTTGCATGGTT
Source organism: Brevimyrus niger (assembly GCA_015164015.2). Lineage (NCBI taxonomy): Eukaryota > Metazoa > Chordata > Actinopteri > Osteoglossiformes > Mormyridae > Brevimyrus > Brevimyrus niger. The sequence continues at coordinate 4,435,628 of JAABNY020000034.1, forward strand.
GAAAAGGTGCTGGGAGGGTTTGGACACAAGTTATTTCCTGAAATTGCTATAAAGGATTCTGAATCTGTGCTGCTGTGATAAAGGCAAGGGGTGGTTATTTTGATGAAACTTGTGCTTAGCTACTCGTTTTCATTAAATTGCGGGTACAAGGTGATTGTAAGTTGCTACAGTACATTTAAAAACCAGTCAGTTACATTTGCTATAAGTATTTCTAATATTTTCTTGTAATAAATTTGAAAAAGCAGTGAAGCAGTGTGCTGGGTTTTTTTTTTTTTTTTTTTAAATCGGAGGGTGGGCCCAACCTTCTAGACTGTAGTGCACCTCTACATGCACAGATGGCAAATAAAGCATCATTTCATAACCATATGACCTCCTTGGCAGGTTGTAACCTTGTTTACCAAACGTGTTTCATACAGACCTGTTGTAGCTACTTTTTCTAAAGCTCTTTTCAAAGGCATCCTCTTTGTTTGCATTGTGCTACGACGCATTTATAACTGAAAATAAAGATTCGATTCCCCTTTGTCTGATTTCCGTCTCAGGTCCTGCTACTGTGCCCATGGCGCTTATTCTCAGAGCAAGCTGGCGTTGGTCCTGTTCACGTACCGCCTGCAGGAGGAGCTCACTTCCCTGGGCTTCCCGGTGACGGCCAACGCTGTGGACCCAGGCATGGTGAACACTGACCTCTACCAGAACCTGTGTGGTCCTGCTCAGCTGCTCAAACGGGCTGTAGCCAGGCTTTTCTTCAGGGTGAGGATGGGCGTCTCTGGGGTGGACGGCGACGCGCAACACCATGGTTTGGTGAAGGCAGAGGGGACCAGCTCAGCTGTGTGATGCTTTATGAGTGTTTCAGGCAGCATGTGTGGAGACAGCAGATACTCCATCCGAAAGACCATCGAGGGGCGATTTTCCAAGCCTTGTATTCATATGAACCAAATTTTAATCTCTGAAATCTGGATTCAATTTCCTGTGCAGCCACACACCGCATAAATATTCAGAAGGTTTCCTGGCACTTATATTTCAGTGAGATGAATTGTCTTCATTATGGTTGGTTGTTTTTTTTTTTACAGGTATTTATAGTAAAATTTTCTTTTATGTTGTCAAAAGATAGGTTATAGCTTAAAGTTGTATGGAAGAGATGAAAATTGAGGAAGGACTTGCTGATACTAATGTATCGGCATGAACTACTGTTACATATATTTTGGAAGTAGTTCAAAAAACAGTCTGTATACACATATTCTTAAATACCACCTTGGCTCTAATAAAGTCATTAAGAGCCAAACTGGAGTTTGTATTTCCCAGCTGGACAGAGAGCTGGGCTAACTGGTAGATTCATGTATTAGTAATTAAGTGGGCTGTTGCATAGTGTCAGGGAAGAGCAACTCCAATAATTTCTACCACAATACATGCAAAATGAGTCATAACCGATTGAGTCCAACCCAAAACTCACAAAACGCACCCTGGCTATCCCCCCCCCCCCCACAGCAGTGTTTATTCAGGCCTTTTTGCATCAGCCTCACTATACGTCTGCTGTCTTTGAAAAACAGGAGGCAGGTGTAAATAATAATGGACTTGATGCTGCTTGCTGGAGGCTCCGACATATTGGTCCCAGTTTTGTTTGTGTACTCGGGCCGTGGCACAGAGGCAGGCAGTTTGGCGCAGCAGCTTCCACACTGCTGTTCATTTCCGGCTGTTTGACTACATTTATTTATTTAGCAGCCACTTTAATCCAAAGTGACGTGAAATTGAGAGCACAGGGACAGCCGGTCCCCGGAGCAGTGGGGTTAAGGGCCTTGCTCAAGAGTCCAGCAGTGAGACCGTTCTGTCAACCGTAGGATTTGAACCGGCGCCCTTCCAATCGCAGGACGGCTTCCCGATCTGCCGCAGGCTGCCCATGCAAACGTCTGTCAGAAGTAGGATGTGATCCCACGCTATTCAGTTAATTTGGAAGGTTGTTCACCTTGACTCTGCTTCCCCAGATCAGGAGGGAGAGATTTTATTAACCATTGTATGGTTCTCATCCGCCATACAGAGCTCAGGCCTTTTAAATCAGGTGTTTGCTAAAGCAGTCTTGTGCTACGTAGCTCAAGCAATGCCTGTTAAATCCGACATTTTTTACCAGACGTATTTGTCTTTTCCCTTCCCCAGACCCCAGCCGAAGGAGCCTCCACGGCCATATATGCCGCTCTCGCCCCCGAGATGGAGGCGGTGGGCAGCTGCTACTTGTACAATGGACAGAGGACACAGTCATCGGATGCCTCCTATGATGAGGACCTGCAGGTCCAGTTGTGGAGGCTGAGTCGTGCTCTCGTGGGCCTCCCAGTTGAAGGGATGGGAGC
>JAABNY020000034.1:4487017-4497395 GCA_015164015.2 Brevimyrus niger
GAAAGAGTAGATATTCTGGATATAGTAAAGAGTGACCGGATTGATAGCAGGTAAACTTCAATGAAGTGAAGATAATGTATGATCATTTCAAGACTGTGTATCTGCCATTATCGTGAGGTATGATCGTCACAGGTATGACGCCCTAAATCTACCATCCTCATTTCTTATTGGCACATCACAGGATTAGCAGAGTACGGACATGTGCTGTCCTGAGAATGAATCAGCCAGGAAGACTTTACACTGCACCCACAAAGTCAGGCATCCAAGTGTCACATGAAAGAGCTTTTTGTCAGAGAAACTGCCTGGTATTTATTAAGGGGGAGTGAAAACTCGACAAATCTGCTTGCGGGGAGGTCAAAAAATCCAAAACACTTTGCATAAATGCTCTACTATTTCTGAACTAACATTGTATCTGTAGGATACAGTATTGATACTGTAAAGGTATAACATAAAGTAAAACATAGATTGTTTTCTCTCAGTGACTGAATCAGCATCACAAATTAAGATCAAAACATTAAATATTATGAGTTTTGATTCAGAACAAAATGGGAATGGTTGAAAATGTCTTCAGGTTTTCTCAGATCATAAATCCATATACAATTAAAACCAGAAACAAAATCAAAAACCTTTTCTCCATTTTATGTTAATGTATTTAGTTATTGGTTGTATAAGTGTAATTGCCTGGCTGTTTTTATGGCTCATTTTGGTAACTATTGTATTTTATGCTCTAAATGTTAGTGGTTTGTTAATCTTGGGGTGGTGGGGGAGGGAGGGAATGTTAAAAAGTATGAAAAAATTGATTCACCCTCTTAAAGTGCTAACCTTGTGCAATAAATAGAAGGTTAAAAAAGTATAATGTGCATGTCTTACAAAGTGTGTGTGTGTGTGTGTATTCTGTATTCTCTTCTTAGATGACAAACAACAGCTGGCAGACAGTGTTTCATCAGATACTCTGTTAAGGGCCCTATTAATGATAAATGGAGATTAGGCAGAGTGGCACTTGTAATTTAAGCAGCAGACAATTACAGTGCATTATCAATTCATTCAGGATAATTTAGACACACTAAGGAGACACAAGCCAGCAGAATTAGGAAAAAAGCCTGTGTCAGTTTTTAATCATAGTGTAGAAAGATACATCTAGTAATTACCACAACTTTACATCACCAATACAGTGACTATTTTTATCTTGTGGGCCAGAAGGGCACTTCAAGTATATCACAGAGGGCAAAAAAAAACAAACAATCCAATATACCAAGCAATATAATTTATTTTTATAGGCAGTTTGACAGTGATTGTTATTTCTTTAATTCATTAGTGTTTCATATTGACTGTTTTCACCTTAATAGTACAAGCTCACAAAATACATATGAAGAGGTTGTGGGTCCTATTGACAGAAAACATTTTATAACTAACATTGTACCATCCAAATCCCCAGATCCCTTCCTTCTGCTCAGTCAGGTGATCAAGTAGTGTCATCAAGTAGGGGTCTCACTGTTTGAAAACCTATATTTCTGACAGGGACTCCAACCCTAATTAGAAAAAAGTGTGCTATAAATGTGCTAACAAAACCCATTTCAGGTAATTTGTGACCAAAAAAGGTTTACGTACCAAACATTACAAAATATATAATGACTTTAAAGTGGTAAAACAAGGCAATCGTAAAAATCTGGGTTCCAGCCCAATAGATTTTTCTATAAGGAGGCTGTTGGAATGTTAATAATCTAAATCGATGTTAGAAAACTGCTTTAATAAGGGCAAAATACTCAATGTGTTCAAAGAAATTACTGTGATTAGAGAACTTTTAAAATATCTATGACACAAGAGCCCAAACATGGCAGCACAACAAGTACAGTGTGGGAGTGAATGTGCAGTGCGCAGCATTTTCCCCACTGCAAACACACTGTACTACACAGGACCAGGCAGCAAGTCCTGGCAAGTCTAGCTTACTTTGCTCTTCTGGAAAAGTGTCTGAACATCATCCCACCCGCCCACCCATAAAGCAAATGTCAGACAGGTACCAGATATATAAAAGGCACCAGGAAATTATTCAGAAATATACCAAGTCCTAAGTTAAACCTTGCACGAATAAACACAGCTCATTGCTAAAGATTTTTTAGCAATTAGCCTTTAGCAACAGCGAATAAAATGTACTATTCATCCATGCATCTACCTATTCATCTTTCAACTGCTTATCCAGTACCGGCTTTGTATATTGACAGGGAGAGACATTCAACAACAACACAGACGTGAGAAATACAGCAGCTTCACTTACAAGAACCTGTTTCGTCAGGGTGTTTTACTGTAGGCAACACCTAAGGCATGCAAGAATAACACAAAGAGGAGAAAAAAAATTACCTTTCCACTGTGCAACATTGGTGATCTTCTAAAAATCAATACGTTTCTGCTTCATAACTTGAACACGGAGAAAAAAAAAGGCCAAAAGAGGACTCAAGTTATCTGCAAGGTCCTCAGCAGAAAAAAAAAAACTGTCATAAACTGTAAATATATGAGTCGCATCAGTGGCAATTATACTATTAGTAGTCAGTCAAGTATGTATTAGTCATCAGTGAATAATACTGATGGTTCCTCCTAGATTTGTCCATTTCCCCGACGTTATTCAAGTGCATAAACCAAAACTAAATAAAATACATTACACATTTGTAGAATTGTACTTGGTCCAAATAATCATGGTGAAATAGAAAAGGTGAATTTTCTGGGCTCAGGACCCCTAACAATTCAGTTTTAATGTGCAGATGAACGTCAATCAGGCAACTTATTAAAGTGAAACTTTATCATACTTTTCTCATCCTGATCAATAGCTACCAAATAATGTTTTAATTAAACCAATAATTCATTTTCAGCAAACTGAACTTTTACAAACACAGAAATTTAAAGATTTTGAATAGGAGGGAAAAATAATTATACAAATATCCATCTATTTTGCTGCATATGACCTGTAGTAATATGAATGTAGGGATGAGTTTAAAAATGACAGTTTTATAGAAAAAAGTAACGATTTCTCAAATTTACACTTTAAACTAAACCCTAAACATTTACATTATTGCAGTTCCTTGGTTTAATAGAATATTTGAGTTTTAAAAGAATACTCTAATTTTACATTCAGTGGGTATCATTTAGACAATTTCCGGCGACAATAAATATACTGAAGATTCACAGTTTGTTATTATCTGGAGTTGCATCTTGGGTACATTAATCTAAGGCACCCAGAATCTATTCCAAATATCACCTTTCCTGCAATTTACCCGTCAACCCTTGACCATCTAAACCAATCCTTTCTGGCTGCTATTTATTACTGAAAAAGTAATAATGCAAGGACATACATAATTTAACAGATAACAATACAATGATCAAATTACTTATATTAACAGAATTTACCTAGGCTCCCTGTTTGCAGCATACTCATTAACAGGCAAGTAGAAAAAAAAAAAACTATATAGTGCGTTTCCATTTTCAGCTTGTCATGCTCAACCAAAGAGGTTTGATTTTGGTCTTGACTTCAGGGGGCTTGTAGGCTCGTTATCTCCTTCCTCGGGCTCTCTGAAGGAAGTGCTGTGGACTATTTGTGTCTTGTACTTGATTTTCTGTAGCCTGGGTTTCATTTTGCCGACAGAAGGCTTCCGGGAGAGAATCTTAGGCTTCACAAAGCCGGCAGAGTCGCACGAGTCTTCCTCTGGGTGATTCAGAAGCTTGGTCTGGAGAACTTTGGAGAACCTCCACCTCCCGGCTACAGTCTCGGGGCTCTCGCAGTCAGAGTCGGCGCACGCCCCGACGATATCACGGACATCCTCGGACACACAGCTGGCCAGATAGTGGGCTGCCTTTCTGCCGCTATAGTCCCTGACCTGAACGTTGGCGTCGTAAGCTCCCACCAGTAGCTTCACCACCTCTATGTGGTTGTGCATGGCGGCCAGGTGCAGAGGGGTATAACCAGCGCTGGAGCGGGCGTTGATGTTCACAGGAACGTCGTGCTGTTTCGCAAAGTTCACCAGCAACGCCAGCAGCTCCTGTTTGCCCTGCTTAGCGGCCCAGTGAAGGCAAGTGAAGCCAGTTACGAAGTCCTTCTTCACCACCAGGGCCGGCTCACAGGTCAGGAGGCGGCTCAGGCTGTCCCACTGCCCATCAGACGCGCACATCATCCACTGGTGTTCCAAGGGATCCAACATCGCGCTGCCACTATCCTCATCCAGGGAGGCAGAGTCGCTGTCGCTCCTCACAGAAAAAGCATCCCTGTGCCTGACCGGGAGGTTCCCGGAATTTCTGAGCGCCAGGCTGCGACGTACCTGTGGAGAACTGCTCATCATGAGCTCTATGAAGGTCCTCCGGCTGGCTTTGGGTGTGCTGCCGTCATCGGTAAAGTCTGGGACCCTTTCGTCTGCCCCATCACCCAAGGTATCCTTTAACAACTGGCTCTGCTGAAACTCTCGGGTGGCTTGCCATTTGCTCATGGATTGTGGCGGTGACACGCCTTTGCACTCCTTGTTCTCCCCCTGTCCACCTTCAAGCACGCACAGGGCATCTGTGGGTGGTCCGTCCGTGCAAAGTGCTCCTCCTTTAGATGCGATATCCTCAGACTCACAGGCAGGTATATTTGAAAGTGTACCGCCATCTGATGATGTGTCGAGTTTTAAGCCTTTCATATTGGTGTCCATGGATAAAGCAGGTGAATCACCCACTGTTACATGTATGTCAGAATTAAAATGCTCACTTCCATGCAAGCTTTCCCCAGGCCTTGCCCCCTCTGTGTCCCTGTTAACTTCACTTACTGATTTCATCAATCCATTGACCCCAGGGCTGCTGACCCACTGAATTACATGTGCAGTACTCTTCGACCGTAAAGTCTCATCTACAGATCCCGGACTGTCTATCGAAGCCATAGGTGTTTCTTTAATCGACTGTCCTTTGCCAGAGTCAACTCCGCACTCCGTTCCATTCGGCATCTCCGGGACCGCGGAACTGGACGTGGGATTAGGAGGATGGACTCCAGTCGACTGGGAGCCATCATTCCCATTGCGCTGTCCATCTGCTCCTTCAGCGGTACGCTTCACCGAGGCCGCGTATTTTTTTCTCAGGCAAACGTACTTCGCCCCGCTTTCAGCTTTTACGAAAGCAACATTATCCACGTAGGCTTTAAATACCTCTTTGGCCAGCGCCTTCTGCGCTGGATCGCTGGGGAACACGGATTTGAATCGATCGATCAGCTCCACGTTTTTCACCCTCCCACCCCTTTCTATCAAAAACTGCAAAACAGATTCCTGGGTGCACTGAGTCGCCATTGGAAACGTGGGATACTGGGATGCAGCCGCTGAACTACAACCCCGATTGCCCCGCTCATAAGCAACACTTCTGCCAGATTCCGTAACATCGGGACACCGATTTATCCTGAGCGTCTGTGCAGTCTGATAACCTGGGCTGATGATTTCTGAAAGGTACCACCCTACGCGCAATCTCATTGAAATGGGCGTCCTCGAAGCAGAAATGATCCACGCCCCTTAACAAGGCACACCCACGCCAGACGGACTAGCACTGACCTGCGCAAATGATATCCCCATACCGGAACCCGAAAGTTTAAACGTCGGAGGCGTTCACAGTTGCCTGAGTTACCGAACTTCTGAATAAGGAGTTCGTTTCCGGAACGATATAGAAAAAAAATGGAATGTACCATTCAGGTGGTAGGTGTTTTGAGCAATATAGAAACATCATAACGATGACAGTTGTCGTTAGCTTAAGTTGAAATTTTTCCCATATTAAACATACTGATTGTATAACATGCAAACAGTTATACAGTACAGATTTTATTTAATAATCCTTAACATTGTACAAACACGGTCATTGTGGAGGCCACTAACGTCATGATATCGAGAGTACATTCCAACCACTACAGTTGTGTGAATTTTTTTTCCAACTCGAAGTTTAGTGAGGACGCTTTTTCCATTTAGATAACTAATAACGAGTTTATAAACTCATAATCTCTTTCAGAATGACTTCACCTGACGTTGTCCGACAGATGGTACGTGTTTCAGTATGCTTTCAAAAATGTATGCGATTAACTTCTTCCCGTTTAACTTCGGGACGCCACAGAATTCCAGGGCTAACGCGGTCAGCTAACCAGTCTTTAGTTTTAAGACGAACCATTTATCTCTCGGTAAAGCTGTCAGACGTTTTGACCAGCACTCGCTATATTAATTATTGTGGAGGAAAAAAAACACGGCAATTTAACCCCAGTCGGTTTTGTATTGTATGGGGAGCGCCGGCTAAAGAAGCTGGAGCGCTAAGGCCCTTTGAGTCCGTAGGCGGGGCAACGTGATTCCGACTTTAGTCATAACTGGGAATTTGCGGCTGTGAGATTTATATATATATGTATAAAAAAAGCTCTTTAGTGAGGAGTAAAAGTATTGCTGTCATTTGTTTAAAACTGGAAGTTTATTTAAGGTATTTTGTTGTGTTTGAGTCACCTTTTTGGGGAGAGTAGACATTGCCTTCTTTTAAAATAATTAACAAAAGTAGGTGTAGAACAATGTCTTCAAACAAATAAGTAGGACTTGTGACTCATTTCAGTTATGTGCATTTTACTCGGCTGCTCCTCATTTCCTCCTACAGTCGGACTATTTGACGTCTTTAAATCGCCTATGCTGTGTATGTGACCCGCCACGGACCGCCGTCCATCCAGGGTTTGCCAAAGCCTTCTACCCTGTGCTGCCTGGGATAGATTGCTCGCCTCGCCGCGACCCTGGTCACGAAACGCAGATAGAAATGGATTGATAGGTTAAAATAAATAATGTGCGCCAGTGCCCTGTAGAATAACGCAAATACCTTAATCAAGAAGGTTATATATTTTTTCTTCGTAGCTGATTGTTGATGCTGAAGTTTCGTGAAGAAAACCACACATATTCTGCAGTTATCAGATTTTTTTTTAGTCGCTTTGTATTATTATATTTATGGTCGTAATAATATCTTTCGGGTCTATTACCAAATCCACCCAGTGCAATGATAGTGATGCTGAAGTTACGCTGCGTTAAACGAGGGGTGACTGGACGTATTACCAAGTAAATTTATAATAATTAAATATTTTGCACTTGCTGTGTGCGAAGTCATTGTGAGACCTAGATCTGACAGCCTGTAAGAAACGATTACAAGATTGATTTAAATATAATAGCCCGATTTTTTTCTCTCTCTCTTTCCAGCAAGATAAAAATGCTCGTCCTTTGTCCTTATCTGGTCATGTTGGATTTGACAGCTTGCCAGATCAACTTGTCAATAAATCAACATCCCAAGGTTTCTGTTTCAATATCCTCTGCATTGGTAAGCAATTTCTTGATTCCGGAAAGACAAGCATTGATTGACAGACAATGTTTTGCGTTCCTAAAAGAATTCTTTGGAAAAAATTCCTCTGCGTATGCATTGTGGTAGCATATATTGTCATTGTTAAAACACTGGGTATTGTAGATGTAAAGTGATATTTATGTTAAAAGAAGTTTGTCTTTCTGTGTCAGGTGAAACCGGCATTGGCAAATCAACTCTGATGGACACTCTTTTCAACACAAATTTTGAGAACTTTGAGTCCTCCCACTTTGAGCCCAAGGTGAAACTGCGAGCTCAAACGTATGACTTGCAGGAGAGCAATGTCCGGCTGAAACTCACCATCGTCAACACTGTAGGCTTTGGGGACCAAATGAATAAGCAGGAAAGGCACGTACCGCCATTAGGTTTTTAAGACTCATGTTTATGTTTGCTGCTGGTGCAACAGCACTTAGACACTTTTATGACTTTTTTATAAGTTCTTGTATAGACATGCTTTGGGGACATGGGCCACCAGATGGCCTTAGACCCCCAGAAGTTGTTCTTTTGACCTCCTTAGTAAATTCCTTTTAATTTGTCATCTTCTAATTTTTTTTTCCCCCCACACAACCATTTTATTGTTGTATCACATTATCGTAACTTCTCTGTTGGTCAACATTGGTCGTCTTGTATTCTTTGCAACAGGTATTCTATATGAAATGGATTAGATTGAAACAACATATATTAAGTTTTATATTGCGAACCAGTGGATGGTCTGGTGTTAAATAGCAGTGTACTTTATTGTTTGGAAATACTGTTGTTGATGCTATTGCTTTACAGTTATCAGAGTTTGTCTTGTGATCACTTGTTCCCCTCTTGGTGAGAACAATGATATAATTCAGGGTCAATTTTCTCACTCACTGGTTTTAACAGTTATTACTAATTAGTCCTTTTTGGTGTTTCTATGCAGCTACCAGCATGTTGTGGACTACATAGACACACAGTTTGAGTCCTACCTACAGGAAGAGCTAAAAATCAAGCGCTCCCTCCATAACTACCATGACTCACGCATCCATGCCTGCCTGTACTTCATTGCCCCCTCTGGTCATTCCCTGAAGTCTTTGGATTTGGTTACGATGAAGAAGCTGGACAGCAAGGTCTGTCATCAATGCATTAAAGTTATCTGTGTCCCTGTATGCTAATGTATAGCTTTTGTTTTGTTATCGAATGTGATGAATTCAAAATGGGCTTAATTTGGGTTCTTTCTCAGCATAGTTTTGAGCACCACGTGAAATAAAAATAAAAATGGCAAATTTGGAATAATTAACTTTAAAAAATGATGTAATATGATAAGATATTCATGGCTGTGATCAGCCCAAGCCTGAATATGTTTGTGAGTACATTGCCTCCAAAATTCACCCAATATACTAGCAGCTTCTCTCTGATTGGAGAGGTAAGTTGATGGTATGCTTTAAATTAATCTTAGTGGATGTGAATACATTTTTCTTTAATGTCCTATTATATGGTGGAGACTATGAAAAAGACTCAAAATGAAGATATATCAGCACTGAAATGAAGTTTGATTTTATAGAAAAGACCAAATCATTCTACACATGAGGGTATAAAATCATTTCAAAAGGAACTGCAGATCTCATAGATCAGTGAAGCCTGTTGTAAAAAGTGAGGGGAAATACAAAACTACCACCAGACTGCCGCCAGTAAAGCTGTCCATTCAGACTTGTTACCAAAGAACAAGGACTGGTCTTGGGCAAATGTTGCTAAGCCAGCTGTCACTGAATGACAATTACGATAGATTGTTTGTGGATCAACAGTATCAGAAGCACTCCTTAATGGGGTCTTTATGTTGGAATGACAAGAAAGAACTTGTATCATTACAAAGAGGTCACTAGACATCCCATGGTAAAAACTGAAAATATTTGGCAGAATGTCAAATGGCTGTCCAGTGAGACTGTGGGACATTTTGAATGCTAATATGTAAATGATTGAGAAATCTTATTTAGCGAAATCTAAAAACCTACAGCTGTGTCAGAAGACTCAAACTGTGGTAGAAGATTCTTTTAACTAGACAATGATCCAGATCTCATTGGCAAAGTAACTCAAGAGTAGCTTAAAATAAGCATTGATGTCCTTGCACGGCTCAGAGTTCTGAGCTTAATCCCATTTTATAATGTCGGCAAGACCATAACTCAACCTTCTCTGTACAGCTTGAGAAGTTTGGAACAGAAGAGTGGATAAATATCCTCATGTTGCGTGAAATTGATTATGAAAAGGCTACTATCTGTAATATTTAAGAGTAAACCAAAAAGTACTGTCCCAGCAGATGAATGCATAATCTTTCATGCTTACCTCTTGGAAACATTTGGTTTTGATTGCGTCCTGTAGAAATTTTGCATCTTTCCATTCCTAGACATTGTTGTGGAATTACCCCTGACCTTGCATATGTGTTCTGCTGCTGTTGTTGTGCTCTATTTGTCATTACTAATAGTTAGTAAAATGGTTGTGTGGAGGCTTTCTGAATAATATAGTGTACCCCTGAATCTTTCTGATGCAGTTTTTGCATGGTTCCTAGAAGTGTTGTGTCGATAAAATCGATTTTCTGATTCTTAATTGATTGTCATAATAATACCTAAAGATCGATTCGTATGTCCAAAGATCGATTTTACCCTTTAACATTTTCTGTCCTTTTTACAGCTAACATAGGAAAAAAAAAGTCCAGACAGGCATTTTAGGGCTTAGGTGTTAAAGGGTTACTATCTTTAATCACACGCATCGTGAATTCAATAATGCGACAGTAGGTGATGTTAAAGTTCACCGGGGAAAATTCTATTAACAACATGGTGTTGGACACTAGCACCCGTAACTTTAAAAGCTGCGGTCTGGCAGCATTTCGGGTTCAGAACAGACAAACAGACAGATGCACTTGACAAAAGCAAAGCAATTTGCTTTCCCTCTGGAGTGTAGAGGTAGGGAACACACTTTTAAAGACTGGGGCATGGTCACACATTTCATTCAATATCATAAACTTAATTCATGGCAAATAAATGATTTCTTATATATTTGT
>JAABNY020000034.1:4524765-4580400 GCA_015164015.2 Brevimyrus niger
CCAACCAGTTCAGCATAAAGAGTCACAGTTACAGAGTACTCCACTGGTTGGTTGAAACAAAATCCTGGTCTGGATTTATACTTTCTGGATCTGAAATTTCCACCTCTGGTGACTGGTGTGTGAGTGTGCCCCGCGATAGGCTGGCCGCCTGTCCAGGGTTGTTCCCTGCCTCGTGCCCGTTGCTTCCGGGATAAGCTCCGAACCCCCCGCGACCCAGTAGGATAAGCGGTTTGGAAAATGGATAGATGGATTTTCATGACCAAAAGAAGTTCTAATAGCCAAAACTATTAGCTGATTTATTTATTTTTTTTTGGCTAAAATGTAACTGACAACAGTTCTGCTGCTCTACTGGCCTTACTTTACAAGCAGCACAAAAACTGCTAAATATAAAATAAATATAAAACAAGTCATTACATGACCAGTAAATAACAAGGTCTTACACTGTAATATTGACAAACAAGAGCAAGTTTAAAGTCCACTATCAGTTAATCATTAGGTAGATCTTTCATATTACATATGATTTTATTAATGTTTATAGAGTCTGTTTGCTGCTCAGTTGTGGTTACACAGCTGCTGTATATTTGGTTTTTGGTGTCGGATAACTGCACAGTGGCTCATTAGGTGGCGCTGTTGCTTCCCACTTCCTGGGCTGTGGGTTTGAATCTCACTTTGTGTGTCTGGAGTTTGCCTGCTCTTCCTGTGTTAGGTGGGTTTTCTCCTGCAGTGCAAAGACAAGCAGTAAGTGGTACTGTATCTATAAACTGCCTGTAGATCAGGCCCTATGGATCAGATTTTCTTTTTGTGATTGTTGAGGCCAAAAATGCTTCACTGCACAGCAGCTTTTCTCAAAGTTTGCAATGCATCTTGCTGCTAGAAAATAAATTGAGAAAATTGCTAATCAAAGAGAATTTCAAAGAGACATGTAATTAGTTTCTTTGTGTATTTCTTTTTATATCAAATAAACAATCACATTTAAGTGCTCACTTTTATTTGTTTTCTGCATTCAGGAACCATGGACAACGGAAAATGAACAGGATAAAACAAAAACAGCATTGTTTTCTTAATGGCTTCCAAAACGATAAAGATTTTATCTCAACATCACCCCTGTCCTGCCCCGATCGTCCGCTCCGTCCGTGTGCCACGCCCCCTCGTTAACCTCGTGTGGGATCCCCTTGTGATCAGCTCTTTCTGGTTGTTGTCATTAGTCCTCTGTTTCTTACTCTTTTGTCATCTCCTTTTTGGTGAGATAGGTATGAATTGCCTTCTTACCACCTCTTTCCATGTAGGTGGATAAGAGGCTTTGCTTGTTGCTTTGGTGAAATCTACACCCAGTGCTGCGTCTCTCACGGAACGCATGCCTGTTCACTGCATTTTTACCACACGAAGCTAAACACACTCTGCTTAGCTCAACAGTAAATCTGCACGTTCCACTTCCTGATAATTTCGTACTTTCCTAAATTTCCTTCTGGATAAAGTATCTCTCTCTCTCTCTCTCTCTCTCTCTCTCTCTCTCTAATCCCAGGCTAATGCCAGTATGTTTGAATTCAAGAGGCATAACTTCTAACCATGTTTTCAGATTCTTTTCTCATCATAAATGTTTAAATAGATCGGTGCTTTATCCACATGCCAATGATGAAAATTTTTTGGAACCTTAACCTTGTTTATTCAGCCAAGCAATATATTGTTCAATCCTAATGCTAACTAACTCTATTGCAGCTATTTGATATTTTATAAAGTTAAAAATTTTCAATAAATGAAATCTGCCTTTTATCTCCAGGGCTGGGGGTTCATATTCCATCTCCTCTCTGTGGGATTCCTCTGGGTTAATTCCAGTTTCCTCCCACAATCCAAAGACACACAATCTAGTGAACCTGCTTCTCTAAATAATATGCAATGTACATGTGTGTCCTGCGATGTACTTACCCCTATACCCCTATATTCCTACTTTAAATAAAGTAAATTGCTTTAAAATTGTTTAGTCCTTTAGATAAATATTCAAGGGCTATAAAAAATCACTGATTATTGTAAAGAACATCATATTGTTCATTTTAAGGGACAAGTAAACATCTAGACATTTAGAAACATCTAGTGACTCTTCGTCTTGAATACTATACTGTTCCTGAAATTACCAGAAAATAAATAATTTCAATCGATTCTTTCATTATCACTAATATCATTAATGCAGGGTGAAGCACCGACCCAGAGTTCACAGATCAGTGATGGATTTCGTGGAGCAGGAGGGACATCTTCCTGGCAGGCCGGGCCCTCGTTATGCCTGCCTTTTTACCCACTTGCCTGCCCTGTCCCTGCTCCCCTGCTCTCAGAGAGCATCCTCAGTAAGCAGCCCAAGGAGAAACTCCCCTTGACTCACATGACTCCCTCACTAACATCCCGGAGCTCAGCTGGTGCTCAGGGAAGCCCAAAGCAAACAACGTCCCACCCACCCTGGGCGCTGACACACGCTGTCCCCCGAGCCCCACGCTGGGGCTCCCAGACTCCTTTACCTTCTCTGCTCACAGGCGGCACCCCCACGAGAGAGACCCCAGCCGACTGTAAACACAGAGGCCGCCTCTCCTGAAGAAAGACTGTGCGCAAAACTGACAAGGTTTCGGCAAACTTCTCACCTCCCCAGGCGTGAACGTTTTGGCTGAGCCGGCGGAAGGTGAGGAACCGGAGCGACGTGTAGAAAATCACGTTTCCCGGTGCTTAAGGCTGATCAGCGCAGCGGCATGAACTTTGTATAGCGTCACTGTCTCACGAATTACCCTGAGCTACCCCTCTCTTCCAGCCCATGTAATTCATATAATACATCTACTGCTGTCAGAGGGGCTCTTTCTAATAATGGCAAACCATTAGGACTGGTCAAGGTTGGCCACAACGACAGCAGCACTTACAGCTTAAAAAGAATGGCTGGCCGCAGGAACCATAGTGTACAACCGGGCTATGGTGTAACTAAGGGTACCGACATGTGCGTTGCCATAGAGATCCAGGGGTACGTGGCAAGAAGTCAAGGACTACGATGATGACGGCGAAAGGGGCTTACCTTCTCAGCCTTCTTCTCGTCTAGCTTGGCCGGGTTGGCGCTGGCCCCCTGCACGTGGCCGGGGGAGGGGGGCCGCAGGGGGCTGGCCAGCACCTCCCCGTTGAGGTGAGCGGCGCTGACGTTGGGCGGGGTGATGGCCGCCGCGGCAGAGGTGAGGGGGATGGCGGGGCGGACGTACTGGGGGGAGGCCACGGAGAGGGGGCGCGCCAAAGGGCCCGAGGAGCTGTGGGGGCGAAGAGAGGGGAGCGGCGCCGCCGTGGCTGGGCGCTCGGGGCTGCCCAAGGGGGGGCTGTGCACTGTGAGGGTGGGAAAAATAGAGAAAGAACCCAGGAGCTCAGCTTCCGAGATCAACGTGGAAACCTGCCCAGCATCCTGAACAGAAAGCCCCCCCCCCCCAAGGCAGCCGACACGCTCCAGTCCGAGACATCGGCACGGCGCAAGAAAAATCTATCTGAAACACTGCCGTCCACGCAGGTTAGGTGGGCCGTCACTGCAGGAAATTAATGTGTGCAACCAGGGCGTCACGCCTTTCCTGTGTTTCCCAAGAAATGCGTGGACCAGTGTGTCGATTGCTCCAGTGCCGGGTTAAACTCCATGATGCCCGTGCGCGTGTATGCTGGGGAATTATGGCGCTATGGACGGCAGACGAACATGACCGAAAACACAGGAAAACTCACAGTCTGCATGACACAACGGTATTGGAATCGTGTCTACTTATTAGACTTATTAGCTGTGGAATATATCTGTAAAGCCATTTTAAAGAAGATATATTTGAAATATTAAACAGCACAAACGTCTTTTGTCATGGACTTGTCGACATCAAACATTTTCAGTTTGCGTATTCAGCATCTGTATAGTGCTTGGATTTGCTATGCCGAGCCGCTAAAATGCTAACGTGCGCAGCAGATGCTAAGGCATGCTACACCTGCTCCCATTTTCACTGAGAATAAGTCACGGGAATTTCACACCGAAAACTCGCAGAACGCTGACCATCAGCTAAGCCCCCCCTCTCCAAATCCATTAGCCGTTAAAATCCCCACAAAGGCTTACACTAAGCACAGCGCGCCAGAAACTGGGGCAGCCGCTAAAAGCTAGCGGTATGCCTGTGACCGGAGCAGTGAAGCCGCCGGGAGCCAGACTGCTTCCAACTCCGTAATTACGGCTCATGGAGCTTTTGGGGAGACCCCAACACCAAGCTGCATTAAGGCTTCAGAGCCTTTCACAGCTCCGCATGGCTCAGGGAAGGGGCGTCACAGTGAGCGACCCCACTCTCACAGCACTCCCAGCACTCCCAGTACTCCCAGTACTCCAGACACATCATATAAGTATTCTGCTTGAGGCAAACATAGGTTTTATTATATGTTACCATCGATGCTGCAAGCACTATGAGGATGTACATTCATCTACGGAAGAGAAGAATGCAGCAGCCCGCCCCCTGCCTGACTTACCCAGCTGCATGGGTGTGCGCGATTGGCCCAACGCAGCCGCCTGCTGCCCCGACGCACGCAGACAGTTCTTCAGATGCGCAGTCGCCGGCTGCAGTTGCGGGGAGCTGGAGGCTGACGAGGAAGGTCCCATAGGGCTGGCTAGCTGGGGGGTGGACGGGCGCGACCCCGAGCCCAGGAGGACCGGGCTGGAGGGCCCGGCGGACCCTGGGGAGCTGGGGTTAACCTTCACGGCCTGAGCCGACCCAGAGAGACACACGCGGGACTGTCCCACCATGAAGGGGGCCCTGCGGACAGGAGAGCACCAATAATAATCAATCATTATACCAAATGGACCAATCATAATCGAGCAACAAAGGAAATCATTTACCCTGAGATCAAACAGTCCCACAGCTGCTGAACTGGGTTCTATTACAGTTCAACACTAATGCAGCCTCCACACTAGCCCCAGCTAAAGCCACAGACTCCTCCCATGGGCAAACATCGCTTGTTAGCATCCTACAGTCTCAGGCTGAAGTGCTAAATGGCTGCTGTGTCCACCTGCCATTCTAAAAGACCTTATTCCATTAAGAAACAGGAATTCTGCTATAATTAATCATTCAAGGGAATCTGTGTAACGCAGCGGATTTTCAGTGGATTTGGGGATTAATCGCTAACCCTTCCTTAATTAAACAGAGTGTGTAGGAGGGATATTACTTGCTACGGGAGGCGAAGTTATTAGCTGTAACATGTGGAATTTGCTTACACCTGCTAGCAGACGGAGGGACGCGGAACAGGCCCCTCAGCACGTCAGAATTAAAGCAAAGTCCCCAGCGCTGATGAAGCAGCTTTCGGAAACAGGCTGCGTCGTCTGCCTTCGGTACGCACACGCTCACGCGCCTCATCAGCGCCGCATCAATCTCCGCAACGCAAAACAGGTGGCGCACTTAGCAGGTTCCGCCATGTTCGTCATGCAGAATCACTAAACGCCCAGGTGCCTGCTTCGCTGTGAGCTCATTTTTAGAGTAAATGAATCGTTTACTGTGTGTTTTTTTTTATTATCTGGGTTGCCTCTGAGCTTAGCTGACTTTTCCCGCCTTCCGCTCCCTCATACAGCTCCAATCCCAGAAAAGCACATTTTCTTCCCTGGCCTTGTCCACCTACACAGAGTTCTTGCGCGCAGAGGATGCCGCCGCTTTTGCCTCCTCCCCAGCAAGGGGAAAATTCCGACATGAACCTGAAGTTATCCAATCTGCCAGTCCCACCTGCCCGTGCCGTGCGCCTTAGCGTGCATTTAGAGACACCGGAGGACTTTCTCCTACCCGGATGCATTATCATTTTAATGATATAATTTTCTGAGGCTTGCTGATAAATTGAGAGCTCCACTTCTTTGAGCGTTTTCTCGAGACAGATCCCACTCATTTTAATTGTCCAAGTCATGCTTTAAAATTATTTTATCCCTGATAGCCGCCTCTGGCTGCAGCCCGTTCCTGAAGCTACTGCACTTTCCAGATGTTTCCTACTAACACAACCAGCTGGGATCTTTGCATTGAATGTACGGCGAAGGGCTACTTATTCCTTACTTAATCTAGCCACCATGTTGACACCCATCATTAAATGTTTTCTCAGACTGGTCCCCAGGGGCTGTCTGACAAGGAGCTGGGAGGGAGCAAAAGCACGGACCATCTGGGGGTCTCCAAGGACAGGGTTGAGAAACATGGCTTAGGGTGTTCCACTTTGTATATTATTTGACTCGATGGCATTCCACCTTCGAACGCTGCTACTTCATGCCACCTCATCTATTCATTCATTTCTCCCCAGGATTTGGTCCCCTTCTCTGCGTACCTGGACACCGGTGTGACGTAGTTCCCGGGGAAGACACCGGAGGCGCCGCTGCGCAGAGACGTGCCCTTGAACCATCCGTCCTGGCACTTCTCTGTCACCCGGTACATCTCGCCCTTCCGCAGCTCCAGCTCGTCGGCCTTCTGGGGTCTGTATGCGTACATGGCCAGGTATCTGTTAGCGATGGGGGGGGGGGGATACAGGAAGGAGGTGGAGGTCAGAGGAAAGTGCAGAAAGGGGTCAGGGGGTCATGCACTGTAGGGCAAGTCAGCTGACAAACACGATTCCACATGTGCAGAGAGGGTCAATGAGAATGACTTAAACACACAATACAGACAAGGACAAAGCCTATACTGTAGCACGGTGGATATGGACAAAAGCTGCGAGCCATTAAGCTCATTAAGCTGCAGGTTTAAAACCCAAAAAGGGCCTTGCGGTTAAGATAATTCAACCTGAATACTGACGTATAAAGGCTAGTAGCACTTGGGGGTGATTTGTAACTCAGGATAAGTCAATGTGGTTTTGATCAGGAGGTCAACTGTTCAAATCCCAAACCTAGCAGAGGGATTTTACAGTTTGGTCTGAGATTGAGGCCCTTAGTCCCCAGTTGCTCCAGGGACTGGTGACCCTGCCCTTTTCCCAAAAATAAAATGTGCAGTGGTAATGAAAGAATAGAGTCCGGGGCAAATTTTTCAAAAAGAATACTTGATTTATGGTTCGGAAAGATGTAAAGAGCTGGGGCAGGGAGAGCGGGTGAGGTGTGTTGGCGGCGTGTTGTCGCCCTCGGGGCATTGTGGGCGGCACACACCCGGATTATAATCAGAGCTGACTGTCTGCGCGCGGCAAAGCGCTTTCATCACACAGCCCTGCCCATGGTGGCTGGCAGCGATCTCATAATACGGCAAAGGCAGGAATAACCGGCGCGTCCTCCACGAGGTCCCAGAGTGTAGGTGTGCGCAAAACCTCTGGGGTAACTATGGCAACAGAAAGGTTCCCGTCGCAAGTGGTGGGGGTGGACGCCGGCGATGAGGAGAGGAGGCAGGCAGACGGAAGCATCCGGAGCCTTTGCCTGGATTTCCTCCCCCAACATCCCGGAAATAGATCCCGGTGATGGAGATGATACACATTCCTCGAGGAGAACTTTTGTCGGAAAAGGTGAGGCATTTAACTGTAACTGCGAGCTAGTTCCTCATGCTCCTAAGCACAATTATAACAACACGAGCGTCTCTACACCCAAAATGCAGCAAATTGTCTCCATAAATAGTACAAACTTCTCAAAAACGATTAATGGAAACGTTACATATTAAACCCACAAGCCATCTGTGCTGTAATGACGACACGCAGCTCCTAGCCGACACGTCAACTCGTGTGTAAAGTGTACAAGGTGTATAAGGTGCTTTGGTCATGCTGCCCTCTGTCTGACAACGTCTGTGCAGTGATGTCACACGGGCTGAGGAGCCACTTACATGTTCAACGGCAGCTGGACCTTGGCGGCGGCGAGCAGGTCCGCAGACCCTGAGGTGACTCTGGGCAGGGCCACCGCGGCCGAGGACGAGGTCGCGGCGAATGAGGAGGAGTCCTGCAATATAAAGGACGAGGGAAATGTCATTACCAGGTAAGCAAATATAGGGGAATCTGGAAGCCCACTGACTTCGGGTGGGCAACTGTGGAAGCAGTCTGAGGCCTAGAAGATGGCCCAGGTGGGAGGGGCTGGGCATTAAGGGCCCAGAAGATGGCCCAGGTGTTAGGGGCTGGGCATTAAGGGCCCAGAAGATGGCCCAGGTGTTAGGGGCTGGGCATTAAGGGCCCAGAAGATGACCCAGGTGGGAGGGGCTGGGCATTAAGGGCCTAGAAAATGGCCCAGGTCGGAGGGGCTGGGCATTAAGGGCCCAGAAGATGGCCCAGGTGGGAGGAGCTAGGCATTAAGGGCCCTGAAGATGGCCCAGGTGGGAGGGGCTGGGCATTAAAGGGCCCAGAAGACGGCCCAGGTGGGAGGAGCTAGGCATTAAAGAGGCCAGGATGAAGCAATGATATCCAGATCCTGGGAATTATGTGCAGCAGGACTGGATATGTAGAGCCAATGTATATCAAGGATCTGCTGCCCACACTAACCGACGGCAAATAGTTGCTGGGCACTGACCTTTTCACTAGGCTCTGATGTAAAAGCACAAAGCGGACAAAGATCATTAGAGGTAACAAGGTGTATTTTAACCAGCAGGGTCACATCTGACACATAATAGTCTAACAGGCAATGCCTTATCCTGAAAGTCCCTAGTGCAGAAACTCATACACTTACCGTGCCACTTTGCTTCTCAGGGATTGTAGAGCTTAAATTATTATGATGAATAATGAATCAAAGATGCTCTCTGTGACTGTAAATTACAGGATAAAACATTTCTTATCTCCACAGTAAGCAAAAAAACAGAGGAACGCTCATCCATCGGACTGCCACAGCAATTCAAAGTCCCTGGTGTCTGCAACTTCTAAGTGTGAATTGCACTAAGAGAGATGGAGAGCTGTCACTGAACGCAAGTCTCCTTCCAATGCTCGCAGAGAAATGCAGAGCTGACCATAAAGAGCCTGACAGTTTAATTGTAGCGTGGATGTGACAGCTCACTGGCTATGAGGAAACTTGGCAATCAATCTCATGAATGAAGGTTTCCCCAGCAACCCAGGGCTCGTTTGCACTTGCAAACAGGCCTAAGCTGAGGAGAGGCTACGGAGATCTATAGCGTGCCTTGGCAGCAATTCAATGCAAATTACAGCTGAACTTTGCCCATATTAGAACTCATTACAGGCAGTAATATTATTCAGACAGCAGATGCGAATGAAATAATTCGTGTCTACAAAGTTACCCCGCGTGCCATTTGTGTGCAAAGGGGCCGCCTTGGGAATGTAATCTACCCGCTTTACAGGAAGGGGGCATCGCTGAGCCTCTTCCAAGGCACGCTGTGAGGAGACAACATACCAGCAGCTCCACTCATTACCACGAGGTTCCCTCATCTGGGGCCCGACAGCATGCACGCGCAGGTCTGAAATTAGTACAGCGGATCAGTAACGAGTCCAGGTCTCTGATGGGGCCCTTGAAGTACCTTCATGTGCATCCGAATTTAAGTCGTATCAAATAGAAAGGCCAAGCTACGATTAAATGACTGCAGTCTGTGTGTGCTGAGGGAACTGCCTGATTCACGCTGTGGGGTTTATGGGCGTGTTATCAAAACACACATTACAGGGGCAGAAGTGGACCTTTGAGAAGCTTCTCTGACAGCCCTTGGTGTGACGTAACCATGGTTTTGAGTGACGAGCCCCAACCTCCATCACCTAGCAACACAGCCCAACGTGCTGTGTGAAGACAGCCGGATCTGCCTCTCCGCTCGTGACTCCGCTCCCCCTTGCCGTCAGGGTCGACCCACAGACCGCCTTTCCCCATCAAAAACACATCACTGTCTAACAGCCCTGTCCTTTGAGGATCTTCTCAGACATGACAGGAATTCACAAAACCACCAAGGAGGACCAGAGGAAGCAGCTGAGGAACCCGAGGTGGAGCAGAGTTCAGCATTAAACATCCCCCATGTTCTCTAAAGGCCCAGAGCATCTAATGAGAGTGAAGTCTGGGAATATACGTGTCCACGTCGGGGGACGCCTGAGACGTTTCAGATGTTCAGACCTGACATTCTGTGGAAGAGATAATGGAAGCAGGCAGAAGGCTCTGGGAAAGCAGCAGTGAGGATGGTCCTTCCTAATGACCCATGTGTCTCCAAAGGAATGTCATTCATGTCCACCTCATTCATCTGCAGCAGCCCTGAACAGTTTATTACTGCGGCTTCATGCCTCTGCGATAAGACCGATACCATGTTTCCAGGCAACAGGAGGCGAAGAATCCACCTGATTCTGGTTTCTTATCACATCCGCGGCAAGGCGACGGGAGCGAAAGGGCTGCGGAGAAATAGTGACACGGGAAACCTGTAATTGAGGAATCGGCTGCCAAAAAAATTACCGGGTAACTGGAGCCGAGGACCCTCCCCTTGTGATTGGGGGGGGGGGGGAGGCTATACGCTGGACTGCCGGTATGCCGACGCGCAGTGGGAGCAGGCTGTGCAGCCTGGGCGCCTGCGTTTGCTCTTGATAGGCCATGATGCATGTGCAGCCTCCTTAGTTACAGCAGTCAGCCAAACAAATGAATGATAGCGGTAATGAACTGCCTCAGGCCCACAGGACTCCGTGCCCCCAGACGGCCAGGCCCACCTTCCAACGAGGGCTGTATTGGCGAATACATTCTCACTCCAGCCATGTCGCATTTACTGCGAGGGCAGAGGGGTCAGCCAGGACGGGCCTGCAATGCTTCTGCTTGTACGGCCATTTAAACATCCCATTTGCCGCGATTCTCATTTCATGGCCCAGCCAAGGGTTGCGTTCCACAGGACTACAAGACTCCCGTGTACACAGCTGGATGTTTTAATGACACAGCACTGGCTGAATCCCTTATGGTATTTCGACCAGGTAACAAATCTATAACCGACCAAGTTTGACATGGGTGAGATTGGTAGTTCTCTGCGGTTTCAGTCACACACCTCCGTGGGGGCGCTAGAGGACAGGTGCGGGCAGTCGCTAATGCGGGCGGCGGCGCGCGGGTCCGATGAGCTGATGAGCACAGGCGCGCTGATCTCCATGGAGTGCCGGGTGCTAAGCGCCTGGGCTGTGCGCTGGGTGATGCTCAGTCCCGTGAATGAGTGCCTCTTCTTGGCGTTCTTCTTGCCGTCGGGCCGCCGGTGGATGGCGCTGGCGGGGTTGCTGCTGTCGGGCGGGGTGCCGGGGCTCGAGCACGAGGCCCCCGAGGAACCGGGCCGGCTGCTCGCCCCGGGTACCGGGCTCGGCTTGTCGATTTCCATCAGCTGCTTGGCCGTCTCATTCAGCTGCAAGGGACAAGAGAGACAGAAGGATTGCTTGTCTGCTCAAGGAATTCAAATCAAATCCTGCAGCTCAACAAGTTTAGCACTATACTAACAAGGCACAGATTGTGGGTTTGAATCCTAGTAAGCGCACATAAATTATAACTTTTCCCTCTATTGTAATTCAGTATGGATAAAAGTGTCAGGAAAATATAAATGTCCCTAACTGACTACTACAAGGAACCACAAAATCGGAAATAAATCCAGGTTTCAAATCAAATTCTCACATTTTGCTATGGATTAGCTTAATAAAACAGCTGCTTAAATTGATAATGATTGTACTCTGGTACGGGCTCCTGCCTTTTACATTACAGGAATGCTTGGCTGTACTCCACCGTTCAGAGTTATTTTCAGAGTTAAGTGCCACTCTCAGCTGACTCATTTCAACCGGAGGCAGAGTCGTGTTTGAATCATTTGGTTTAGCTTGTGCTGTGTGACAGCTGTGCAGCGGTTGCTATAGAGAAATAATTGAAAAGCTTTTCAGCAATTTGTTACCAGCAACTTTGGCGTGGCCAATATAACTCAGGTTAATGTACTGTAGTACCACCTCCAACCTCCTATGGAACTATCAGCTTGGGGTGGGAATACAGTTAAGCTATTTTAAAGGCGCAATTGAAACTCAATCCTCTTAAAAATCAGATTTGATATAGCTGTCTGATGATTGCAACAAAGACAGGAAACACCTGAGGATAGATGGACGGAAAGAGGGTTTTAAACAGAAAAGTCAAAGGTCTTTTACTGCAGCATGTGTAGTCGAGTAAATCGTGGTTGGGGTTCAAGTCTGCTCCCTCTCAAAATGACCATTTGCAGAAGATCATCATGTTCCCGCTGAGTTACCATGCCAACCCATTTTCAGCATTATCCTGTTTTGAATTAAGAGGCCAGTTTAAAAAGCACTATCTTGCCATTTACCGTCCAGCGGTTATTCTGGAAATCTGGAAGTTTGTTAAAGCAAAAAATAAATAAATAAAACTCCATAGGCGCCTAAAGCCCCCCAGAAAAAATAAACACCGGCACATGCCCAGACTCAAGAAAAATTCTCTTTCCACATTTTGAGTGAAGATTCTGTGAAATGCTAATTAAGGATTTTACATTCTGCTCGTGGCAGTATCCACTAAAGAACAAAATGTGTTCAATCACAGAAGCGGGGAGAGACAGCCCTGAAGAATTAAAGGCAGCATATCAGTCGATACACCAACAGATACCTGCATGAGCATCATATCTTAAGCGATGCATGAAAAGGCGAGACTTACAGTCAAAGCTGCATTTTTGCAATTTAAATAAAGACCAAATAAGACATTTCTAGATGCTACTTTAAATCATTGCTGAGTTCTGTTTCCCCAGAGCCCTCCCCAAGGGCCCTGTACATGATACCCTCCTGACACACTGCTAGCTCCATGTAGTCCCGTCTAGCACCCCGGCTACCAGGCACTCGGCTACCAGGCACTCGGCTACCAGGCACTCGGCTACCAGGCACTCGGCACAGAACCGCACCCAGCCACCCGGTAGCCATTATCTAGGCAGAATGCACTGGTATGTATCGGATACCTTACAGGTCATTTTCAGATGGTTAGTTTTTCTGGCCTCTCCAAGCGGGCATGTTCACCTAGGGAGGCCCTACCAAGACCTTCAGCTTCAGGGGACTGGCAATATCACTGGTATATTGCTCCGTGGATCATTAAATACCACAAGCCCCTACATCATAGATTGGTTAGGTGGCTCCAGTTCTGTGACCATGAAAAAGCTCCATGATGGGGAAGAGAGAACAAGTAAAGACGCCTGAAATTTCTCCACAGGGTTGCCAGGCTCTGTGACAGAGTGTGGAGTTTGGAGATCTCCAGGGAGCATAAAATAGAGACCCTATTCCTTCCGGTTGGGAAGAGTCAGCTGATGTAGGTCAGGCATCTCATAAGGGTACCCAGAGGGAACAGGTATCTCCCACCTCCTCTGGGTAAATCTGGAAACCCCCATGATCTAACCGCAGCCTGTAACCCTGGCAAGAGAGACCTGATCTGCCCTGCCGAACATGGTGCCTTCCTCTCACCAGGAGAGGCAGTCTGAAGAAGCAAGGATGGAGGTATGGATGGGCAGCTGGACGGACAGAAGGACAGATGGAAGGATAGAGATGGATGGAGAGAGGGATGGATGGATGGACATTCCAAATAAGTGCAGTTAAAATTTGATGCATTCCCTCAAGTTTACCAGAGCAATGCTTCCCAGCCAAGATCAGAGCATGCTGGAAGCTGATAATATAATGACAGTACAGACACGGGAAGGCAGATACCCGATCACTGAACCCAGAGAGCTGTCATGTCTCTGCTCAGTACCAGGGTCTCATAGCAAACAACAAAGCTACGTCTAAACAATCATTAATGCCTCCTTCTACATGGGAGCTTATGGGGGTGTCTCATGGGTTATAAAATAGTGGTTTAAAAAACATAAATAAGAACCATCTCCCACACAAGACTTCCACAGTACACCCATCCATCTGAGGTGAGTACTGTCACTGAATAAGTAAATAAATAATTACCGTAACCACCTAAAAACCAAGTTTATTTGGTTAAACAAAAAAAAACACCATACAATATGTAGTTAAACTCTGTATGAGATGTTTCTGCTGACGATTACTACAGTGACTGCAAACGTGGATGATGCCTTTACACAGTATCAGTAGGAAGTATCGTAGCCGATATCAGATCAAAATTGAAATCTAACTACTAAATGTGCGTTGCTATCACCATCCATCATAAATCCATAAGTTGAACCACCGTAAAGTGAATAGCACTTAAAGTGAGCAGTATTTAAAAAGCAGCCAGCAAAAAAAGCCAGGGAGAGAGACCCTGTGCTATCGTGAGCATCAAAACACCGCTGTCTTTTGTTTTTCAACCGAGTTATGCCCTGCTTGGCTGCGCAGTGGTGGTCACTGCAACTGGGGGCAAACGACATTCAATTATTCATTAGCTGCGCAATTAAGAGGCTGAGCAAAAAAAAAAAAACAGGTAAAATTCATTTACACAACACAATCACAGACAATTAACTTGTCTAACAAACCTAGATTCCAAGTCGTACCATATTCTAGCCTAGAGCACTCTGTCTCAATGCCAGTGTAATAGCCCAGTAAATCTTACTGAAATTCTGAGCAGTGAAGCTCACAACAGAATAGAGGGCCCCGACAGTAAATGGTGATCAGAAGGGCGCTCACAGAGAGCCGCTCAAATGAGGACCATTCTCTTTTAATTGCACGAACATGCTGTAAAACAGACATTTATAAATAAACAGACAATTTTAAACAGACAAGGTTAAGGAGAAAATCATTAGGCCAAATACTAGTGTAATGTAAAAATTCCTGTATAATTAAATGTAATTAGACACACATTACACAGCAGGGCAGCTTCCCTAGGGTGTTGGGTATATGACGATTAATTCATTCAGTTTGTCTACATTTTCACGTGGTCTTGACTGGTACAGGATGGGTTCACAAGGGGCCTCATTAAGGAGCGCTGAACTTTTAAACTGGAAGTGCCATGTCAACAACACAGGTCATGATGGCTTATGTGCCCTCGGCAGCTTCTGCTCCGAGACTTAATTACGTTAAACCTGAGAGTTCAAAAATTCAGCTTCACCGAACAAATCAACACGGAAATGTCACTTAATACTACAGGAATGATGGGCTGTGAAAAATAACGATCAACAATTAAGCAGATTTGGTCAAGGTGGCATATTGCTTGAAGAATTTCAACTGTAACCAAAAAATGACTAGATAAAGTCCCTAATTATTAGTCTTAATTTCAAGCCAGGTAGATAACAACACACTCACACAGTAAGCAATTTAAAGTGGAATGCAGTGGGACATTAATTGATTAATACATATAGTTGAAGACATCTAAACATATTCACATTCACTTGTAAATGCTCTGCGGCTATTGACTTTGCTATAGTCTTTTTGGGAATAGCTAACTTCGGTTTACGTATAAAGTTGGAAAAATCCTTTCCACGAGAGGCCTAAATCTTCCATCTGACACTCTCAGAAGTTGTGCTCAAACAAACCATTTGAAGCCAAAACCCTGAAATGAATGTTTTATTTAGAAAAAAATATATATAACCTTTTGGGATTCTACCAGTGGGAATTGTATTTATACTGTCAGAAGTCACAGTGAGAACACCCCCCAGGTGAAATAAGAGTCGTCCCTTTGCAACAACAAACCTATGAATAATATATTCTTAACCTTTCTAGATATTTGCCATTTCATTCAAATAGTCCACAAGAAGTGTAGAATAATAAAAAGACCAACCAAAGATGTCAAGGTCTCTTTAAACTTCCCAGTTCATTAATGTGTTATATACAGTACTGTGCAACAGTCTTAGGCAGGCAAAGAATTTTTTTAAAGCTGTTAATCTGGGTATTAAGTGTATATTTGCTCAAAAAAGAAACAATTGAACATTAAATCATATACAAATAAACAGGAACACAATCAAGACTGACAGTAATTTCTTCTATTCTCCAAAAACTGATAACGCTTCAGTTCCCAAACCCTCCTCAGAGACATCTTAGACATTCCATGTATCCATGTGTATTCCATGTGGCTTCTGCAACATCTCATTTAATCAATCAATCAATCATACTACTAAGTCAGTGAGGTATTGATTAGTCACATAAGGTGGGGTAGTGGTTGAGTCAAAATAATACATGGGTGTATTGGATGGTTGCAGAAAATACTGGGGTGACTTCAGGAGAGGCCTAAAAATGGCTAAACAGACACACACACAAAATCATACCGTTATTCAAACATGAAGCTCATTTAAACACTCATTGTCCCTGACTGCCTAAGACAACTTCACAATGATGTAAATATAAGAAACAGGTTTGATTGCTCTGCCAGTGTGGAGTTGACATGTTCTCCCTGAGTTTGTGCAGGTCACAGAATCTCCCACAGCTCAGAAATAGGCAGCTAAGTGAAGGAGAG
The DNA here is from genome assembly GCA_015164015.2 of Brevimyrus niger. Taxonomy (NCBI): domain Eukaryota; kingdom Metazoa; phylum Chordata; class Actinopteri; order Osteoglossiformes; family Mormyridae; genus Brevimyrus; species Brevimyrus niger. Next base: position 4,540,988 of record JAABNY020000034.1, read on the forward strand.
CTTCCATGTGCGCCCCGCAATGGACGAGCATGCCAGAGTGACGCTGTCTGCTAGGATATAATAAAGCGATTGTATGGGGAATTATTTAATGTATAATAAATTATACACTGATATGACCTGAAATGATGCAATGAATTTATTCGGCTATATCTTTTTTCAGTATAATCTGTATTATGTTTTCATCATTTATCGTACATAACTAGATAACAATGAGATAACACAGAGCAGCTCAATCACTGAGTCATCTAAAGAGGCCAATCTAACGGAAGTACATCGACGTCCTCGCGATTAATTTGCCTCCTTGAAAAAGATAATTAAGCCTTAGCGAACCGTGAGGCGTTTGGCTGCTCCCGATTTCACGCTGATCATCAATATGTCAGAGGCGATCGGCGCTGTTCTGCACGCCGCTCCCCGCAGACGCAGCGCGCCTGTAGACTGGGCTATACGCGCCGCACGGAAGGTGCTCCTACGCCGGGACCTGTGAAAGCTGGCGCGTTATACCGAAGCCCCAGTCGGCACTCCGCGCGCCCCAGGCTCCAGGCTCCGGGGATGAAAGGCTGATGAAAAGTTAACAGCTTTGGCTCCAAAAAACAGCAGCGAGGGGCACTGCGGGAATTTGGGTTTAGGAAGCAGCCAGACAGAGCCGGGTCTCAGTGATTTACTCAGACCTCCTAACAATAATTACACAATTTAAACATCTGGGGAGAGCATGAGAGGACTGAACTAAACATCAAGATCACAACAAAAGAAAACCGGTATTATTTTTTTTCCTTCAGCTCCAGCTGGGTGCATTTAATGCTGGTTATTTTGACGGTAAATAGCTTCAGACTGTACTGGCTTTAACAACATAAACCTCGAAAAACAAAGGCAGACACTGCAGACTTTCTTTGTGTTTAACGGAAATGATTTTGTTATTTTGAAGTGCGCAGAAAGGTCATTTTCTAAGGATAAACAGATTTTAGTATTCTGTATGTGAGTGTATGTCACAGTACATTATACCAAGAACATTTTTATGCAAAGAAAAATATACGTTTCCTAGTAAACACAGATGAAGTGAATCAAAAAGAACAATTAAATGTTCAAATGTAATAAATCAAGTATTAAATACTTCCTACCCCTGATGTTTCTTTTGTACCACTTCTCCAAACAGTGGGCCTCACACTGCATGTCTCCCAGTGAATATGTTCAAGAAACACCAAGAGCTGTACTGTTTATTGAATATTTAGTGGTGGGGGGGCACTGGAAGTGTCAGACCAGTGTCTGACAGCTCTGATGGGTCACAGCCTTAGAACCAGCCTGTCCCAGGAAGGCATCTGTTACAGCAGTCGCGACTGTAACCCATAACAGGGCCATCAAATTTTAATGAAGCTTAATGTAGTAACTTTCAATATGTATTTAAACTCCACTTGTGTGATTTCAAGACAGGATGGATACCATGGATGCTATATTTCAATAGAGCCACAGTCCAATCATAAAAAAAACACCTGACCATAAGCCAAACTTAATCATTAAGCAGCGCTACATAAAAGAGAATTAGCAATTTCTCCAAAACCTTATGATGTTAGCAGTCTCATGAGAACAATAATTAATGATCAAACCTATAGATTATCTTTACCCCAGTCAACAAAACTCTGGGAAGATATATGCTCCATTCTCTACGCAAATTAATGTACAGCTACATACTGTAAATGGTTGTAATATACCAGTAATCTGTTTTTAAAAGGACCTCTTTCCTCACACAGGATATTGACCTATAGCGACATAGCACAAAGACCCGGCCAAACCCTTTTTGTGTATCTAAGCAAAATTTGATTAACCTAGTTGTCATCTGTCATCTTCTTTCCCATTTTGACAGGCTGATCATATTGGGGTGCCCCCTGGTGGCCACTGGGCCCTAAGCAGCTACTTAGTTCGCTTTTGCTTTGGGCCGGCCCCGCCGACCCGAGTCCACATTGCTCTTCCGGCCCACAGGCCAGCGCTCACAGTGGGCACAGTTTAAGAGTGTGCTGGCCCGGGGAAAACCCAAGCACTCCACTGTAATAGATACTGTCTGACATGTCAGACCACAGCCTTCCCCTTGACTCTCCTTGCCCACCCCTGTATGAGCTCCGTGGGAAACTCACTCCCTGTAAATCAACACGCGAGACGTCTGGCGCGCCGCTTTGCACGCTTCATGACGGGCCTGTTCTCCTGACATGACACTCCTGCCTGGCTCATACCTCTCAATAAAACCTCTGGCACTGCCACATACCCGCCGGGTATAAATCTCCTTGACGGTTTAAAGCCTCTGCTCATTTATTTCCCTGCCTTTCTCCCACAGAAATAGGTACAGGTGTATGAGAGGGACCACCTAAGGCCCACATGTGGATGGTTGAGGCAGGAGGGTAATGGTACATGAGATAGCAGGTCATCTTCTGTTGATTTATTAGAACGTTTTCACCTCTGGCTGCGCCATGTAACGTTAATGAGGTCAAGATAAAGTTAATAGACTCGCAGAGGAGGTGGCCGGGACGAAATACTCACTGTGAGACTTTGGGGGGCACTTTGGCGGAAACACTGGAATCCATAACAAAACCGAACCAACTATTTACACCAGAAATCTAAGCCAACTCACGCAATCTGCCTAAAAAGTCGAGAACAGGGAGGCATGAACACTTACCTCCACATACAAAATGGGGAAAATTCCGATTTTATCTCCCAGCATACCCTCTGCCCAGTTGTCATCCACTCTTCGAATCACAGTAAGAACTTCATCCTGTGGGTAAATCATCCACATGGGTGAGAGGACTGTAACTGAAATAAGAGGCAGCGGTCACAGTGCAATAATCACTGTGTGATATTGATGATACAATCACCGCAATATGAGGCGCAATGCAACAGTTATAGTACAACAGTCATGATTCAACAGTTATAGTGCAACAGTCATGATTCAACAGTTATAGTGCAACAGTCATAGTATGACAGTTACAGTGATAGTGTAAGTGAATGCTAAATGACTGCACAGAAGTATAACATACGTGTCACATGAGTGGACTGATTAAAAAAGAGAGTGAATACTTCAACTAGGAGAAAAGAAGCATAAAACTATATTAAATCTCTCAACTAATCTATAGCCTGTCAAAAAAGAACAAACAAACATTCATTAATTTTACAAGGTTCACCGCATAACATGATGATGATGACATTTCCATTTTTCAGTTCATTCCCATATGTTTGTCAGTAAAGGGCAAGTCATTTACAATCACTTCATTCAATATGTACCAACTTTCATCTGAAGACACTTTAAATAAATGACACCAGTTAATGTCCATCATTGATCTTGACCAATTGTCAAATTAATGCATCGCTACATTACTTTATTCCTATTAATCATTCACTATAGCACTATGGCTGGTTAATTAAATTTGTTTAAGTAAATGAATTGGAATCCTTGAGTCTTCATGCTTGGTGGTATCTGAGTAACACAGTGCTGTTAGATTAATTATGTGCCGGTCTGCTTTCTTAGCTTGACTTTCATCAACCAGCAACATGATTATTTATAGCCAAGGGCAATTACACCATTTACTTGCTGGAGTTGCTACATTAACATTTCGACACTAACTTGCTAGAATGTCTTTTATCCCAAACCTACGCGCGACAACGGTGCTTTACTGTTCTTGAATCTGACCCAGTTTCACAAAACTGGACCATTTATGATGGACCAATTTACCAGATGATGCAAGGGCGAACCATGGAAAGCTGCTGCGAGTCCTGCTCTGTCCTTCAGAACAAGGCAGAACTTTGATGAAAAGTGATTCACAGGCCCATATATGGTAGAAACATGCCCCCTCCCCCCCCATACCTGACATGTTCTATGGTACGCATAGCTGACCATTAATGTGTTCGATTTTGAGGGGCAAGTCGGCAAGACAATTTAAAGCACAATCTCCGAGCTCTTGGTGTTGAGAAACACCCCATGTCTTTGGACAGACTCCAGGAAAATTATGATCACTTAAAGTAACTATCATGCCATAAACTTTATTAGCATAATCAAATATTGCTATTAAAATTGAACGAGTGCCATGACAATATTGGACTGATATTAATAAGGGTCAGTGGTGATTAACCAGGGGTGAAAGAGTTTCAAGCGGGTGGAAATACTCTCACTCTCACCAGCTGTACGTGTGAGGATCGTGAATTACTGCCCTGAGAGAATGTGGTAGGTCACCAGCAGCTTATATATATTATATAGACACACACTGAATCACAAGTTTCACTGTGAGCTATTCTGCCAGAGACGGGTCAAAGAATCCCCCAGTGACCCACAGTGCGAAAGCAACCAGAAGATAGATGAGACTTATAAACTGGGGGACAACAGCTGTATCCCAGAGAAAGTTTATCTTACATGATCCTTAAGGTGTCCTTAAATACACATTCTACCAGAGTAAAACATTTTATTAATAATTATTATGACAGGCATATTTTTTGATGTATATAATTAGCTCTATTTCATAAAACCACATAGTATACAAAATTCTGGCACCAGTGACATTTAACCTGTAATTAAATATTTCAATTCTTAAATATTAGGATGTTTTAATACATTTATCAATGCATTTTTTTGTTTGTTTTGCTGTTTTTGCCATTTACAGTACATTAGGTCTAATAACTGTTGTGTGAATGAAACACCGGGTTACCATGCCCAGTAAATGTGCTCCACGGCTTCGGCGGCAACAAAACACATCCTTCTAGTCAAGAAAAAATATTTTGGTACTGAACTGTGCACATGAGCAGGGTAGGCAAGCATGATCAGGGTATCCTTAAAGCTGAACCTGCAGTCGCCCTTAAGGCCAGAGGAAGCCAGCAAAAGCGGGACCCCTCCGCAGTGCGAAGAAAATTCTCCACAATAGAAAATCACACTCGCCAGGAGTTCGGCCCTCCCACATTTGACAGTTTAACTAAAACAACAGGGAGTGAACTAAACGGTTATAGTCCCAAACCTGAAATATCAGCCACAGGTAGAGCTCGTTAATGCCAGAAAAGCTGTGTTGTTCTTCATAAATCAGTCCTCTCCGATTCCGTTAACTAGTGCTGGACGTGTCGTTTGTAGTCACGCATGCTGCAGAGTTCAAATGCGCGCACATCAATGTAGCCTAGTTAGTTATATTCTCATGCATCTGTTATGCTTAAATGAAAGAAACATTTAAATCAATTTAAGTAGTGTCTGGCAATATGGCCTTTGTTGTAAGTTAACACATTTTACAATACAGCAATTCCAATGAAATTCTCATGAAAAATGCATTTTCTAGCTTTTGGTAAAATGTGCAGAAGTGGAAATATTCCCTGACTATAACGTTGAGAGCTGCAGCCATCTTGCTTCCGAAAGCCCCGCAACCCGTTTCTGCACAGATGTTTTTTAGAAAATCAAATAAAGCAGCAGCTCCTTCGTGCTGAAGCGAGAGTCTTTTCTGTAAATTAAATTAACTTGTGCACAATTGGTACAAGATGGTGGTTATAGCTGGTTTACAAAATATGAAAAGCACATTCATGTAACATATTTCCAAAGAAAGATGCGGATGAATAAATTTGGGAAATTATCAGAACATTATTTTCAACGTAGATTATTTTAGGACATGGTCAAAGTCCCTGAACTATTTCGAGACTACTGGTCTGTTAGATCAAAATATCATGCCATCACTACTAATATACTTTTTACACAAAATATAGTGGTATACATTAATGCATTATGTTATTTTCATTGCTTGCTAAAGCTTAGTGTGCAATAATCTACTGCCATTAAATTGCACCTGTCCTTATGCTCTGTATTCGAAGATGTTACTTATCAAATAGAACTTAATTGAATAATAAGTCATAAAAGTCATATAAAATTAAAAAGATAAAAAACAACCAGTAATAATTTTCTCAGATATAACTTTTTCATGAAGATATACTGTTATATGTCTAGACTACAGGAAATGTTTCATTGTAATACATCTGCATTGTACTGGTATGTGTGTATGAAGTGAAAATATGCCTTTGTGGCTAACAGAAAGACAATGACCGAAAGGGCTTAAACCTAGTATCTGGCCAGTTAGTGCAGATAGGCTTAAAAAACACACAATTGTAAAATAAAACGTGCAAATTAAGAGTAAAACCTAAGAGGAGTTTCTTCTGTTCTCCAAAACATTACTGATGTCTAGTAGGATGGCTAGATAAGCACCCCTTCAGCCCCCAAACCTCTGCTCAGGGCACCTCAGCCAGTCCACGCATGAATTACATTTCATATACATATGGGGGTTAGAGGTGTGACGTCACAGTGCCTTATATGGCAATTCTGTAAAACTGTATACGAGATTCCATCACATATGTCAAGCCATTCGCTGTGGAAATAACATTATCAATCTCCTGTACCGTCTTCTCTCACAAGCGTCCTCATTTGCGCAAACACAACACCCTTAAAATGGGGACTAGGAGATCTTCTCCTCAAAATCCATACAGTAGAACTAAATATAGGAGATTTCACCGAATCTCTTCTTGGTAATAAATGGGACTTTCTGTCAGCACTATTTATGAACTAAATGATTCAGAGTTTCTGGTAATTGAGTAACTTACTTTATGGCATTTTCCAAATAAATGCCAGATCTGGCCCCGTTTTTGACAGGCTTCTTACTCATCCTTATGCCGCACCAGCAAACACAGTGGGATGAGAATGCTGACTGACACAAACGCTGTGTCTCACTGCCTTATCAGCCTTGCTATTTGTGCTGTGCTGTTAACTAACCAGGCTAGTTTCAGTTCGCACAATCAAATAAGATCGTCTTTATTAAGCTTAATCGAGACGACAGGACTAAATTCCATCATTTCACATAAACTTTTTTATTGGATCAAAATTTTGGTGATGAGACAAGGCCTTTAATGATTTAAGTTTACATAAAAAGTTTACATACGTGCGGGTCTGGAAGCGAGGGTCTGCCCGCCAGAGCAGGAACTGAGGATAAACTGTTTTAATGGAGAATAGGGGTTCTCCAAATAAAATCTGTAAGAAAAAAGCCAGCAAGGGGGTTCCGAGCACATTTTAAGGGGGGGAGGGTGTTAAACCGGTAATTTTACTAAGTGTCTATGTATCTGTGTTGGATGATTGCTGCGAATACTGGGGTGACCTTAGCAGAGGTTTCGAAAAGACCGAGCTATCACATTTCAACAGACATAATATACTTTTACGCCAACATGAAGATCATTTAAATGTCATTTTCTTTGACGGCCTAAGACATTTTGCACAGTATTGTATGAATTACGTTACTAGAGTAAGCATAGTAAAGGGAAGGAAGATCGGCTTGAAATAGATTTTAAAATCTAGCTTGACAGTTTACAGTAGGTGATTAAAGGGTGTTTATTAGTACATCTGATGTGTGATCAGGTTTCCAGATTTCACCTTTTTCCCTTTTGAAATGTTTACATAAAGATGAACTTAGGTCAGCATTTTACACTACGGTGCCAGGAGGGGTCACAAGCAGAATTTTGCCCACACCCAGACCATAGAATCCAAGCATTTATCAACCTTTCTTTTCAGTGGCAAGTCTGTTTACTAAGTCTTCTGTTCTTCTGTCCAGAACACTCTTTGGTGTTCTGTTCCTATTCCGCTTGGAGTGTGCTTTTGGAGTATGTGTGTGCGTGTGTGTGTGTTTTTTTTCCTTTGCTCCATCAGAGCTTCATGAATATTGTGTATCTGGGCCCCCTTACTCAAATACCATTTTCCTCTGATAGAAGAGGAGGAAGCGCATTGAGAATGTTAAATGGCAGGAGAGTGGCAGGGACACACGCTGGCAGAATATCCTGGACTCCCGATAAGCCGAGAATAACAGAATGAACAAATGATATGCTTTGAATTTGAATTTGAAACAGCAGTGAATACAAATAAGCTGCTTGACGCCAGAAATTTACAATTTAACAATCAAATGCAGCTCCCCGATGACAGGCGACGTAGTGGGGAGGGGGGGGTAAAGTTTCCAGACTGATAAAAGTCATCACTTTGCTCTGAACACCTGCTTGACATTATTCACATCATACAATGTTCCGCTCCTGGGAGCAGGCCTGCTGGGCAGTTAATGTACCTTGGGTATGACTGTCATAAATGGAGAGATTACAAAGAGTGTTTTAAACAACCACTCTGTCCTCCAACATTCCTGTATACCAGGTAAAATTAACATATAACCTCAATATGTGACCTGACCTGTGGAAGGCTTAAAATTAATTGGTCAGAATAGCAAGTGTTTTCTCCAGGGCTACTACGCCTAAAAAAAAAAAAAAAGTAAATCAGACCACAAAAAAAGTCAAGCTTTTGCAAATTAGTGCTTTCTAATGAAAGGTGGCAGAGACCCACCATTCTCCATTTTGAATTGAAATGTTTCAGAAAGGCCATGTTAATGAATACACCGGCAGGTCTGAGAATTACCAGCCGGTCTATCACCACAATGGAGGTACAGTGACTGTGGGAGCATGGAAACACTATACCGCTAGAGCTGGGAATCAAGCAGGTGGGGCTTCAGGGCTGAGGGATTCTGGACGGTCAAACGCAGGGTCAGCTGTCTACCAGGAGTTTATAGGTATTCTTAAAGTTCAAAGCAACTTCCCCAGGTATCCCAAATGCCAGGAAGTCTAGGTGAACCAATGGCGTCCTGACAGGCATGAATCCTGCTGTATGCCCTAAGCTTCCTGGCACCTATGTGGAGAACACGTGGATGTTTCACAAAAGCAAGGTGCTGAATAATTAAACCCTGGTGCCCACGTGCGGGTGCCACCTACCACACGGTGCCAAGCTCAGGAAGGGAAAATGAGAACCAAGTCGAACGTTTCCTCTGCTAAAAACGGTAACTCCGAGGCAGCAATGATATGACAAAAAGTCGAGCGGTAAGGGAGAAACTGTTCAGCCTTGGCATTATTATTTGTACAGGTGTATACGCTAAGAGAGTATTGTAAGTCGAGGCTCATTAATAAGACTAACCGCCTCTTTGATGTGAAGCACCAGGTGCGATTAGACGGCCTGCCAAAGTACTGAGCCTTTAATAAGAGCGAAGGTGCAGGTGAACACAGATTTATACGGCAAGCAGGAAGGCCATCGAGAGGTTGAGAGAGAGGCAGCTGAGAGCGTGAAAGGGAGTGTGCAGGGAGATTCTGACAGGCTCGCATTGCTGTCGAAGCACCACGGAAGGAAAATTTTACATTGTAGCTCGGAGGGATAAAGAAACATGGGTGGGAGGAAGGGGTTCAATCAACAACACATTCTGCCCATTTCTACCTAAGACAGAGGAGCTGTTTGATGGATGTAGAAGTGTAGATGATGTCGGTTCCAAAGCTGTAACCGTCTGTGTGTTTCTGAAACACAAAAAAATGCATCTTCATAAAACATTACCTTAGTGAAGGTCAGGCAGTCCTTGTCCTGGTCCTTGTCTTTGACTTCAAAGTCATAAAGTGCCTTGCCTTGGGGCGGGGGCTGTGACAGAGGCTTGATGCACTGGATGTAGCTGGCCGGGAGGAAGCCGTGGCTTCCATTAAGCTCGCCGTGGTACCAGTTCTCGTCCACTTTCCGGCGCAAGATGATGATGTCACCCTTGTTGAACTTGAGGTCTCCCGGCTCCTTGCCTTCATAGCTGTACAAAGCCTTCCCACAAGGCAGCTGCGGAACATTCTGGAAGAAAAGTGGGCAAGGAATTTTTAACACTGGACTTAGGCCTGATGCATATGGAACCTATACACTTTCTGCAGGATATGCTGTCCAGTTAGACTTCACCTCATCCTGCTGTTACACAGGTGAATTCTAGAAGATTGACAGCATCATCCTTATTATTTTACTCCTGTAAAATGCTTTCACCGAGCTACAATTAGAATGAATATCCGAAAATAACAGCCCCGTGAGTGTAAATAATTATACAAAGATGGTTTAAAAACTGCCATGGAGTCCGCTGAGCAGGAAGCAGTGCTTGACATAATAATGCACCTGTCATGGGCTGGACCAAGTGTAGAGTAAAATCATTCATGATTCATTTGATTTTCCTATACAACCACAAAGACTCCTCAGTGCTGAGGAGCAACGCCACCAGACAGGTCCCTGGCCAACACTCTCAGCTATCACTCCCCCTTTCTTCATGAACAGAGCTCATCTCCAAGGCAGTAAACAGCCACTGAAGTGTGGGGGAGACAAAACGACTCTGTCAGACCGGTGACAGCTTACCTCCTTCTTGCCGCCTACACTCCTCAAAATAAAAAGGGAAAAGAGGAGCAAAATGAATAAACAGGCTCAGAATTACCCTCACTGTGGCGCTTGCAGCGAGCAAGAAAGAGCTCAAAGATGGAGAATCCCTCCCTATTCTGTCTGCCTTCCCAAAGTAGCTGTACGTTGGCCAAGCTGATATGGCTTATCTTTGCTGCTCTTTGCGCAGGTCAATGACAATTAGCCTCATTACCGCGCTAATGCGCGCCGCACGACAGGGCTAACAGCCGCCTAGTGGGATCTTGGACATGCCCAACGAAGACCAGCCTCACATTCTCTTGGCCACACACCATTCTGACGAGTTCCCCCAGCTGAGCAGGAGCGAGAAATTCTCTGTTACAGCCAGCCATCACTTCTGTTCTCTTAAAGTCTCGTTTCAGTCACAGCATGGATATCCAGGACAGTGTAGACAGGGAACATAGTTAGATCCAACCTCAGGAAAGCAGAGTTTTCATCCCTCATAAAATGTTAAAGTCTTGATTTCTCAACGTCAGCAAGGAAACATACAAAAATTTCAACTATTAATTCTGTCTATGTGTGTGTGTGTGTGTGTGTGTGTGTATAGCCTAAACATTTCATCTTCTACCGATACACATCAGGCAGTGGGCACAACAGATGCATCAGTCTCTGTAGGATGACCTTGGCTTCCGTGCACAAACAGCATACAGTACATCTGGAGTCTCACAAGTTTTGTCCTTGAAAAGCATTTGGAGACTGTGCAAAAATAAACAGGACCTAGAAGCAAACCACAGAGGCGAACTAGCTACAAGCGCTGAAGAGGAGGATACATACTAGAACTGTTTTTTTGAACATAAGTGTGTTTGTTCCTAACCCAGTTCACATCATTAATATAATTTAGAAATTAAAACTTAAGTCCAAGGTGCTTATGTAAGACATGGTAAACAGAAACCATGTGACACGTGAGCAGGAGAACAACAGAAGCACACAAAAGGACTAAATGGGCATTGGATCTGGGCATCAGGTTCTGGGTATTTTGCCTGGCCCAAGAAACAAAACAACGGTCAGTTGTTTTATTACCAATAATGAGACACATCTGATTGAATGCCATTGTTGCTTGACCTCCATTAATGTCAATGCCCCACCCACCCGACTTACTGTTCTGCAAATGCCAAATGTGCTGATAACAATCCCACAGTCGCAAAGCATTGTTCGGAATATTTTCACAAGACCAAGGGCCACTAACACCATCTCTGACGTAAGGGAGATCGAGCTCTGGGTCCAAGCTGAACCCACTCAGACGGAGACACCTGACCTCAAGCCTTTTGCAGTTTAAATTCAAAGTCTGATTTCATGAAGGAGCAGTAGGGAAATAAGGTCAATGGGCTCCATATGACCTACTTATGACAGAGGGGAGGATAGAGATGGGAGGAGAAAGGGAAGCAGCACCAGGAGAGAAGGAGACGCACAGTTATATGAAGGGGAGAGAGAGAGAGAGAGAGAGAGAGAGAGAGAGAGAGAATGGGAGACAGATGACAGATCATCACAGACAATAAAAGCCACACTGCAAGAAAACACACCCAGCTTGCTTTGCACACATCACGGGATTCTAATATGCCACATCTTTTCAAGAAATTACTTTAGCAGTCACTCTTTTTGGGGGGTGTAAGGGGGCAAGGGGGATCTGCTGGAGATGGAGGAGGCACGGGAAACAGGCGGTGGTCACCAGGGCTCGGGAGCACCCGTGCTTTTCTTGGGTAGTGGAAGAGCAGCAAGAGATGGGAAAACCAAGCCAGGTGTGTTTAAAGAGTGAAAGTGGCCTCCTTATTCATACCTCCTACAAACATAACATATTTAATATATAAATAGAACAGACCTGTTTGCATGAATATGCAAACATCATGTTTCAAAAGATAGAAAAACAGATGGTGCACTATGGCACCAGAATGGTTGTAAACACATTGTTATAAATAGTTTCCTCGAAGCTTAGGTAATTATTCAGAATTCATTTATAAACATGAATGTCCAGGAATGTGTGAAACTCAATACCCCCAAAAAATAATCCCCCATAATTTGCCACTTGGGATCAATAGGCCTCATTCACCAACTGTTCTTACGAACAAATACGTAAACCCCAGGAACGCTCTTTTTCTACGAAGATTCTGACATTCACCAATGTTTTCTTATTTGAATTGGTTCTTAGCTAAGAACAGAATCTATGCACACTCAAGGCCATTTGTACTGTACGCAGTAATAATAGCTTGTTCAAAATAATCGGTTATAGCAGTTTTGTTCATTCTACAGTTCATAAAATGCATTTAAATAATTTATAAGAGTAAAATATAAAAATAATTTTAAAGTGTAAAAATAATTTTCATGGTAGTAACAGCTATCATGCGCATTATAAACAGGTCTGTTTCTGCGCATTGGCCTTGCTATCAAAATGGCATTTCTGTTACTTATTGAAGAGCTTGCCAATCGTACTCTGAGAAGAGAATGCATGTTTGAAGATCATTTCGATTTACTTGGCACATAGCATTCACAGAGAAGGTGAACAATTCTGCTACTTAAGAACACGTCATGAATTCAACGTAGGTTGTTCTTAACAAATTTCGTACGTACAAATTTAAGAGAATTCTTAAAAAAATATTGGTGAATGAGGCCCAATAATTCCATGATATCACATATAACGTCATAAGGAACTCCTTCAATACTATGTTCCTTAGAAAAATCCCACTTTTCTGGCTATTAGAGAAGGGATGATAAAGAACTTACAAGCAGTCCACCAACGAGGAAAGCTCATATCTCAAAGTCTGATCTGAATTATTCTGTAAAGACCTTTAAATATTAATCCAATTGAAATTTCCATGGAATCATCCCTTTGGACAAAATTTGATGTCGATATGAATATATGATATGAAGTGTCATTACTCCTGGTGTCCTTAGTGTGTTCACTTAGAGTGAGTTCAGTGATATCAGACAGCGTAAGTAGACCAAAATGTTACAGCGTGTCATCAATCACTTGTTACAAACACCTTTTACATTTTGTATAATACATTTACAATGTCCCATATTTTAATCCAGCTTTCTTTGATCTGTCAGTATTTATCACCGTTATCATATGCTGCAGACGAAACCATTTCCTCTGAAACCACCTTCATATTGCTCTGTCAACCATGTACCTTTAAGGATACAATGAACAGCCAGCTCTACCAATCAGTGATGTTTTAAGAGCTGTTCTGGTATTCAGACAAGTATATTTGCTGTTTCTAAATCTGCCCATTTAAACACATGCATAATACTAACGTACAAACTTTGGTGTGTGCGGTATTTGTTTATTATGCACAAGTTATGTTTCCACAACTGTTAAATAAATAAAATAAGTAAATATGGGATGCACAGACATAAATATAAAGACCCAGAGGGCTCTTGCCAAACATCTCTTACATCCTCAACCCGGGTAATGAAAGCGAATCACCATGTATTCCTAAGCATTGGGTGTGTTTGTAATGTACCAGATTTTCAAGTCAAGTCAAAAGCTGGCAGTACTGTAGACCGGCATGTTAATTTGTCTTAATTTCAAAAATAGGCATGAATGACGAGTCTGGTGCTGTAATGATCTGAAAAACATGACAGATAAATCAGAGCAGGGCATGAAACACACATACTCTAATAAAAGTGTCATGTGGGCACAAGCGTGCACGCTAGTCATCTGCCAAGTGAAAAATTACACAGAACAGGCATGCCCTGCCCTAAACTCCACATCTATGCACCAAGTTCATATAGTAGATACCTAATATTAACTCAAACATAATCATTAAATGCCATTAGTGATGTGGGGTATTTATTTACATATATTAATCTTAATGTACTAAAATATCTGTTCAGACCAAGGAATGTTCGGTTTTACATTGCAATAATAATAATGAAAAATATTATTAACAATAATTATTTGTGAGGTTTCAGGTAAATCAGATAAAATAATGTGTGTAATATAAAAATAAGAATATCTCCAGCAAAAATCGTAGTCATACACAAAAACATGATATAATGTGATACAAGCAAAAACGATAAGCAAATAACTTGACTGTTTTTAACAAAAGCAATAATTGAAACATTTTGGACAACTACAAAAGGTGTGGGTAAAAGGATACCAATGAGCAATACCTTCAATTGCTCAAAATGGAAAAAAATGGAAGCATCCGCTGACAGGCTGAGGAGTATGAGTGAGTGGAGCCTCGTGCTGTTGGATACACTGCTCTGTGAGCGTTCCTGAGGAGCTTGTGCGTTACGTGGCATTTCTGTGCCACTTCCCCCTTAGAGTGCCCTTCCAGCGCGGCCTTGGCTTCTCTCTTAGCGAATGACACACACCTCGCCGCTTTGACACCCTGACAGGTCCCCGGCTGCTGAGATTTCTCACTTTCACACCCGTTTGAAAGGCACTTTGACACCACGGGATCTGCTCGACGGAAGGTTGGGGGAGTGGGTGCTCCCCCCGTGTCACAGTGGTACCATGTGTGCTCACGGAAACTTCACAGTCACGTGCACGGATCCGTCACACCTCACTCACCACCTGCTGTTTTTGCTCCTGAAAGCAACTCCTGACTGACACAGGTGGAAGGTGGGAAAAAAAAAACCCAGACCTCACCAACATACTTAGATAAATGAACCTACGCATCCGCGGTACTGCACACGTCAAGCTGGAGAGAGTACAGAGAACAGGACCGTGGTCTGACAAATGGCATAGCCCGCTCATTGGTCAGACAGGCGCGTTACACCACTTGAAGGTGATTTTGTCACCTTGGAGGGGCTGGCAAAAGCCGCTTAGAAGCTGTCAAGCGCAGCTGTTTTGAGAGCATCGTGAATCGATTCCAGACGAGAAGCAGGTAAACATGACGACCCCGCAAACAGGCTCTCTAAGATGCAAAGTCTGTAACCTGAAGGTCAACCGTGTTTCTGCGCGCACACAGACACACACACACACACGTACGGCACAAAGTCCTGCATCTTTGCTTTATATCTGAGTGCAGCAAATAAGCAAGGGCATTTCAAGAACAGACAAATAGCGAAGTAAATTAAAATACAAGCATGGAGTAAAATTACAGGTTTCAACCCCTCCTAAAATTTGCATCACCCCCCCCCCCACCAGCCAGCAAAATCTACTGAAGAGGACTTTCCCCCACCCTCCTAAATTTCTGGCGAAGGGCCTGCAGTAGGCATAAGTGTTTCATTAGAGGAGATTGATGCAGCCGGGCAGTGCAGCCCAAAAGGCAGATCTGCTGGCAGATGCTGCAGATGGACAGAACACGCGGACAGGGCAGGCAGACAGAGCAGGTGCAAACGTCCTGACAGTGCAGGCAGACAGAGCAGGTGCAAATGTCCTGACAGTGCAGGCAGAAAGAGCAGGCAGACAGAGCAGGTGCAAACGTCCTGACAGTGCAGGCAGACAGAGCAGGCAGACAGAGCAGGTGCAAACGTCCTGACAGTGCAGATGGACAGAGCTGGTCCAAACATACAGAGAGTGCAGGTAGACAGAGGATGTCCCAATGTCCTGACAGTGCAAGCCGACAACCCAGGCCGCCCAAGGGAGACCCAAAAGGATCTTCATCAACCAAAAAACCCCACAATATAATCATCCACAACATCTGTCTTACTCCAAAAATGGAAGCCATAAAACCAATAAACGACAAAAGTGTAGTCAATCTGACTGTTTACGTGAGATGTCTCTCTCTCTCTCTCACTCTCTCTCTCTCTCTCTCTCTCTCACACACACACACACACACACACACACACACACTCGTGGTCCACACCTGCATCCCACAGCATTCAATTTGTTGCTAAGCTGATTATTACACGCACACCAAGCAATTAATATGATCTGGAAATGACCAGTACCGGTTGGGATTGACTTCCGTTCCCTTGACGGCTTTTCGTGGGAAGCAATCGCAAGGGGCAGTGGGCTGGAAGCGCAGTGGCAGGCCGTTGTGAGGGGCGGTGGGTTGGAAGCGCAGTGGCCGGCCGCTGTGAGGGGCGGTGGGCTGGAAGCGCAGTGGCCGGCCGCTGTGAGGGGCGGTGGGCTGGAAGCGCAGTGGCCGGCCGCTGTGAGGGGCGGTGGGCTGGAAGCGCAGTGGCCGGCCATGCATCAACAACACCATGCAGCAGCTGCTCTGCTTTAACGTGGCTGGGGGTGTATTTAGCGACAATCTGCACCGGGCAACTGCCCACAGCAGTATGCTAATTGCAGCACTGTGAGTGTGTTTAATTGCCCCCCGGGCATTGCCGTACCCCCCCAACTCCTCACACGAGTGTTATACAGGGAGGTGGCTGACATACCCAGCATGCCTTGTGTCCCCAACAGTGTCCACCTGCACCCTTCAGCCTCTGACCCCCCCCACTCTCACCATTCAGTGCTTTGGAGTTTGATGGGTGGAACCCAAAAAAAATAAAAAGAAGGCCTCCCTCCCCTTGGCCTTTAATTGGCTGAAAGAGGCGTTCCACAAACGGGGTCCTGGCAGGGGCCGCTGCTTCGTGCTGGCTTTCTGTTCCGGCTGAGCAGCTAATTAATTATCCTTGATAAAACTGTTGGCTAAATGAACGGCGCTGCTTCAAACCAGCACCTCACCAAACCGCAATGGCTCGCTGTCACTTCCAAAGTGCATTAAACTGAATGAAATGATGCTTTTAATTGCCATTTGCGCAAGTACGCCGGAATGCTTCTTTTCATCTTGCCCGCCTTTGAGACACGCACATAAAACCTGAGGTCCAAATAGAGAGTCGGGCCATTTATCCGGGGCCCCTGAAGCATTTGGCAGGGGTTAAGGGGCTTGCTTGGTGTAGCTGTTCTTTTAATCAATCCACGTGCACCAGCATATACTATAATACACATTTTCATTACTGTTATCACGGTAAATGGGTTTATCAAAAGTAGCACGACATCAAGTTATTTGTCAGAGGAGACTCTTAAAGGAGGACTGAGGGTGCTACTCAGTGGCTGATAGTACCCCACGGATTTGGAGAGCATCACGCCGCCCGCAGACACAACAGAAAGGCCATAACAGGCACCAGCAGGCTCCGACACACCCAGCAGTCCCCAACCAGCTTTCAGGCCCGGTCTGAGCACCACACGCCACCGGGTTATGATTCCAGCACCGCAGGGCTCTGCCTCTTAAGCTTTGTCGTCCGAAGACGGCTACCCACAGGCTGCCTTCACGGGTCCGCCGCAGCCGTCTTACACAATCGCTGCCCGATTGCCTCGGGTCAGAACGCCGGGCGGCAGCACTTCAGAGGGCCATGTCTCTCGGCACAGCACTGTAGAAACATTAAATCAAGTATGACATGCGGCTCTCTCACTCTGTGCCGGGAAAAGCCAGATTCCTATCAGCTCCCAGGTTCAGGGACCCAGCTGCTGTATTTCAGCAGCAATACGGGAGAGGAAAAACCCAATAAAACATTCACTCGAGCTCATTCATCTATTCAAAAGTCTCACTTTTTATGGCAAATAAAAAAAAGTGGTTTTGGCAGCCAGATGAAACCAGGGTTAGTGTCTCCATCCTTTCAAGGGATCCATTGATTCTGAATAGTTAGCCGAGAAAAGACGTATGGGTCAGTTTCCCATTCCCAACCAAGAAGGGTGGAGCTCCAGGTTGAGTCACTGGGACTGAACATCTTCATGGCTGAGGAGATGCTCACCTGCTATATCAGTGTGAAGCTAGACCTCATCAGGGTTCCAGCTTCCACATATTACATGACTCCTGTCATGCCCTGCTGTCTGATCCTCCCATTTGCCACGTCCCCTCGCTACCTCGTGTGTAATCCCAGTGTTACCAGCTGCTTCTCATTGTTGTTAATTAATCTGATGTATTTAAGTCCGCGTTTCAGTATGTTTCCCCAGTCCTGTCATTGATGTTATGTTGTATAGTTGTCTCCCGATCGTGTCCTTACTGATCAAACCCTGTGGTTTCCCAACTTCTCAACTCTTGTTCCTGCTCCCCTGGTCCGTGCCTGAACACCGCATGACAGCTCCAGCACTTAGAAATGAGTGCTGCTGGAGGTCCACATTGCTTAAGCAGGGTGGGTGAGTTTCAGCTGAGAGGTCCTGCTCAAAGTGGGGAGACATATGGGTCAAGCATCAAAGAGGATCTGGACCCCCCCCCCAGCCTCACTGCCCCCTGCTGCTCATGACCTGAACTCAGTGTGCTGCCTTGAACACCCCCATCCTTATCTCCACGCTCCACATTCCCATCCAAACCTCACGACTTCAGCCATCTTTAATATAAGATTGCCCACCCTTATGAAATCATCCCGAGAAACATGCACACACAGACCCCGCGTGAGCCTGTTAATTTCCGGCAGCGCTGGACAAAATGATTATCAGTTTAAGCCAAAACACCACCCTTCCTGGTGATGCTGAGACAGCCCCCCCCCCTCCCCCTGCCCAGCACCACCACCTACATAACCATGCCAGGCTGGCCTTTACAGCCAGTCAAATGCCCCAGCAATGTGCTGGCAAATACAAAAGCCAATTAACGTCAAAAGAGAAATCCAATGTAAAGATCCGGAACAGATGGCAAAAAAAACCTATAAGATACATTTGTGCAAATGGAGGATCACAGAGCTGTTTCTCATCGCAGACTCAAGGACCACTCTCCCCTAAACGGCAACACGCAGAATCCAGCCCGACGGCAGCAAGCCGCACTCCATATACTCTATACGGTAAGCAGCACCAGCTGCCTTTTCCACAAGCCTGAGCCAGAATTTAAAAGGGAACAATTTGTTAAATAAAGGCAGCCATTATTCTTGCTGGCGTGGTTGCCACGCTTTACGCTGCAGGCTCTTATACTGAGTTTTCCCAAACAAATGCCAAAACACTTGTTAAATTTCAAATTATTGCCGTTCAACATGCACAGCAGTAGTAGAGGACAATAAGCTTGTCAGTCAAAGGGTTAACGCCTTGAGTACAGTGCTTTGCCGGGCCAACTCGCCAATGACGAATCAGGAAGCCGCACACAGAGTTAAACCCAGGCCTCTTGTTAATTACCTCCGGAGACTCAAGGACAATCAACAAGGTTATGTGTCACCCCTCCAGACCTTTCTCTGCCTCTCAAAAACTTCTTGGGTGAAGGCGCTGCCTCTATGCATATGAGCACAAGAGCACCGGCACCAGCTGAAAGATGATTGGCCCCTGGAGTGCCCCCTCCCCAGTTACTCACCACTTAAAAAACATATCTGATAATGTTTTTGCTTCTGTATGATTTATAGCTCTTGGAGTGGGGCAGACACCCCAGCCAATCCCCTTTCCTCTTGCAGTTCCGCTGGACCTGTACTAGATTGGCAGATGTTCCTCAAAGGTATGATGCAGATATGCCATTCAGGGCTAAAACTCTGCAGCGAGGAGCAGCCAGTGAGGTGATGGGCGCGTTTGTGCCGATGTTCCTCCTGTGCTGTAGACCAATGCTGGCCCAGTCGCTCCGTCTGCAACCTGGCACCTCTCACGCAAGGCTCCTTCTGCTTTTACTAACAGCGCACTTCCCCGCTTGGCGGGGGCCCCAGCAGGCTCTGAGGGAGGCGAGCCTTGGGAGTTGGACAGCCAATCCACAGCCGCTTCCCGCGATCGTCTTATGCTTCTGTTCAATCAGAAACCTCAACCCTACGTACAAGAAAAAGCTACGTGGTAGAACAAATCCACCATGTCATCTGGGTCTCCCTCCGGCCCTCTCCATCATTCTCCTCCTCACCACTGTTTCCAGTCTATCCATGACCTGGGATTCAGTCTTGAGACATATAAAAAGGTCTGTAGGAATGCCAGTGCGGGGTAACGCAGAGAGAGACACCCTGGGTGGGATTCCACTTACATATACGCACACATACACTCAACGGCAATCAACAAGGTTATGTGTCACCCTTCCAGACCAATAAGTCAATACTCCACTGACATGTCTTAGGACCCTGGAAAAGCCTCAAAAAGCATGAATAAGGCAGGCAGCTAGATACAAATCCAACATCAAAAGTCATGAGGCAACACTGATGCCCTTCTGAGTCGTCACACCACACTAAAGAGGCTCATAAAAACATACAAATGCCATCACACCACAGCTAAAAGGTTTTCACAGAAATTATTGCAACCAAGCAAAAACCAGCCGCAAAGAATCATAATAATAAATGAATATACCTGGGTGAAAATTCAAAAAAATCGTGACATTACATTACAATACATCCTACAACATTCTATTCTACAGTCAGCTTGCACATATTTATTCCTACAACGAAAAACCTGACATGTAACACAGTAAAGAATGAAAATCCATTTAAAATGACACCTTTTGCCTTAGGAATGCGGACCTAATTTGTCCTTTGGAATAAACTGACACGGCTGATGTGACAAAGATCTGCAGATGAGCTGCAGTGCTTGCAGTTAAATAGAAGGATGGCATCTCACCGCTGAGGAGGTTAATCTGTGGCCTCTCTCACCCCACACATACACAAGAAACATTGTCCGTATGCAGGGCGCTATAAAATGACTGAGGGTTCTATGCTAAACCACCGTTCTACCTCCCCCCCCAACCAAAAGCGAGCAATCGCTCCCTGCTCACTGTGGATGACTGGGGAATATGGTACACGGCTTTATAAATAGGGCTGCTTCGCATAGCCGAATGCAGCTCATGCTACAACTGATCTAAAAAAGTTACTGTTCACCAAAACCGAGAATCACACAGCTGTTCAGTCTCACATAAATGAGCAATGAGATGGGTCAATGTGTGGCTCTGTGGATTGGGACTCAGTGCAACTGGAAGGTTGCCAGTTCCAATCCCATGGTCACTGGAGTGATTTCACTGCTGGGCCCTTAACCCCAATTGCTCTAGGGAATCGATAACCCTGATTCTACTTTGGTTTAGATAAAAGTATCAGCTAAATATGTAAACGTATATATTAAAATCAAGAGCTTTCATTACAGTTTAACAAATGATCCACACAGCAGGCATACAAGTTCAGGATGACACAAGAGCTTGTCCAGAACCCGCTATAGTAAATCCTGCCATGCCGAACCCAAGATGTGACTGTGGTGGTAAAAAGAGAGGAGCAAGGAGAGGGAGAAGATTCTAAGCGGGTGGGATATCTGGCCTCATCCACAAAATGGATCATTTGGCAGGAAGCAGGTCTCAGCCTGCTAGCGGGAACACGGCTCCTTCTCTCCAGAGCACAGGTAAAACTCCACTGGGGAAGAGAAGTGAGACACCTCTTAATGGCTTCCCATTAAAGCACACCCAGTGCCAGTCCCCCACACCTGGAGAAAGTGGAGAAATCTCAATTAAAAGCTACACTGGATCCACAGTTTACGGGGGTTTCATGCATATGATTGGATGACACATAAAAAGCCGCCTTTCCCTATCTCCAATGTTATCAAATCACTTAAGAAAATGCCAAGCCACATATGAGGGGATCCAGGGAGTACGGTGGTAAAATCTGAGCTCTCCCTCTCTCTCTCTCTCTCTCACACACACACACACACACACACACAAACATAAAATGTCCGTGTCAAATGGGGAGGGTTTTATTGTCTGGAAAAAAGTAGCTAATGTTCTCAGCATAGCTATAATTAACCTTCAGAGCATTCAGTTAATTATATTTTAAGGCTATGAGCATTTAAGAAAATAAAACGGTAAGAGTTCTGAGAAAAGCGGAAATGGTTGGTTTGAATATAAGTAATTATGCTCCCTTGCCTGGGCAGATATGGGCCGCATTGTGCGAAAAGGACCAAACCTTCATTAACAAACAAAGAGGAGGCTGCAAGTTCGGAGCTACTGGCTTTTCAGGCCCTACTGCTTATTGATTCGCTGCTTCATTGACCTACTTTCCATGAATAATACATGCAGAGCCACACATCCGCAGAGCAGGACCATAAGAGCGGGTGCGATTCTCAACTTTGCTATGGGAACATTAGAAACTGGAATTAAACGAATCGGGTTTGCCAGACCTAAACTAAATCAACCACAGTTCTTGGCTGGAATCAAAATAAGCAATAAAAAAGGCAAAAAGGCAATCAACAGCAGTTCAGCTTCAAATGAACAGACTGATTTTACATGTGGATAAAACTGCACATATAAGGAGCTAAGAGCTGAACACTGTTGCATGGAAACGTCTGCGAACTGCCAAACTCCCGGTATAAATATGCATATACGGTATGTATACACATATATGACCCCTGCACCTCTCTAAAAGTATTTTTGTTATGTTATTTATTTTATTCTACTGTCATTTCTTTGTGCAGGTCGACTTTGACTTGAGAGTTACAGGAGTCATATTCTATTTCCAGAATGCCCCCCGCCCCCCACTCCCCTTGGTCAATTTGCATGAGAGATAAGAGAGGAGGGACAAAAGAACACAAAATTAATTCACAAACAAAGGAGGCAGGACGTGTTACAACGATTTAAAATGGTGGTGTGTATACTTAGTGGTGGTGTAGAAGGAGAATTTTCCAGAAACAGGTGTCGACCATCAGTCAGTCTTTGGAGGGCCCAAAGGGTTCTTTTTTAGAATATGAGATGATTCTCAGACCAGATTGTCAGCGACCTGATCCTCTTCCGAATGCTCAACTCATCCCCCTTGTCTGCAATCCCCCCCCCCCCAAACCCTACACTCCCAACACTCATTTTCCCCCCTACACAGCATTCCGGAAATTAAAACGGTCGCCTTATGTTCCCCGACTTCTATCTTCGCGTCATTTTTGTAAGTCGTGTCCCCTCCGGCTCCGTTTCCTACTTGTCTCCCGTCTGTGAACGAAGCGGAGCCTCATTTCAAGGACGTGACAAGCCCAAATGCGACTGAACAGATATCCATCACTGTCGGCTATGCAGCTCCTGGTGATGCGATTTCTGAAAGAAACCCACAAATAAAGATAAACTGCGGCTATTCCCAGTCAAATCCCTTTCAAATTCCATGCCCTGACATCCCCCCCCCAAGCATGCTGCCTGACTGATTTTGTCAGGCTAATTTACAGACTATTGGTTTAATGTAAAAAGCTGAGATAATAGAGGCCCAGCAGATTAGTGTTACCTCTCTGTTTGTTTATATCACAAAAAAATGGATCAGTAAGATAATCTACAACATGACTCTCTCGATTACTTCAGCTTCCTTGCTGTCGCTGCCCTCCGGCTTGCATTTTAAATATCACAGAACGCAGGATTCTCTCTTTCTCTCCTCATCACCAGTGAGCTCAGAAAATGGATTCAGAGCAGCTGACATGCAGAATTTGCATGCAAACAGCTCTAAAAATGGCGCATATTTTGATGATATCATTTTCTAGTCATCAATATCCGTTGTACAGTACACAGCCACATCATATGCAATTTATCATCGATTCTCTTACTGGAGAAGAAAACCTTGCTTAGCAGATGTAGAATTCCAGTCACACGCAGTTGTGAAAAGCTTTTGCCATATGAAATTCCTGCCACTGTGGCTTCTACTGATTGGTAATCCAGCAAACAAGTGTCCTGCTGATGATGCACTCTGCATGGTATCTAAAAAGGAGATAAAAAGATCTAATTTGGGAAGGAATATCTACTATACCCGCCAATAAATGAACACAGCTACACATGTTGAAGAGAGCGAAGGAGCAGATACTGGCTGCACAAATACATTTTTCACACTTTACACAGCCGCTCAGCCGCTTCATTTTGACTGGATCCTCCGGCAGAGATGATATGACATCTTCACATTGGCTTAACACCAGGTCACATCCTGACAAAAAGGAAGCAGGTCCCATAAACCCCAGCCTGAAATGCTCTCTACGTGTGGTCAACCACACCCCATCCCACCCCAAAGCCGGTTCTCCCATAGCACCTTCACAGTGCCCAGTTACTAACCTCCACTTATAGTACCAGAATGTGCACTTATTAAATGTTTAATGCTCTTCCAGAACATCCATCCCCAGCGAACTGTATCCAGAGAATGAGACATCGCACTCTTTATGCCGTAAAATGCTTCACTTCTCTCTGGAAGCTGCTTTAAATTCCCTTCCACTTTTTATGCATTTGAACCCAGAAAAGCACGTTTAAAAGATCTTATTTAGATGGTTAATAACCGTAAAATCATTTTCCATGTAATAACATTTCATCTACAAAAGGCACACTTATATTCTCCTTACACAGACAATTTCGTAAGATGAGCTCCATCCCACCACTGACATAAAACCAATTTAACTAAATGCTACACAATATTTCTAGGCCACTCTCTTATTTATGTGGCACACATGGCATGGGGCTCATTGTAATACTACATTGGCCAGATGTCACATCTCCCAAACCTTCCGATTCCACTACAACAAAGTAGTGACTTTAAAAACATGCAATCGCTGGTCCTGGCTGACAGACTAATACCTTGCAGATCTGTGCTTTTCTTCAGCAGAATCTGTATGCTGGGTAAAGGGCTTAACACGCAGCCCATAGGGCATGCTAATGTAGTCTAACATGTACAGGATAAAGCGATGTTGTAATCACAAAAATGATGCGCTATAACATTGTGAGGGCTCAATTAAAAGTCTCCTAGTGTTTCTCCTTGTCAGTGCCTGCTACGGATAGTAAGGGATCTTCTGTCCCCAGCCTCAGAACATCAAAGTTTTGTGATAAATCCTTTACACGTTGCAAATTCACTGGGCTGGGACTAGGAAGCCCCCCACCAGGATCTGGTGAGCTTACCGCAGGCCTATAATGGGTTCCAGCAAATACAGTCCCCCCCTAGCCAGTTATGTCCACCATACCAACCTCTGATAACCTCCATTTTTAATACTGCCTCACAGATCAGGCTGTGATGATCCTGAGCCTGTCCTGGCAAGGATAACACAAGACACGGTATCTCTAAGAGAAAATGCCAGTCTGACACCGAAGTTAAAAAAACACCCCCCTTGAGTGACGATTTCTGTCAACACATATGGAAAACTGTCTGATAATGCAGTTCCAGGAATACAGCAAGTACTACTAGGCGTGCAACAGATCCAGACCAACATCAGCTCTCCACTGAGCTGTTTGTTTTAATTTCTTGCGGTTGGCACCTCAAGGCAAAACTAAAAGATTTGTTGGGTTATTTTCCTTTACATCTGTCTCACATCAACAGACAAAATTCTATTTTTATTACAGGCTTGGCGTGTTTCCCTGCCTCTCCACTGGGAAGCGAAAGCCAGAATGCTTTATTTCATTTTTATGGTCAAGCCACAGCAATTGTTTCAAGCCTTAAAGACATATGAGGACATATGGTTGTAACCTATGGACAAGATCAACACACTCCATACTTTCACATCCATCAAGATGTGAAATGTGACATAGTTATAATTGAAGGCGCACAGAAGTTCTTCCTTTGCTCAGCAATGACGGACAGGCTTCCGTCTACCTCTGGAACCAGCCTGCTCAGCAGTGAGTGTCCCCCAGGGTCGGAGATTTGTCACACAGGACCTCCAACCCTAACCAGAAGTGGACATGTCTGGTCCAGAAAGTAAAAATCCAAACCAGGATTTTGTTTCAACCAACCAGTTGAGCATAAAGAGTCACATTCACAGAGTACTCCACGTGCTGGTTGAAACAAAATCCTGGTTTGGATTTTTACTTTCTGGACCTGAAATGTCCGCCTCTGACCCTAACCCTCCACCACCCAGCCCTCCTGCTACATAAGCCAATCCATGGAGAATCTGGACGCCGTTAGAGAGCAGCTGCCGGGCAGGACTGCGCCTGCACAGCTCAGGCAGACAGCCACGTCGCCCCTGCCAAGCAGCCCAGAAAAGATCAATAAGAATAATAATTTCCCTCCCTCGCCCCAGAACAGCAGAGATGTCTGCATCAGCCGCGGATCCATATCATCGATTTACAGCAACAACCAGTGCGCTTTGTTCAAACACTCACCACAAATGGATGACTCGTATAACCTTGGATATAATAAATGGAAGGACGGTCCCACAATTCGCAATTAAAAAAGAATGGAAACAAAATTAATGCCCCTATTAATGATTTTAATCATTTAAGTCACTGTGTGAGGGCCCTGTTCGCATGTCACGTTTCAGCCTTCTGCTATTCCAGCATTACACAATGTACCACACCCACTTCATAGTTATATTCTAATGTTACAGGACTTTCCCGCCTCTGAATTAAGGCAATAAAATGAAAATAATATATTCTCTAAAGAATTCAATGCATCGAAACTACCTACTTATGCCACAGAGTGGAAAAAATTTGATTGATTGCCAAGTTAAACCTCAGTTATATTTTCCTAAAATTAGTAAGTAGCCCACAAGCTTTGAATAATCTTTGTTTTTATATACAGTGAATGCAGGTCACATTTGGGTGTCCTTCCTAATACTATGGTGCACCGCCTATTGCTGTTTAGAACAATTCATCACAATTAATTGGGGCATGGACTCAACAAGATGTCAAACGGGTTCCATGGGGATTCTGGTCAATTATATGTTATCCCTCCATCCATCCATCTTCTAACCACTTACCTCGGTCAACTTCTTGGGGCAATGTAATGCATTACACCGTATATTATGTAATACTTGTTAATATACAGATACACAGATGCATAACTCAGAATTGGGCCTTTGGGTGCAGCACAAAGACAGAAAACGCAATTAACATTAAAAGTGGTGATTAAAATGAATACATTTTTTAACAGACACAGAGTATAGATAACATCACAGATACAGAGTATAGATAACATCACAGATACAGAGTATAGGTAACATCACAGCCATACCATTTGCTTCTCATAAAACCATCTAGCCAGATGTCTGTTACGTTGCTCATCACATGGCCAAATGTTGCGTGATGACGATGTACCATGACGCACTAAAACATGACACTTTGTCTGAAGATTAACCTAATGTGACTGACAGAAACACAGCTTGTATTGATTCTAACTGCATCAGGCTGCAGGAGAAAAGCTGTGGAATTGCATGGGAAGGTCTTCCTTCTCGAGAAACGCATCTACTGCGCTACAACCCAGCCACAGCAGACGTTGCATTTCTAAATGCGTGGTTGCTGTTTACCTCACCCAGTACAACTGGGTACAGTATCTATACTCCATTCCATCTTTTCTCCATTCAGTCTAACAAGAAGCACTGACCAGCCTCACTATCTCTGAAGGTCATGACCACAGTACATCACTGTCATGGCAGAAATAAAATTCTTGCAGGCAACAGGTAGTATCTCCCATGTGGCTCTAGTGTCTAGAGTTCACCTTCCATAACCTTCAGTTACTGCTCCTTACTGCAACCTACAGGAAAAGGTGGAAAGTTCAGGAAATCTCTGTAATTTCTGAACCTGAACGTCCCACCTCTGCCTACAGGGCAGTATCATGGAAAGTGGATAACATGATGCTGTGAGAGAAATCCTTACTGTCTCCTGGGGCCACAGCCCAGGTTTAAGCAGCAATTGGCCCTTTGACTGGACATCTAGGAATAAAACCATGCATCAGAATCAGGGTAAACCTGTAGTATGTAGCATAGAGGGTTAAAGATGCTGTAGTCAGTGGTAGTCAGCAGTTAAACCCCCAAGCAAGGCCCTTAATCCCTAGCTCCCTCCTTGCTGAATTTTTATAAATTATGCTGTATTGCTCCTTATGGGGAAATTCTCTTTATACCTCTCCGAACTTGCTCGCTGTAGGTGAGAGCAAGTTGTCAGCAAAGGGCAGGCACCCATAGGAGCACTCAGGCAGATGTACCAAGGCTGGGCTTGAACCAGCAACCTTGTAATCCCAGGCACAGAGGCTTAGCCCACTGAGCCTCACATTGCCCCATGGCTCAGTGTACCTCACTTTAGATAAAAATCGTTTGCCTAATACATAAATGTGAAGCTGAGAAGATCATGACTGAAAGCTAACTGTGCCACTGTAGGCCAGACTTGTTAAGGACCCTTTCAAATGGCATGCAGGAGAAAGGCACATATGGGCTTGGCCAGCTCCCAGTGAACACATGGGAACATTAGCAGGAACGAGACCATCACTCACTCACACATACTGGACGCTCAGGAATTTGGCAGGTATGTGGGTTTAACGGCATCACAGTAACTGCGACACATCAGATTTAACATGCATCTCCTACACGATGCTTTGAAGGCGGAGTTTCATGTGCTTCTTTCGCTCACAACACAGGATACCACACCCATCTAAAAACGAAAAGCCGCACTGCAAGACCCAGGTCACAACACTACATAACAGCAACGTGACCGCTATCGAAAGCCTGTTACACCGGGTAGGGGAGACAAGCGTCTGAGTGGCCCTAGGGGGTCAATGCTCATTAAAATGGTTCCCATAAGCCTTTGCTGAGGGAATGCTGTTTTCTCAGCAGGCACATTTTGGGGCAGCTCTGATCCCAAAAGGCCCATGTGCCCTGTGCAGAGATGGATGACTAGCCTGCAGAAAGCCCGGAGATGCTGCTGCCCAGAAAGCAGACACTTTAACTGGAGTTACCTCAGTAGGAACTCGCCCTAGTCTGCTGCCAGAATCTTCATCTGATCAGCAGCTGGAAAATATTACCATACTGGAGCAAACACGTCCATACTGTGTCTGCTGGGGCTAAGGATAGGACTGCAATGCATCAGGTGAGAAGAGGAATGATTGTTTGTGCATGAAAGTTACAAAAAACCCCAAAAGAGAGAAACCAC
Source organism: Brevimyrus niger (assembly GCA_015164015.2). Lineage (NCBI taxonomy): Eukaryota > Metazoa > Chordata > Actinopteri > Osteoglossiformes > Mormyridae > Brevimyrus > Brevimyrus niger. The sequence continues at coordinate 4,569,833 of JAABNY020000034.1, forward strand.
AGACATCAACAATTCAAGTTCACCCTCCATGCCGGGATCTGTTGGCATTCAGTAATCTGTTGTAAACTTTTATAATGTTACAATCTAAACATTTTATGAAATAAAGTAAACCTCAATATCAAACCAAGATTTATGCTGCACTATTTTTTTTTTCCCAAAAATCTGCTAAAAGTGTATGTAAAAACTATTAATATTTAGCTATTTATTTAATATTCCTAGACTAGCATAGTAACACTATAAGATATATTAAAAATCACACACAGTTAACAAACGGTGTGTATCTATGTGGTAGCATACCAGAAAGCATACAGATTGCAGGAGTACCTGACAATTAAAGGCTGTAGGTTTAAGTTCCAGGATGGAACTTTTCCCCAATTTTCTGCAGTGCTAAACTTCCATCTGTATAAGGGGATTAAATGTTAAAACCCTGTGGATTAAAAGGTCACTTAAGCAACCATACAGAAAAGTGAACATTTTCTGCAATAAATTTGCATCCTGCAACAAAATGTAAGCTTGGCAAATTGCATTTTAATGAACCACATTTTTTACTTTCTGAGGTGATGGTGTAATGAAATTGTTTCTTCATCTGACAGTTCATTCACACACAAAACAGAATGAAGAATAGCAGAAAAATCAGGGAATACAAGCTAACAGATCAATGACGGTCGTCTCCGTCCTCATCAAAAATTTTCAAATGCACAGTGCTGACAGCAACCAGGCAGTGTGTTGGGAGTACTAATCAGTTCCACAGTGACATACAGATGCAGGATTTTTATTCTAAATGAAACTGGAATGTGTCTGTGCTGCGTTGCCATGGCGGTGTACCATTCCCAGTTCACCCACTGGCAGGCAGTACTTAATTAAATGTAAATTCTTCAGCCATTAGCTTACGTCTCATGTAATAAACACTTGACGCATTCCATAGCATGAGCGTCCATTTATCACCTAGCCTTCGGCACAGAGACTCCACCAAGATTTATGGCCAATTTAAGGAAAATGCCCGCTATAGCCAATCAACGCCTCATTATATATTATGATAGCTATCAACTCTGACACAATACAGAGGGTCCAATTACAGGGAGAAGAGTCAGAGTTGATGGCAGTTCTAGCACCCAGAACCTGACAGATCTCCAGGATTCCTCTGATAGGAGATGACCTGCAGAATTTAGCTGCAAAGGCAAACAAACAATGTGGAAATGATGACATTTTGGGACAGAGGTAAAACACTAACTGGCTAAAATGGGAAATTACTGGAGGCAGTGCCGTGCCCATCTTTAACATGCTCTCTGCTCTCCGTATTCTGATTGACCCACCAAGGGTGCAAGAAGGTAATAGATAATATTTGCATTGTAATGCTAATGTTATGTGACCATACATCCTTTGTCTGACCTTCACCATAAGGTTGTGTAGTTGGACATAAGCATTCTGTCTTACATTCAAATGAAGAAACACTGCTTGCCTTTTATTATAATATAGAAATATCTTCTTGCATATGTACATTGATAGATCTTACGCAAAAAAAAAAACAATAATGTTGGTTGCTGTTACTGTTCATTTGACTGAATTTGTGCATCTAGTGAAGAAAAATCCCTTGTCTTTTAGAATTTCTAGTCAAAGGAACAGATAGGGGACTGCTCACTACCAAGCAGATTTTATGTTGCACACATGGAGACTAACAGATATGTCTGATTGTGTTAATTAAATGTAAATGAATTCATGCATATGAAAAGCGATGAAGATGATCTATACTTTCTCCAGCAGGCACCATGAAACCATGACAACTGCTCTACCGTAGATTATCGGGTTTCTTTCTGCAGTTGTCATAGTGTATGAAGCAAGGTGAGACAGGCTGATGTCATGGAGACAGGTTTCACCATAAAGTATGTCTCTGAGACAGAGGCTTCAGCACAAATGATGTTATCAGTTAGCTACTGCATGATGTCATGCCTTCCCCACCTTCAGAGGGCCTCTGGGTACAAAGCTGGCTCCAGATCTACTGGATACCCAGCCGATGGCCAGCAAGTCCACCTCAGCTTTCAGATCGACTCACTGTCAGCTTCTGAGGTAGCTCACCAAGGATAATCTCTTCTGCTGTTCCCAAAGGACATTGTCTGACCTACAGTTCACTACACTGACACTTGACCAAAGGTATGGACACTTGGAAATTATGACTGGAATGTCTATGGTTACACTCAAAATCCTAAAGGCTTTGCAGCAAATAATCCACAAATGGCATTGCATTCCTTTGTGTCCATTAAGAACCTGACTGTTTAAACCTTAATAAAAATCCGTTAGAGCGTAATTTTCAAAACTCTTACAGTAAGACTACGTTCACACTGCCAGCTACATCGTTCAATTCCGATTTTTTTGCTCAGAACGGATTTGTCTATCTTGATGGTTCACATTCATAACTACAAGTGACCTGTATCTGACTGTAATGTGAATGCATCGGTCCTCCGAAACGTCAAGCATGCGCACATTGATACGTTTTTACATGGGTAAAAAGCTGGTCGTAAAATTGGACACGTTGTGCGACCATGACCACTAGGCTGATTCATTTCTTTTGCTTCCTTAAACTTTGACTTCAGGTTCTGTATTTTCCTTTGGCATTGTAGCCACATTCGTTTGTGTCCGTGTTGCGCCATTTTTTTGGCAATTATTTCAATTCTATTACGATAGGTTCCTTCCAGTTTAACTTGAACAGGTTAATTTCCCCAAATATCAATTAAATCCCCAACTTCTCCATCCTTCCACTGACTGTTATAGCAGCTCTCCCCCATTTTTACCTTCCCGCGCTGCTGGTGCATGCGTTTAAGCAAAAAGCCACATGAATTCTGAAAAAGTCTTTAAAAATTCCACTGGAAAGCCCATTATGAATCCTGGATGCCCACCAAAACATTGACAGTCAGGATGGTAGGAAGCAAAACATGAAAAACTAAACAGCCATGCAGAACTAGTATTTTTTGGTCATGTCCAGTTGATGCTTCATTTAACTTTTCCAAGCAACGTGGTTTTTTTCTGGTGCACTATGTCTTCTCATAATATGCCAAAAAAATGAAGCTGTTCATTTGTGCTTCAAATAAAAAATCAGGTTCGATTTGATAAGAAATCCAATTGTTTGCTTTCCTTGCTATCACGATATTCATCACAGGTACCAAATATCAAGGGCACAAATACCTTCCTGTCTGGCTTGTTCAGATTCTAACTTTCACGGTAATGAAGAATCACAGAGAATACCATAATACAGTCCTGATTTAAGAGATAAAACAGTACTCTTACATATTTTTTTCAGGTCCTCCATCTCCATTCCACCAGTTTCTTACTGCTGGAACCTTACTTCAATGACTTTGCAGATTTTTTTGAAATATTAGTTGTCTCTCCTGGTATAGTCCAGAAATTCATGATTCTTCACTTTTAAGAAATATTTATCTTTTTAGATTCCATCTTCTCTTTTCTTTGCAAGCTCAACTATGAGTTCTGTCATTTCCTTGGATGACATCCCTCTTGGATGATTTCTTTGAATTTCTACTCTACTCCTACATCCTACTTTGTTTCTCATTTGTCCATGGTTTAACTGGTTTCCAATGTTTTCCTTGAAGTTAATGGGTGATATGTAAACATGCAAACTAGTTACTCTAAACCAGGGGTGGCCAATATTATCCGCAAAAGTCCAGTGTGTATACAGGTTTTTGGGATAACCTTTGGGTCAGTTGGTCAAACCCAGCTGTGAGGACTCCTCAGCCAATCAGTCCTCTAATTAACAATCTAATTAGGGAGTTATGGCAAAAACCTGCATTTCTGGATTAGCAACTCTAATCAGCCTCAGCATGTCTTTGGACTGCGGGGGGAAACCGGAGGAAACCCCACAACGGCATGGGAACATGCAAACGCCACACGCATGTAACCCAGGCGGAGACTCGAACCCAGGTCCCAGAAGTGTGAGGCAGCACATCCAATGACAAATCAGTTCACACACACTGGATACACTTGCACATGAAAGAGTGGTTGAGCGATCAATATCATTATTATTATTACTTTTTAAATTATTATTGTCTTTATTATTATTATTATTATTATTATTATTGATATTGTTATCATTTTTGTTGTTTAATGTCCTTAATGTAATGAGTGTTATGTTTATTTTGTTTGTATTTTGTATTATTTTGTAAGTGTGAGGCAACAGTGCTAACCACTGCACCATTATATCATATCACATCATATCATATCATATCATATTATATTATATGGAATTGAAGTTGTAAGGATCCATTCCCATCTTTACCATATCAAACTTATCTTCATTTATGCCCCATATAGCCTCCCATACATAGTGTATTCCAATAGTGATACTTCCTATTCAGCTTTGCATTTCTTCACAGAAACACCCAGCACCTAGACATAAAAATGGCTTTAGCGTTAGCGCCTCACGAGCACCTGGAGCCAGTCAACTGCCGTCCTGCACTGCACCACCGCTCATTCCGGTGTGTCCATCCATAAGGTCTCCCACTACCCTCCATGCAGTCTGGAAGTGCGTCTCAGCTGGTGCCACTGTGATCATCCATTGCCAAGACGAAGGTGTATCGCTGCTATCAAGCTAAGAGCTGTTTGTCACAGCCGACCCTGATACAGTAAGTGTTTATGTAAAGCAGCAGCCATCCACATGCACATTTACATGAACATTATAATATAGTGCTTTAAACCCACTAAATTCTTAACAGTTAATTTAAGCCTGCTTTCCTTATTCTCTATATACAGATGCCAATATCTGTATGCAGAGCAAGTATTACAGCCTGGCAGATATATTTAGTTTATAAGGTTTTTAAGGGTGGCTTGTATTATATTCATATTATATTAAGACTGAGTTTTTTGCTGTTTGATTTAGCTTGAGAAATTCATAGAACCAATACAGTATGTAAAGCATTATTTAACAAAAATCAATCTAAAATCCTAAACAAATCTAAAATTATAAAGATTTGTGAACCTATAAACTTCCATCCATCTACCTGCTTGTCTTATTCAGGGTCGTAGAAGGTCTGGAGCCTATGGGCACAAGACAGGGATCAATCCAGGATGGGACAAAAACTTATATCAGTCAATATCATTGATTACACAGGCCTTCAAAAAAGTTTACATGCGTGTTTGCATGTTCATTTATTGCTGTTGTTACTGTGGTGGTGAATATTTACCCAGATCATATCTGCCAAGTTCTTTCAAGGGGAGGGCATCATGGGAACATCTGTCTGGTATTTAACCAGAAATGGTTGAAATGCTCATGATAGGGCCGTGAAAAAATGTAGTTTGGCCAGAAGAAGGGAATCCATTTGGGCTTCACAAATGCAGTCAAAAGAAGATGTCCCTGGGTTTTTCACCATTTTTGACTTCACCAAGTCCACGTATTTCACAATAGAGGGCCAGACTTCCAGCACTCGTTCAACAGCAGGCAAATTTTCAAATCACCGATGGCCACAGAAAGGTAGAGGGAATCTTGAGGATGATGTTGCAGCTGTGAAGTCCTCTCCTCTGGCTGGTGCAGAGTAGAAAAGCCAATATAGTGCTTTCAGCACTTTCTCCACCATACACAATTTAAAACTAGTTTTGAATGACCGTGAAGGGTATGTTGGCCACAACTTCCTACATTACTAACTGTGTCCCAGCAAATTGCTCACCACAGTGTGAATGTCCTCATTGGACGTATAGGAGTGATGTCGGCTAACTGTTTGCAAAGCCCATAGCACTTCTGCTTTCAGTGTGTTGGTTAAGGAGAATGTACTGACGGCATTGCTTGTCGTGGGATCCAGAGACACTACCAAAGCGGGTGTAAGCCTACCTGTAGAGGTTATACTAGCAGGACTGGCAAACAACTAAATGGGGACGGTTGTTTTCCGACTTTCAACAAAACACTTGTGCTTCTCTCCCCTGATATGTGAGTTGATGGCCCATTGTTGCCAGTTTGATGACTTTTTTACAAAGGTTGCATCACGCTTCGTAGACATTAGTCGTTTTTCAACCAGTCAAAGTACTTTTGTTTTTGAAGAATTGACATTAATAACAATTAATAGCTAATTAATATTGTATTAGTTAATCAAATCGTACATAACTTTCTCCTGTCACTTAGATATTTTTAATTTCTTTTTTGTATGATGTTAGACTGTTTACTTACTAGTTGTAACTAAAATAAAAATATACTTGCAATTCTGAATGCTTTTTAAACATGTGACATTAATTAATTAACTAACTATTAAATATCTCAAAAACTAGAGTCAGATTAAGAGTCATATTCCTAATCAGCACCATAAACTTAATATAAATCCGTTCAGACATCGTTGGCACCAAAATCACTGTATACAAGTGTTATTCTTAACTCTTAAAAATGTTATTGATAACTTCATATTAGTTATATTAGTCCATTTTATCACAGCATAGGGTAACAATCATTCAAGAACTGCCATGAGATCATGAAGTCAGTCACAAGGTTAACCATGAGTTTGACCATGAGGTAGAAGAGACTTTGGGTGGAACAGCGGTCCATTTCAAAGGCACAGACACACTGTAGGCGATTTGAAGATGCCAGTTCACCTAAATGCTTTTCAACGGCAGGAAATCAATGAGTCCGTGAAAAGAAATGTGCTGGGGGTTGAGATGTGACCCCCAAATTAACAGCCTAGAGAATTGTTCAATGGCTACAAATCATTTTTAATTATTAATAAACACAGTATTATTCATTTTAATTGAAAAGTAACAAATACATGTATACTGGGAAAATTTGAAATAAATTAGCAATTTTTTCATCACCACACTTATTAAAGTTTTCAGATCACACATCTGGATTTAAATGATTTTAATCAAATATGAAAAATATAAAATTTAAGCAGGTCATTCAATTATGGGCCCTATCAAGACTAATTAAGATCTCAAGTGGCCCAGAAATCGATGTTTCTGCCTGGCTAACCTTTCATTAATCTTGAAGCTATTCAACTTGTGTTGCACGGATGAAGTATTAACATCAGCTGCAAACAAGAGAGGCTGGCACATCCTTGAAGATGGTCTATAGGCTCTTCTGGACATCCATCATGAGCTTTATTGTTCATCCACTAGATAGTTTTGAAGGACATCCATATCTAGGTTGAGTCATCATGGTCGTAATTTTTCTTTTATAGACTACTTGTCTACTAGTGAACTTATGAATCAAATAATGCTTTCCAGTGGTTACATAACCTTCTCCAAAATTAGGTGTAATTCCCGCAAGGTCAAATCATACCATGACAGGGTGTGTAATGCTAAACTGTATAGACCAAACATTTCTGGTTCCTTACCATGTTACAGAAGGGAGTCGTCGAAATGGTGCTTTGTTTATTAGTTAGATCGGAACCCTATTATATGTACAACTGAAAACTATACAGCTCATCAAATGAGCAAATGAACCTTGCAATTCATTTCTTTTGCACACACTGAGTCGTACATATTTTCATTCACGTCAGTTCCCGCAAACAACAAAGAATCCCTTGCTTTTGATTTTGATTAAACATGGTATTTCCTAGTGAAAATGCAACATTTCCAAACCCCTATTAAGAATTCCCATGTATTGGAGAGGCATACTGTGGCCCAACATGAGGACTGCATATTAATCATTTTATTTCAACTTCTTTAAACATTGCAGTTTCCGCTATAGAGGCAGCTGCCTCTTAACCTGTTTTTTAGCTGAAATCCCCATCCCATAAATCAGCTCTCAGGGTGCCCGGGGATTTACATATTTCTACATAAAGTATGTCATTTTTATGCATGACTAGTCCAAATACACGAGACACATGATAACATTACACTAATGCATTCTAACACTGGTCAGTAAAGTAGTCAAAGTGAGGTACAGCATAGCTGCAAGTCGGAACCAGGCCCCGGCTCGGTTTCCACTGGATACTGCAGAATCCTTCCATGTTTGAATGGCATGCAAGTAAAGTGACGACTCACATGCAGCCCTTAGAGCATGTGTATTTGAGTATTTGTGTACAGGTACACATTCCCTAACAAAAGCATTGGGTCCCAAGGCAACAGGGCCCCCAGTAACCCCAGTTCCACAAAAAGCAATCCGTAGCTAGATATTTTATGACAAATATTATGATATGAAATATGAACATGTGTCAATACATATTAAAAAACTACAATTATTACAAAAGCAGCTGACCTCCCAGGGCTAATTGTTTTGCAATGATAAACAAAGTAAAAACTGAAGTACAACAAAAGGGCATTGCCACCAGCAGATAAACATTTTAATGTGTTATATAAACACTTGTTTCCAGAGACATTTACATTTAAAACTAAAACCACAGAACACAGAAATTAAGGAAACATATTGTGACTTACTGTTTAGGTCATCAGATCTGGTAATCTGTTTCATTTGCTCCAACCTTGCAGAACCCTTAAACTCAAAAACAGAGGCTGATTTTACCTGCCCGGTCGCTGTTACCCTGTCACATTCTCAGGAAAAGTGGGTGACTCTGAGTGTTTATACCACACCTCCAGATAACACAATTCTTTTTAGGAAATATCAAACATGAACCTTCTATCCACATATTTAAGACTGGGTTCATGCTATATGACAGCCATACTATAGAAATCAGTGTCTTGCAGAATGATTTGCAATTTAAGATTTAAAGTATGGTAGTATAATAATCTATGGAGAGACACAAAGCTAAATTTATGGCTTTGGGAGCCTTCCAGTGAATGTCCTGTTGCACGGAAAGAATCCAGAAATCTTCACAAGCTTGCCAAAATGTCACGGCAAAGGAATAAAAATGGTTTATTTAAAAACTGGTTAATCTCATTTTTTTAAAACCTTAAGCTAAACTTGCTGTTACTGCTGTTAAGGTAAACTTGCTGTTACTCTATTGTTGAACGTGAATGGGGATTACTTAAATCCACAGCTCACACTCTACTGGTTTATTATGTACAGTATGAGGTATGATGATATATTTAAAAAAAAAAGTGCTGACAATCAAAAAACCTAGCTTCAGTCTTTATGCGAAAATAAGTTTCATACCAACAATAAATTTTAAAAAGACAAGCGTAAAGAGTAACACACATGTGGACTCGAACAAACCACACATACACTTCAGTCATCTACATACAGTATCTGTGTTTCGGAGTGAACAAAACACAAATAGTTACCCTCCCATTAGTGCATGTGATTGGATGAAGGCCTAACATGTGACTTGTGTTTTATTCCTTAAAGCTAATATACTGTATATCGAGTGAGATAAGGTACAAAGGAGTTCAATCACCGAAGCACAGCTCTCGTCTGCCAGAGTCAGTATAAGAGTACTATGTTCTTCTGACCGCATATACAGATCAGCTCATAAATTCATAGGGAACACAACAGAGAAGCAAATAATTAAATTAAAGAACTCTGCAAAAAAATGTTGTGTAATTAAATTGTTTTTTAAAAAGTAAAAGAATTCAGCTTTTTGGAATGTTTCACATTTTTATTGTGTCACATCATGAACATCAAAATGGAATTCATCAATTTTTTTTTTCTCTCTGTGATGTTAATAAAGTATTTTTCAATATGATGTGGATAATGAATCTTTTAAAATCACAAACAAAATTGAGTGGATACATAGCAAACCTTCTGAATGAATGCTTTGAAGAAGAAGCCTTGGCAGCTTTTGCAGCTCAGTCCACTCAGCTAAGTCCTTCCAATCTCCGCACATTAAGTGGCCAGAATTCTCACCCATTCTTCCTCAGAAAATTGCCAGAGCTTTGTTAGCTATGAAAAAGGACTGTTGGTGGCCATACATATTTTTTTAATTCCTACTGATTCTCAATTGATTCGGGTCCAAACTTCGAATGAGCCGCTCCGGAACATGAACTTTTATGCCTATAAGCTGCCTCAATGTCGCTTAGGTGACATGCTTGGAGTCACTGTCCTTTTCCTAAAGATCCCAGCTCTCTTGCAGAGAGCAGCAGGTTTCCTGTAATTTGTTTGCTGCATCTTCACCATCCACTTTGCCTTCCATTTTCATAAACTTTCCAAGTTTATGGTGCATAAAAGCGTGCTTAGAATATTACACTGGCACAAGTTTGTCCCTGAGGCAAAAAAAAATTCCACTCATCCCATCCCTGATTCACAGATCTTCATAATTTCGTTTTGGCTTATATTGCTCCAACTAACTAAGGGAGGTACTGGTGCATTTAAGGTGAAAGAATGTAAAACACCTTAATCGCACATACATTTACGCCCCATTTAAGAGATTATGAGACTACTGAAATCAGTCAGGTGCAACAGACAATTAAGGTACGCCATTAAAAAAAGAGGCTGAACAAAAATGCAATCCTATGGAGTATTTTGTGGTCGCCAACAAATAAATCCAAAATCCAAAGGGGTTGAATACTTTTTAAAGCCATTTCTCCTTTAAATAAAATGTACAGTAATTGAATATAATCCTCCTTTGAAGATGAATTCAAAGCAATTATTAGAATTGCAGGATAATCTCATCATCATCATCATCATCATCATCAATCATCACAAATGAAAACCAACAAATTTGTGATAAAATACCAATACTGCTGCTTAG
>JAABNY020000034.1:4580500-4593221 GCA_015164015.2 Brevimyrus niger
TCATCATCATCATCATCATCAATCATCACAAATGAAAACCAACAAATTTGTGATAAAATACCAATACTGCTGCTTAGACTACCTTAAAGCAGGTATGATTAAACACTGCTAACAAACATCTGCTGTTCTGGATTCTTTTGATGCAAAATAAGACACCAGAGAAAATTACAAAAAATTATTCACAAAGCACCATTCAGTCACTCTCTGTCACACTTAATCAGAGTTTCAGTGGAAATGTACGACATGCGAGGAATAAAAAATCACTGTGGTAGAACCAATCCAAAATGATGCATTTTTTCACATTTCCAATTATGCGTGGGCATATCCTAAAACAACGGCCTAATCATTAACAAATGTGTAGGCTTGAACTTTTGCATTTCTTTTGCATAATTACCGATTCACACAAAACGCTCATCCCACAAGGTTCACACCAAACAGAGCATCAGAGGCAGAAGGAAAAACATTTATGTGACAGTAACAATAGACCATGGCCAGCCAGTTCCTCTTAGTTGTATTAGTATTTGTTTACTGCACTGTGCCGTGGCTTTGATTGCACTTGGAAAAAAGATACAAGCACCTCAGTCTAAACGACACCCCCCCCCCATCGGACCAGAGTTCTTACATAAAATACTCCTTATTTTAATGGCAGACACACCAAGCGCTTGCAGGAGTGACATGATTATCAAGCTCAGAAGTCAAAAACCGAAGCACAGAGACTTTTTAAAATCCCCCCAGGGAAAGATGATGCTCCCACAAAGCTACTCTACACGACAATGCGGCGCGGTGTCCTGCATCACAACAACATTCCCGACAGATGCGGGTCCTCAGCGTTTGTCGTGAAGTGATTCAGACTCTCTATTATATATAGTTGTTTTTGTCTTGAATGTATGATAATAATAAAAAGGAAAGAAAGAAAGAAAGAAAGAAAGAAAGAAAGAAAGAAAGAAAGAAAGAAAGAAAGAAAGAAAGGAACACCTGCTAGTGATTTAAGTGATAACAATTCTATCTGTCTTTATAGCTAGATATTACACTGAGCCTTTTTTTGGGTGCCATGCCTAAAGGCTCAAAATACAGGACCCGGGAATTTATTATTTATCAATTTCATATTACAGATCTGTTGTCGCGGCTCCTGCCCTTTCGCAATGGCAAATTTATAGTACATGTCAAACAGCACAAAAATATGAAGCGTGCTCCATTCTGACTCACACCCACAGAAGGAAAGAAAGGGAATGATGTCCACAAAGGCCTTGGTGCTGTGCGAAGGGTCCACAGCCTTACAGAAGCTTGCTTGAGTGAGAGACACACACGCGGCTGCCGGGTCATTCCCAAAAAAGGCCACCAGCATATTCAAGGGTGAATCGAGGACTGATATCGAATCTAAAGGCCAGCAAGACCAGCGCACACCCACGCAATCTCGCACGCGAGGAGCAGGGAGGCTTCGTTCGAAGGGCTGATCTCACGAACAGCGCCAACACACACACACACACACACACACACACACCAGACACACACACACACAGGCTGGCTCCTCTCAAAGAGCCCCGTCGACTGCGCGGTCACGCGAGCACAGAGGCGCGCCAACACATGCAGAAGCGGAGAATCCGCTGTTTCCTGCCCCGATGGCTTTGAGCATCCTAAAGCCCATAATGCCAGATCAGCCCTGAATGAATGTGATTCCAAATCACTTGGCTCCGATACGCTTTGCGCACAGTTCCCAGATCAGTTCTACTCTTGACTAACAGGCTCATGTCCTTAAGCTAGAACCAGAAATTACAGCAACAGCTTGGCAACATTCTTCAGCCTGAGATAAACACTTTCTATAATAACAAAGATATATCTCCATCTGAAAGTGATTGCCAATATTCTGTTATAGTTCATCATACTTAGCTGTAATAAAATTTTACATTATTATATTCACAGGAAACCATTGTCCTGTGCAAACAATTTTGGGGTTTCAGGTAGAGTAGATGGAAAAATAAAAAGATTCAAGAATTCTGAAATATATCTTCAGTTCATCCTGACATTCCATCCAGCAATATCTAGAAGAAAAGGCTGTTTTTCTTCCTTTTGCTACCATAGCACCCTTAATAATTTAACAGAACACAGCAGTCATACACTGCTTGGTGCATCTTAACCTGGTCTACTTGCAGCTCTAGTCTCCTTTAAAAAAAATAATCAATATCACTGGAAGGAGTTTCTGGAACAATTCGAGAAACTCATATTGTATGAGCCCAGTAAACTCATGGCATATCTAAAATACTTTATCCAGTCTGCCTACAAGACAGGTAACCAATCAAGAACACTCGACAAGAAGGCATCCTTAATATATTCCAAATAAAACTGGCTTGACGTTCGGAAAGTATTCTGACCTTCTGACACAGAGAGGTGATATTACACGGGGCAACCTTTTGAGCAGCGTTGCCCGGGCAACAGCAAACCAGGGGAGACAATGGGCAACTCATCTGTATCTGAATGATCGCAAGAAGTTACCATTGCAGATCAAAGGATTTCAAATAGAAATTTGTCGCCCAGCATCGATGGGAAAGTGCCCGAGCAACATCGGTCAGCGCTGATAAACGTAAAGAATCCCAGCATAGTGGTGATGTATTCTCCACAGACCAATAATCTTAGTATTAGGGGTATGACTGATGAAATGGTGCTTTCCTATTGCCTTTCCACCACCTGCAGAGGGCACATGGATAATAATCAGTACTCTTCATCATGCAAACCACAAGAAGCTAATGAGAATGCATGCAACATGGAGCATGTTTACAGCTGTATCCTGCAGATTTCCTTGATCCCCTTTAATGCATCTGCTGATCCAAAGAAAAACTCATTGAACAGACATTTAAATAATAACAGTTAATGGTTTTTGTCTCTAAAAACAATTACACCGCAAGATCGATAACAAGGCAAAGATAGACTGGGGAATGATAAATGGCAAGTGCATGTAGACATCAGGCATTGATTAGCTGCTAACAAAGAGCCACCTGGGCCATGTATATATTAACACAGGTAGTTCCCGAAGTGAGTTTTTGTTAATTTACAATTTGAACATGAGTCTGTATTTTTGCTTGTCTTTACTTGTTGATGCTACAGACCCAGGGCAGTCATTACATTCAAAGACACGCCCTCCAAGGGAAGAACTGGGGTCTCAATTTAAACGTTTGCCCTGTTATGGCCAGAAAGAGATTTAGCTTTTACAGAACAAGACCTCGGAATGGGGCACGAGTCAGGGCTACCGTGAGGCATCGGAGCATTTAGCATCTTCATTTCGGCAGTCATTTGCACATGAAATAAATCCCTTACTATACGAACAATATAAAACGGATAAGGGACAGCATTAGGCTGTGTTTGGGAGTGAAAAACAATCCTGCCAAGGAGAAAATGCGATTATTATTAGCAGGAAGAAAAGATTAATTTCTCTGTAACTGAAAACCTATTAATACGATGCTGTAATCTCAAGGAATCCTAGTACCGTCTCCTCCTGATTAATCATTGAGCAGCCATTTTTCATCATAAGTGCACTTAAGCATACACCAGAAAAGGACCAGCTAACCTCCTTGAACGATGTTAGGCTAATGCAATCTTCATTAAGCCCTCCAGGCCGACCAACTCCTCCCATTACTTCTCATAATCCCACTTGGAAAAGACTTGAGGTGTTTGGTGAATGAATCAGCATTGTGTTAACAGTAAAACAAATTTCTTTCATTGCTTACAGAAGAAACGATGTAGCGTGAGGATAAAATGTCAGTGTAAGAGCAGGATGAGAACCATAGGAAGTCAGATAAAACTGCCAAAGGAAGACGTGGAAATTTTGAACTGGTTTCGTGAGGGTATTTGTCGTGTATATGGCTGATAACTTGCACACACAGCATGGAACCCGAGGACGACTCGTTCAGAACTTGTAGGGGCTATAAATGAAACACTGAACGTAAATTCCAAGTAGACTATTACCTCAAACCTGTTTTATTTCATCAGAACTTTACAAGGAGGGCTGCTGTATTAAACAGGTGAGAGGGAGTGAGTGAGAGAGCGAGAGAGAGAGAGGGATTCTTTGCCTGAAGCATAGGGGACTCTTGTAGGATTAACGGCTTTCCGAGTTCTCAGGTGGAAACCGGAACACCCTGGGTAAAAAAAAAAACACCACTTGATACCGCCTCGCTTGCATCCCTCGATATTTCACAACTCTTAATTAATATGCGAGATCAATCATTTAATATTAGTCAAAAACACCCAGCGGGCAATGCAAAGTGAAGAGCGTGTCTGTTCAGGATGCCAGCACGTCCACTGCAGCGGTATTAGTGAACGAGAGCTAGAAGTAGGCCAGATGTCGGTTCACTGTGTTTGAGAAGATACTCAGCGCATAAAGGAGATATGACAGGAAAGTGGGTGGCATTAGGAACAAAGGCTTGAAAGTACCCGATCTTATTATGCAAATGTACATTTTTTACATTTTTTCAGCACAAAGGCACCGTGCTCATATTTTACACTATTTTAAATCTGTATCACTTTCTCACCTCTTCGACTTTTTGTTGCTGGGAAATCCCCGTGTTTCCCGTAAGGTCAGTAGCTCTAGTTCTCACAGTAAATACACACATCAAATGCTAAAATATTTTGAGTTAGTGCTGCTCACAGCCTTCCCTGGGGCCTTGAAGTCAGCAAGCTGGCCTGTCTAATCCAGTTAGTGCGGAGGCTGAAGCCTGCGAATCACGCGCTGGTCTTACACAGTGAAATCCTTATTTTAATGGACGTGAAGATTCTATTCAGTAGTAAAAAAAAAAAACAATCATTATTAAAATAAACATTAAAAACATTATTTACTAGTCAGTGACCCAGGTTTTCCAGCTTCCGTCTGCATGTGCATGTATGGGCTTATCATGTAATGCTCATTTAACTCATTGAAAAAGTGGGCATGACAAAATATTTGATTGGCTTGTAACAAACACAGACATTTGGCGCAGCAGCGCTTTGAATTCCTAATGAACCCCATGAGCATCTAGCCAAAAACGCCCAAGGATCTAAGTGCCTGCTTAAAAAAAGGTGAATATAACATTATGGTAACTCTTTACGTTAACCACACCTTCATAATGCTTTTATATTGCATACATAAAACCTTCAGTACAGCTTCATAATGTATTGATTAAGTATTCATAAAACATTCATAAACATCACGTGTATTTACCTTAACATCTTAACATCCCTTAACAATATACAATAATAACTCATAATAATAATCATTATATAATAATAACAAACTTATAATTGTATAATCATGTAATGTTTGTTTTTTATGTATATTAAAGCTGTTAAGGGATGTTAGGATGTTAAGGTGTACTTCCATGCTGCTTATGAATGTGCAATATGAATGCATTATGAAGGTGCGCTGAAAGTTCTATGAATGCATAATGAATGTATTATCAATGTGCACTTAATGTAAAACGTTACCAAAACTACTTAATGTCAAGCTGAGAAAGGGGAAATCAGATATTTGGCAGTGCTTGTCATTGTAAGTGACCACAATGGGAACTACTTGCGTTTTGTTCGTTGTGACAAATGCAACAAAGTTCTATTATACACTGGGCACAAGTGAAGCACTCTAAGGCCACATGTGTTTAATTATATGAGATCAACAGGAACTCAACAAGGCTGGTATATGCCATCTATACTCTTGACTGAGTCTTATTGATGCTGCAAGATCTAATGACAGACAGCATATAAA
Organism: Brevimyrus niger; assembly: GCA_015164015.2. Classification (NCBI taxonomy): domain Eukaryota; kingdom Metazoa; phylum Chordata; class Actinopteri; order Osteoglossiformes; family Mormyridae; genus Brevimyrus; species Brevimyrus niger. The sequence goes on from JAABNY020000034.1 coordinate 4,586,223, forward strand.
ACAATTGTGCGTAAATCAGTTTTGATATCAGGCTAGGGGTTGATGATATGGTAAAATACATAAAATATCTTTTTTTTTTTTTTAAATCAAATGCTATAGAAACTTAACATGATATCATTCAAGTCATTATTTCTTTACTTCAATACTCCACTTTTACGGAAAATTCACTTAGAATTGCCCTTAAACAGGTTCAGAAAATGAAAAAAGCTACAAATTTAATTGACTATAAACTGAAATCTATATTTAATAAATCATACAAAAAATACATAAAATATGCATATAAATAATAATCAACCGGGTGTTTTCGGCGGGCTGCCAGTTCTCCCATCTGACCCCCGCAGTTCAGTGACTGCATCTTTCTGGGTCTGCTGGAACGAAATGTTAAACCAGGTTTATCACCTCGGCCACGTTTCTGGCATAACAGGAATCTGCTGGAAAACTGAATATGTTGCTGCTGCCTTTCCTGCATTGTGAGGCATTGCCTTTGGAAAGACTGTGAGGTAACAGAGCAGAACAAACTATTATTTGCTTTGCAGGGAGGGAAAGTGATATTATTCTTGACCACTATGTCAAGGAAAATCAGGAAAATAAAAAATCGCAAAGATGTATGTGATTCATAAACACCATATAAACTTTTCACAAATGTGTATTTTTGACAAATTATTCCTGCAGGCTTCCCTCGAGCTAGGAAACAGGATAAGATTTGTGTGGGAGCAGGACAAAATACTTTACGAAATATTTGATTATTTGACATTAAACACCTGCAACAAAGCCGTACGATAAATAAGCTGTAAATGTCATGCAGCTCTGTTGGCCTGAGACTAACCATTATACCAGAGCTCTTAAAATAGTCTGATGAACACCTGTGTGTTTAACAAGCAGCGTACGCGTGATGTGCACGCGCCTATGTATGAGCAATCTCGATAATCTGACAGTGAAATACTGCGGCGTTAACTTTAGATCGGGATTCCGTTGCGGAGTGGTGCGATTGCTTTCCGCTGCCTGAAGATAGCAGTGCGGCAAAAATGCACGTGCACAAGTACAGATGGGCACAAATGCACGGACACAAGTTCAGATGGGCACAAGTACATTTGCTATTTAAACGGACATGGGCGCTGGATGGGGGAATGACAACTGCATCAGTCGCATGCTAGCAAATGCACTTGCGCCAGATGCTGAAGAGGGCCCCAAGAAGGCACCTTAGATTCCACTCGGGAAACACAGAACACAACCTACAGCTCAATCTTCCTTCAGATTGCTAAGCAACCGACTCACTGCCCTAATAAATGCCTTTTAGACGTGTATAGAGAAACAGCATTTCAATAAGGCACAGATGGTTTACATGCGAAAGACCCCTCAATCTCCCGCATCTCTCAGACAATCTCTTAGTAATCTGTCTGCGTCAAGGCCTTCATAGCTTCTTCTCCTGCTGCATCTATGAAGTGTGATGACCACTGGTCAATATTTCGTGGAGCTGCAATTAACTGAGATGTCAGATCCAAGGCATGTCAATTCTCACCTGTAACAGGTGTCCAAAATCTGGAGGAATAACAGAAACAATAAGGTGAGAAAAGCTTAATACAGCTATTAAAGACATACACAAAGTATCCCTCAGTGTCTGCCAATGAGGCTGCATTCTCCGGGGGGCCACCGTTGTCAGCTGTAATAAAATACGTATCTATTTTCAACAAAACAGAGAGATGTTGTTACTTTTTTTTTTTTTTAATAACCATGTCTAAAGCAACACCGGATGGGGACGACGGGCAAAAGCACAAGGGACCCATTGTGACACAGAGCCGGAATGGGAAGGAATAGAGCGCGTCAGTGAGCTTTGTGGTGATGCTCCCAGGCTGAGGCTGAAAGTCGGGCGCCGGCGTTTTCTCTCCCAGCGAGAGCGCATCACGGCCTCATCGCCCTGCCGCCAATTCAATTAACCCCAGAGCTCAAAGACACACAGAGGGAGATTTGGGATTTATCCCCTGCAATATTTATAGTGAGCGAGGACTCATTATGGGCACAGCGGTATCTCCTACCATCTTTTAAATGCTCTCCACACGCTCAAGCTGTCTGACTTTTTTTCAGGAGATAATACCCTCCTTGCCAGCAATAGGTGTCTCTCACAGAAGCATTAACCCCAACTCTGACATCCAAAAGATAGCCCGTATACACCTCTGTATGCATTTACAAAGAGACTCCTTTTTAAATGCGTAATAGTGTTACTATTTAAAAATACTGATGTGTAATTCCGCCCCATCCAGCCCCGATGTAACCAAGCTGGTTCTTTCTGTATGCAAAGGGCAGCAGTAAAGAACTTACACTCTGTCGTGTACAGGAAGGGTGAAATATAGTTCAGAAGGCTTAATTTCTGCACCGCAGTCAAATACTCAGGTGACTAGATGTGGATGTCATTTTCTCCACAGGTGAAAGGTGTTTTCAGAGTAATGTGCATCCAGTAGATCACGGCAGCAGTCTGAACCAAATAAGTGGCGCAAACTGATCAGATCAAGTTTACCATTATACTGTAATCAACTTTTTACCCACTTACGTTTCAGGGTATTTCAGAAGCGTAATTCAGATCCAGCGCCTCACTCGAGGGTCTGACCACGGCACCTCCTGGGACCTGAGTCGGCGGACCTGGTCGCTCAGTCCCGTGTTCCTAAGAGCCACACTGCCGCCCGGCCTGACGTCTTCGAGGTCTTTAGGCATTCGCCGCCTTGCCAGCCAGGGGGAGATGGGCCTGGTTCACGTCCTGCCAGATCGCGGGGGGGGCGCCGTTCCATCTCAGAGATGCAGGAATACAGCTCCTCTCTTTAGCAGGGAACCCCTGCCCTTCACGCCGGAACTGAAAGCACAGCAGTGACTGGCATCCAGTTCAGAGTCTTGCTCTAATATTCACTCCATATCTGGGCCTCAGTGTGGCTTTAATAAACAAGCCCACACTGTACAGCTGCCAAGGAATCCTCAGAAGATAAGCCCGTCTGCCCCCGATTCCCACAAACGGCCAGCGTCACCCGAGTCCCCTTTCCTCTTTTTGCCGAGCATGCTGGTGCCCCGGCCATGAAAGCGTGTCAGGGAAACGGGGACGCGGTTCATTACATCTGGAGCAACACCTTGCAGAGACATGATGCTCAGCGTAATTTATTCAGGCTACAGTCCTGCTCTGCACTCGCTCCGCGTCTGAGGGCTTGATGAACAATGGCTCCTCTTGTGCATGCAGAGGGTAGCTATTTCATCACCAACAGAGGAAGAACTGAAGACTTAGCCTGCCGCTTCCCTCGTCTGGAAATGCGCGGCTGCCCCCTCCCCCATCTCCTTACTCTGCCCCCCTTGGTGGAGACTTGGCAGCGGAAGCCGAAAGCATCGTCTTTGAAATGCACACAGACTCTTCCTCCAATAAACCGCCCTCAGTGTAGACTTCTGGACTCTAACCGCCAACACAAGGAATCGATTCACTTGGGACGAACACAGGGAGTAAAGTTTAGCTGCGACGGCGAGTGAAATATGAAAGATCCGTAGCGCTATGTGGAAGGAGCGGATGGTGTTTATGAGGCTGTGAGAAATAACGTAAATGAGAGGCGGCCGTGCTTTTACATGTCGCTTATTTAACAGATGCTTTTATCCAAAACCAGGTGTAATTGATAATGCAGGAACGGACGGTTGTCGGAACATTTGGGTGTTAAGGGTCATGCTCAGTGGCCCAACTGTGAAATCACTCCGCCGACCCTGGGGTTTGAGCTGGCAATTTTCGGGCACAGTGTCCGAACCCACACAGCAACAGACCGCACCATGCAGACTGTTTCTCTTATCATACTTCACATTTAATATTTAAGGCCCATGAAGACTGATGCTGATTGGTGTTTCAAAATGTACAGGCATGAATGAATCAGAGGCCCCATGTCGCCATGCCAACTACTACAGAACCAAACAGTCATATTCAGAGAAAAGCCATCCACCACCACTGCAAAAAGCCAGCGCCTTACACATGAGTTTCACACACTGCAATAAAAAAACTGCCAGCCACTTTTAAAGATACTGAGGGCATATGGTGAAAGATCTTGATGATTAACCTCATGTATACCCTGTATACCCATGTATACCCTGTCATCTCTCGACAAATCAAAGCAAATTATGGAAGGTGCCTGCAGAAGTTCAGTTTTTGGTCTGGAGGTACAATTTATATTTTAGGGTCCAGGATTCAGATTACAACCTCATATTTTCCCTTCAACAGCAGCACATAACAGGAGCAACTTGATACTGAATCTTGTACAACATGTTTCCTATGACAGTATTTTAAAAAAAGTCCCCCAATTTCTGCCGCTCTGTCCCCCTCTGTGACCAAACCCCCCCCCCCCCACAACCAGTGAACTAGGGGGATTAACTTATTCCTAGCCAATACCCAGTCTTGCACTTCACCTTTGCCCTATGGGGCAAATATAAAAATTGCTTCTGTATAGGATTTCTTCCCGTAGTCCATCCAGGAAATGGTCCCATCTGACCAAACACTTAAGGTCACGACCTCCTTAATAAACCTTTCCAGACATAACGTGGTGGGCAGTTGACATTTAAGAACCAATTGCTTAAATGCTGATGTCTTATTGCTCATCTAAATGCCTGAAATATTGCATGAGCCCAAATAACTTAGTGTGTGCCACCAGAAAGTAATAACCCATCTCTCCTCAGGGTACTAATCCCAGCTTAATGGTTTGATAGTTGCCTACATAAAGTCTATGAGATTGATCTCTAGGTGCTTCAGGAATCCTTCACATGCTACCAAATCCGGTGGTCATTTGTTACTTCAAGGATGTTTAAGGTCAGACTCTCCCTGGTGTCTCAATCATTATAATGTGTTTTGAATGTGTTGACTGATACTTATAAACATGGAATTCATAGAAGGTGTCGCCGAAAGTGATATAGCCAAAGTTGTGCCTAAGATTACTAATCAAGTATATAATGATCAGTCTGATTTCAGCCCCACTTATTGTTATGCAGAATCGATGAAAAGCAAAATATATACATGCAATACATACTGTATATACACAATCAGCTTAAAGGAAATTTAGACATTTCTTAATATCTCACCTTCCAGCACCACATGTCATTTTCTTTATTTACAAGCATTCTAAAAGAATTTCATTACACACTTCATGTGCAGTCTTTGCACTGACAACTGTGCGACCAACATGGTGGGATTACACTGTGGTCACAAAGCAATACACCAAGAATTGTGATGAAAGGTGAATGGCAGATCGAGGCTAATAAATCCACCAAGAGAATCCCACTGGTTGACCAGATTACACCAGACACGCTGGATTGCATCTCAGTGGAAAATGGATTGTGTGAGACGAAGGTTTGGAACAGACACAAAAATGTTGCTTAGCACAGCGGGCAAGAAAGAATAAGGAGGACTCTTCAATCACCCTGTGAAATGCCACTAGGACTTCTGTGGATAGTGATCACCACCATTGGTGACTCATCCCACCATCAAATGTTTATCTTCTTCCCTGAAATTGCTTCTCTCCACATACAGCAACAGTGTGATTGTTTACACAGCGATCTCAGGGTGATATCATTTTCCGCCTTTGCACCAGCCACGACTTTAGGGCACAGCAGTGGAACAGGCAGTCAAAGATCAGCACAGGTCCATTCCAGCATCAGCATGATATGACAGGTAGCTGTGATCCAGACAACCCAGAACCATGTTCTAAATGAATGCCAGCGACAATCCTCCGGCCCAGTCGGGTTTTGAAGATGGACGACTGCTCCTTGGCACGTACACGCAAAAGAACTGCTGACCGACAGAGAAACCAAGTGATAAATAGAAGCACAGAAATAGCACAAAGATAGAGTGTATACAGTGGATATTAAAAGTCTACAGACCTACACTGAAATTGCAGGTTTCTGAGATGTAAAGCCAGATGTCGTTACTCAACCTTGAAATCAACTAAATTCAAAAAAAAAACAAATAGATTTAGAAGGACAAAAAAAACAAAATAATAATTTAAAAACTACAACTGATAGGGTCTGTCGCAGAGGTAACCACTAACATTCAAAATCATATCAAAAGCTAAGTAGCTTACAACAGTCATAAATGAAAGTGATTTTGATTAGGCCCATATATGCCCATATATGCCCATGCTGCCCATGTTGGACTGCAACTTTTGGGATACTTCTGGGATAGCCAGGAAGCTATCAATATCAAAGGCACTTGATGTACCATGTAACACAATGAAGACCATCACCAACAAAATCAATATCTACTGTAAATTAATGAATTTTGTTGAATTTAAAGTAGTAGAATTATGTTGATGATGCTAAAGATTACAGTAGGGTTTAAAACTCATGCACATTTTCTCTCACGATATATTAAGGCATTTCTGAATGGCATGTATTGTGTACAGCAAGAGCAAAAAAAATGTGGAGAAGAGCATAAACCCTTCAAAGACAGTATCATGATCTGTGTCTTTACTGACATTTACAGAATATTCTTGGTGTTTAACTTCAGGGAAAAGAGCATTTCTTACGGACTGCAGACAGTAGGAATTATGAGATGTGTTTTATGAGATGGGCAGTGAGCCGTCTGCCCGAGCAGAGTGACGGCACCCTGTCAGCACTTTGTCTCTGCCACAGAAATGTGCGACTATCCACAGCCACGGCTTTAAATCACCTGCAATATGGGTTTCCTCCTCAATTCATTAAACAGGCATCCTTCTCACACTGTATTTTGGGTTAATTATAGCAAATGCCAGCCTAGCAATGCTGTTTAAGCACAGTGGACTTTACAGCTTGTACCACCTTGCCTAAAACTGCACTTTTTCTTCAACCTGGTCTCAACCGCTCGCATGCCAGAGTGGTAATTGGCAAAGCATAGTCTCTCTTTTCTGACGTGCTGATCATTCCCCATGTAGCATCACTAACCTGCCAGAATGGAAACATTTACGGCCATTTCAAGTCAAGCCAAGCCAAACCAAGGCAAGCCAAACCAAGGCAAGCCAAACCAAG
>JAABNY020000034.1:4593321-4625090 GCA_015164015.2 Brevimyrus niger
CAAGCCAAACCAAGGCAACCCAAACCAAGGCAAGCCAAATGGGTTTCATTGTCTTCATCCAGATACAGGTATACAACAGCACAAAATAATGCTCCCCCAGGGTCACAATGCTGAAAAAAACACTCCCCAAGTCCAAGAGGAGGATTTGCACAATAAAAGTGCAACACACAGGACAGTGTGAAACAGAGGGACTGGACACAGGAATCTTTATACATAACACAATGGTTCATATACATGTGAATGTAAACAGTGAATAATGCAACAGCGGCATAACAGGTTGGATAAATATAGTGACAATTTAACACAGTGCTTATGTAAGATAGAAAACAGTGTCTTTGGATGTATGCAATACACATATATGCCTCAGAGGGGCGCACGGTTCAGAAGATCAGCCAGATGGCCAAACCTGTAGCCACAAGTCTCTGAGACTCATTAGCCAAAATAGAAGATGTTATAATTAACTGCACATAAAATGCCACGATTCCAACGCATTCATCATAAAAGACAACCAACTACTGGCAAGATATTCTCAGTAGGTGAGGCTATTTTCTGTTATTATTTCCTCGTTTGCCTTCTTGCACAATGCACACTTTCTGTCTCTGTTGAAAGAAGTGTTCTGGACGAATAATTGATTCATCCCTTAAAAAAGGATTTGAAAGTTACTGATAAGAAATGGATTAGCTCACACAATGTCCTTGATGGAATTGGCTTCTGTGTGCAGGCAGCCAGTTCTGTCATCTCCACTGAGGCAGATTCAGCCTCTGAAGGTTATAATTCGCTTTAAGGGGATTAAAGCTCTTTCTTTCTGCTCAACATCGTCGGCAAAAAAAAATGCAAGTGTCGGACCTCCTTTAGCTCAGAATGGGAGAGGGGCCACGCACGGAAACACCTTGTTAAATGAATAATTAGAAAAATTTGGTATTAAACATGGAAGAGCATCTGCCACTGCGCTAAGCTTTACAGCGGCAGTAGGGTGAAGATTTCTTCACTATATAAAGCCAACACACTCCAGCCTTGAATGATTTCCTCAGTTTTACAAGCCACTACTGCCAAGATCTGACTGAAATAACATCCTATATCAGCAAGCAATGACACAACTTGACAGGGATGAAATTAAGAGAGGATTTTGTGCCAGGTAAAAAAAATTGCATAAAGAATTAACAAAAATTAATCTTCTTTACATATGTTTTCATGCAAAAGGTTGCTGAAAGAAAATCCATTTCCAAAACCCGATTTCCCTGGATCATCAGGACAGTGAAGTGAATATATTACTATATAAGTCTTTGGATACCAGAATATAGATGTGAGCAGAGTCTATATTTGGATCATCCTTGGCATTGTGTTTCGTCTGCAGATTTACCAAGGTGTTGATGCCCTAGTTAGACATATCACCTTAAGTGCTGATCTAGCTGTGGTTTTTAGTAAGACTCTCACACCACAACCCCTAAAATGATCATAAATGCACCCATTGAACCTCTTTTCAATGACTGGGGGACAAAAATCTAACATTTCTGAAGCATTTACAAAGTGTAGTTATTGTATAACTGCCATGTGTTTAAACAGAAAAACATGTTACGTGACCAAAAAAAAAACAGTAACAAAACATTAACAAACAAAAAAAATATTAACTGACATGCATTTTCTATCTCAGAATTCCTTCCATGCAGTACAGTACAGTATTGCAATGCAGGTAATCCACCACAGAATGGAACTCTGAGACCAAGGATACATGTTGCTAATACAAAAATGGAGAACAGAAGCTCCAAGAAAGGATTACTCATTACGCAATGAGCAAATATATGCAATAACCTAGGACAAACAATCACTTGTCATTCATGAACGTTATGCTATTGTTTACATAGTTTGCCCATAATTGCCCATAGCTTGCCAATTTATTATTATATATGGTTTACTTTTTTTGTAAGTTGTTTACCTCTTGTACATATTTTGCTTCATGTTTGTGATTACATTGACTTTGGAAGGCAATAATGTAATCTCACTGTGCCTAACACAACGACGATAAAACCTTAGAACCATGAGGACCTGGAGCCTATCCCAGGCAGTGTGACCACAAAGCAGGGGAACACCCTGGGAGGGATGCCAGCCCAGCGTAGGGAAGGCATAAAATCACACACCACGAGCAGCTGAAAGAGCTGCCTGTCTTTAGACCCGCGTTTCTTAACCCTCTCCTCGGGGACCCCAGATGGCCCACATTTTTGCTCCCTCCCAGCTCCCTGCCAGACATTCCACAGATTTGCTCCCTACCAGAACCTGGGAGGGAGCAAAAACATGGACTGTCTGGGGGATCCCAGAGGAGTGGGTTAAGAGAGACTGCTTTAAACTGCAGAGAAAATCAAAGGACGTGGAAGAGGTTCACACCAGATACAGAGAATAATCACACAGACAGAGAGGGTTCCAACCTCGAACCTCAAACCTCATCTTATTCTCAGTTCTCACATGAGGCAGCTAGTTCATAGAGGTAGGGAAGATACTAACTTCTCTATTTTTGATAATAAATTATGAAACAAGTAGCTTTGAAACAAATCCATTATTTAAATGATATTATTATTGTGTCAAGACATTTTCTCTAATTCTTTGGAAAAAATCACTATTGTGATATTGTAAAATATTACCTTTTGATTTTTCTGGAGCCACCACTGATTGTCACAATATGAAAGATTACAGCAGTTGGGTGGGAGGTCATGTCAATGTAAATGAGCCTTCTTCCTCACCATGACCCCAGTTACACTCGTGCCGGGGCACTGAGCCACACCTTGTGTGCAGAGATCGGCGTGTTTCTGTCTTAAAAACAAAAGGTGTCACTAACTCTTTTCTCATCACACATTGCAAGTTCTGTTGCGGTTGTTCCACCTCCTGGCTGGGGTCCTGTCTGCTCGGCTAACGTTCTGGAGCGTGGTGTGCTTCCTTTCCCACTACCCCCCCTACTGAGGCAGAGCACCTTCCCATAATCCCCTCAAGCAACCACACCACAGACGTGCTACTGGTGATCCTCAGAGTCCCATTAGCAATCCTCTGCTCCAGCATCCCTTCTGCAAATGCAACAGAACAGAATATTGAGATGTGGGCGAGATCTGAGTGAGGCAGGGAGAACATACTGAACCATAAGCCTCAATTTCTGGGTGCATTTGGGTAATTTGGGTAAGCCATGTACTGAAGTTCATTCCCAAAATGCTAGCTTGGTGTTTAAATACCTCCCTAAGAACCAAGATTTTATGTGGTCAAAACACATGAAAACGCACACGTAATCACACACACAGTCCTAAGAGACATAATTAAATATGACCAAAAAAAATTTAATAAAAAGAAAACAGATAACAGAGATGGCACTATAGGGATTGTGAACAGTACAGCTAAGGAGCAAGCGATTCCAATCCCTCTGCCTAGCTGGAGTCTTCATAATCAGGTGCTATTTAGAAAGTAGCCCCTGTGTAATCACAGTCAATTAATTCCACTTCCATTATTAATGCCCTGTAGCAGAATGGACCATCCTACCCACATGGTGACAAATGTGTCACTCTCTTGGATGTCGTCTTCATTAGAGTGTTATCCAGGAGGATTATGGGATAGCTGTTGGGCTCCCTGACCTGTCACACAGAGAAGCTGTCCCATTCATGTGCCTCTCACCCCTTACTTAGGAAAATCCAAGAGCAGCAGAGAATTTTAATTCCTGAAAGCACCTGTCACGCAACTGAGACCACGAAGGGCTTGTCTACGCCTTAATTAAGTCAGGAAGGCAGTTCTGCCACTGTCTGGCTCGCACACCACGGGCGGCAGCAGCAAGCCGCACCCCAAAGTGATGGTCCAGAGCTGTTCTGTTTAATGTGCAGGACGCCCTGGCTGCATGCCGCCTGAACTCTGAGAGGCAGAGACAATGAGAAATAAGTGAGCTGAGGCTGATTATCTTCCATGGACCCCCAGTGTTTCAACGATGAGCTGTCTGCAACTAATAAAGCAATAACTGCCAGCTCTCATAATAATTCTTGGTAATGTCATAAACCCAGCAAAAAGGGTCATAAAACCGGATAAAGTAATAACATTTTCTAACTGATAAAGTAATAATTTTATACTAATAAAAAGTTTTACCCGGATGTGATTACATTATTGAGGGAGTTAAAAGTTTAATGTTATCGAAGAAGCATCTGAGGTACTGGATGTGCAGCATATGCTAATAGGGACCTTTGCAGGAAAGACAAACACGTGATTATCAGCGTGGGTCGCCGATTAAAAATGGTGAGTTCAACTCACAAAACAGAGGCTAAGTGGACCGAATGAAAATGTCAAATCTGCGATACGCTGAGTGCTTTTTCAAACAGCCAGGTGAAGGGCACCCATAGCCCCTACCCAGAATCCCTCTACTGTCGCCTCTATAGTCTGCCACCTTATCGCACACATGTCGTAATTAAACCATCTATTATTTATATAGCACTTATTGTGGAAGTTTTCATTAAGACTCAGGGTTTGAGTTAGATTGCTTTAAACTTTAATCTTTCACGGCCATGGTGGGAAATACATGAGTCTGTGTAACTCATGCCTGTTTAAATTACAGTCACACAGACATCATTATTAAGAATAATTGTAAGGAAAAATAAATATATGTTAAATTACTTGATAAAATGGCAGTGAAGTGATGGCACTGATCTTATAATCCATTTATTATATGTCATTTTTAAGTCATTTATTTCATTTTTACATTACTTTTTAATAGCTAATATCTTTAATGAGTTCTCTCCTTTTTGATGACTTACAGTAGGACGTTCTAATCAAATTCCACTCATTCAAGATAATAATACAGAATGACATAAAAATCTGCATCTTCCAAACACTACAATCACCTCAAAATATATCTGGACCTGTAAAATTAAGTTTAATCATTCACAGTTTCTCACCACCAGATTCTTGCCAGTCCGCATTGTTATTCCTTACAAATGCCTTGAAGTTGATTAGTGATGCTCATAATTGCCAAATAAATTCCAAACAGACTGAACAGTCATGCAGCAACACAATTTCTACTTCACAACCGCAATTAATCTTTGATTTTCCTTTTTTATCTCCTGCGACAGCCTCACAGCTTGAGCTATAGCACCGAGGTTTATAACCCTCAACGCTAACACCGGATCGTGCCGTTTCATCATGAGGATTACAGTCGGCCCCGAGCCTCAATGCCGTACAGATGCTGAGGACGAACATCACTCCTCACTGTCTGTACAAATGGGTCCCCAAAGTCCCTCAGGTACCCATCAGTAACAAGGACGACTTCCTGTCTGGCATTGACGAATAAACATAATGAACAGGCACAAAAACAAAAGACGCCGGCGGAAAGCGTCGGCCTTTAATTTAAGAGCGCTGCACGCTTCTTGGTGCAGCATTGATTGAAGTCCCAGGTACCAAGCATCCTTCCAGTGTCCTTCATGAAAGTCTCACCTCGATCCAGGCCTTATCAACTAACTTCCAGAGGCGGAAAAAAAAAAAGACGGCCACAGCAAGAATCTACTTTCCACCACTCTCGCTCTTTTTCGTCTGCGAGGACGGCGACCTCGGGCATGAGGACGGTGCGTCGGACAGCCTAGAACAAAGCCTGGGTCTACCGATTCAGGCTTGGGCATTTGGCCTGTCGGAAGGAGCTTCCGGCGGGAAGAACAAAGGTAGACAAAGCATAGTTAAAATACATGGATGCAGCTCTTCCCTGGTCAGACAGACACCCGGGCAGCGACGGGGAGCCTGTTTCACGCAGCTGCAGCCATCTGTACTGTTTCAGCTACCGAGGAAGAGGTCCGGCTCTCATTAAGACCTGCATCTGCTCAAGATGCATTTGCTCACACTGCACCCAGTGACATGGAGATTCCTGTGCGTCTGCTGTCAAGGGACTGATGGCAGAACCTGCAGGCTTCAGCAGGGAGGGCAGATTCCACCCCATGTCTCTCCCTTTGCAGTAACGCAGACTGGAAAGACAGATGCACACAGTATTTTGTATCTCTCTGGAGACATTATTTACCATCTTGCCCCCAACAGTCAGATTTTACAGACACAGACATTAGAATGTAAGAAGCAGTGCCTATATTTTGCTTTATGGAATCTATACAGACCATTTACACATCCATTTATCAAAGCACATATTCATTTGAGGGTTATGCTTATCGGTTAGGGCAGTAATTCATCTACCTGTCAGACTACGCCCAGCTTTTATATCCTGAATAAGATTCCTGAACGGTGCCAGTGGATATTGTGCTATATAAACTAACTGCGTAGAAAAGTTGGAGCTGAAAGTCAATACAACCCTTGTAAGCTGCTTCAAATAAAACTGTCTGCTAAGGATTTCAGTTAATGTGTATGAATGGGCCCTGAGTGAAGCAGATCACCGTCATCGTCGAGCTAATTCTCCCAGGGAGCTTTGCAGAGGCAGCAGGCTGAGTAGAGACCCTCCATCCCAAAGGGCAGCAGCACTATTTCAGAGTCCATCCCGATCTCTTGACTCCACACCCAGTCATGGGCGGTGAGTTCACCACCTGCGCGGGGAAACCTCATTTCGGCCGTCCTTTAAATCATCACACACGCGACTATAGATGAAGATGGGCTGATAAATCACACATCTCACCTTACAACTTAACTTCCATTTTACCACCATGGACCTCCTCAGTGCCCAGAAAACTGCAATCGCCAAACCCATCCACCTGCGAATCTCACATTACCTCCTGCCATCGCTTGTGAAATCCTACTGCACTCAAACAGGGATCGAACGGTCCCATGCCTTCTCCAAGCCCACAAAGCACATATAGACTGTTTTCACATATTCCCAACATCTTCACACAGCTGTGTGTGGGAGAAGAGTACTTATCCCTTCAGTGTGGCCATGTAAAAATCTGCACTGATACCCTAGAATCCTAAGTTTGACCAGATAGAATATCTCCTCCAAGGTGGGCTGAGAAGTGTCCGTATAGTGGGAAGACACTCGCTGGTCGTCCAGGTTTCCCAGAAGTTCTTTTCCTTCCGTCCATGCAGGTCCAGTAACCACGTCACCCAAAAGGCTTCCAGTGCTCTCAACATCTCCCGACAGATTTCATCCACCTCTGACTGAGCAATTACAGCTGCAGTGGCAGAAGTAATGGACGCTTCCAGCACCTGTGCCTGAAGAGAGTTAAGAAGTTCCTTAAAGATACCCAACAGTATCGTCGGAGTTCCCTACCCCATCAGAACACGGGCCCTCGAAACCTGCGACTCACAGAGACACAGAGGCAACCTTATAATCCAGCAGGGGGAACCTGTGTAGCCCTCAGCCTGGCACTTGTGTGCATCCCCACACCTGCGTGTGGCCGTTCACCATGGGGAAACCCGGAGAAGGAGATACTCTACCTTCAATCCAGATATCTGGATCCAGAGCCCATGCTGTGCATGGAGGTAAGACCACTAGTCTATACTTAGCCAATATATTTCTTTCTATATACCTTCCAGGCCAGAGATGAGATGTTCCCTAACCCAATGCCCATGGCCCCGGCCTGATCCCTCTGGATCTTTCCCACTCAAGCCTGGCAGTGGAATAGCACCGCACCTTGCCGATGGCCAGCCCACAAGGTGTCTCCATTCACCCATTCAAGGCGGAGCCCTGCTGTGTTACACGGGTGACCCAGGCCGGGGACACCGTCCCCAGGAGCAAACCGCCAGATGTGCTAATTATTATGCAATGGTGAAATGTTTAATTAAAACCACATTAAATGAAATAATGTGGAAAAACACATTTAAATGGCCCAGACTAGTTACTGTTCAGCAGATCTTTAAATAATAAAATGGATATTTGACTCCAGCACTAACCATACTGAGTTTGCATCCCGACTGTATTTTCATGTTGATTCCAGTTCCCTAATGCAGTTCAAAGGTCATGCATGGAGTTAGAAGAACTGGTATCTGTACATTCCTCTTAGTGTGGGACTGTGTGCCTTGTGACGGACTGGCATTCCGTCCAGGGTGTCCCTTGTCTCTTGGGTTAAGCTCCAGGATCAAATGAGGGTTTATATGAAAAAGGTGGATTTGGAGGCATCAGATTAGTGAAGGACCCATGTGACATATCAGCATAAGAACTGAGCATATTCAAGATGGCAAATTTCTGTAGTTTCTCAGAACAAAGCATAAACCAGCATATTGTAGCGTTTTCCGCCACAAGGGAGAAATGGAGACAGTGCAAAGGGCTTTGCTCAAACAGGAGGGAAGCCTCCGAGCTTTATTCTTCGGTAAAGAACAGAGTACAGCACAGCCCAGGCAAGCATAAGCTAACCAGCCGTATACTCTCTCTCTCATATGCAAAAACCCTGCCCAGGTACACAGGACTACACATAAGAACCCAATTACATTAACAAATACTAACAACTCCATCCCAAACAACACAAACAACAACAACAACAACAACAACAGGAGTAACAGGAAAACAAATTCTCCCCATCTGCGGGAGCAGTGCATTATGGGTGCCACGCCCCCCCCCCACAGGCCAACTCCGTTACAATATATAACCCTGCCCACCACATTTCAATTGTTCAAAATGCATTTTGCAAGGATGAGGTTTACTTACGTTTAAATCCCATTTCAGGATAGCATGAGGTTCACGTGAAGATACACAGTATCCAGCATGTGTGTTTTATGTCTTTAATTTTTCAGACGATAAATGCTGAAGATCTTTCCCCAGCCACACATCTCTATGAATTATAGAGCTGTGACTCAGTCCAGCCAGGAGACAGTCAGGCCTGTTCTCCAGATTTGCACGGACACGGCACAGTGTTGCATTAGTGGCATGACTTTTTGGATTAAGTCGAGATTTGAGGAGTGCTTTCCATTAGAGTGGCAATTAAATAAAGGGTGTCAAAATTTCACTTTCACGCCAAAACCAACTTTAATCGCTGGCTGCTCCTAACTATTTTTTTTTTTTGTCAGCTGAATGAAAATCTCAGAACCGCATTTTTGCAGGATGACGAACTGCAAGCAGAAAAAACTGGGCCCTGGCCCGAATTTCTCGTTCCAAGGAGCGCTCCTCAACGTACAGCTTTCAAGTAATAATTTTCATCAAACCCAGGCGCTTCCCGGTGTTTACAAAAGCATGTCGGGTTCTGACCTCCAGCACTGAGGTTTGGAACATACAGACTGCAATCTTAGGCACATTATACATGATGTATGCACAAAGCAGATAAGGACAGACTAAAAGCAATGTACGTTATATAATGAGAACTCTAAAGATAGTGCCATGTTTATGTGCAAATTTAGGTGCACAGCAGATGTATTTTACTGAACCTAAGGGACTAGCCTAGACTGCAGTTTTATTCACTGTGCAAAAATGCACTTACTTATGGAGGACTGTCAAGTTAAGTACCTTGATCATTTACACAGGAATATGCCGCATCCCAGACCCCAGTCCCCTCTTAGCTATGAATCAGATTCTTGCCGTAACTAGTTTCACCACTCACAAATGAAATGGTGTAAATCACTTGATTTATTTCATGGGTCTTCAAGTACCGGTGCACGATGGGTTTTTCAATTATTATTAAATGCGACCCAAAGACCACAAAATCGATCGCTCAAGAAAATGATATAACGTCAGTCTGCTAATCAGCAGTGGTATAATGACATTTTACCACTATCACCACCCCAACCCAACCCAAAGGCGGCTAAAAAAAAAATTCTACTGGCCTGCTAGTACTGCTAGAGCCAATCAGCTTCTGGCTAACAGGCTCCAGATTGACTCAGACCCAAACTTTGAGACCTGAGTTTGATCTTAACAGCAAAACTGACAATCCAAATAAATCCTCAATTCTGTATCCAATTTATTGTCCTAATTATGTGCAACACTTTAAAAGAGAACACAATCCTGTTTGTTTTAAATTAACTTCCTTTAACTGCCTATTCATAGTTCTTTATCAAAACACTCACATAAAATAGCTTTTATAGTAGTTTAGGTGCCAGCCTTGTTTTCCTAGATGTTTTCCTACATGTAGACCATCTATTAATCATATTCTCAGTTCACTCAATATTAAGCGCCGTGGCAGTTATGGCCCTAAATGCAACCACTTCAGCCATCAGTCTCTGCATTCAGAATAAAGATCACCAAGAAGAGATTTACTGTCAAAACAAGCGGGACCTCCAGCAGCTAAAATGATAGCGCGTGGCTCCAAACCTTCAGTCACACAAATGAAATTTCTCACACCCCGCCAGGCGTGAGCGCTGTTCACGACAGCAGTGTGAATGCCGTGCCCTTAGACTCCTGCGCTTGTCTCACAGATGTGATGCACCATATGCTCCATCTCACCAAGACGTTCATCCGCGTGCAGCCCGAGTTCAAAGAGTGGCGGAGAAAACGCCAGCGGAGGCCAGTTTATACATGACAGGTTCGTACGAAAACTAGAATGTCATTAGCATAAATCACACGGGTTCCCAAAATGAAAGTTGCATATCAACATTTTGTTTTTTAAAAACAGATGACTCTGAGATGCTAAACAGACAAAATATTGGTCTGAGCGTTTAAAAGCTTAACAACCCTATTGAAAAACCAGTTTGAACAGCTTAGGCCGGGTGACTAATTTATGATAACTGACCAGCTTATGGTATGTTTTTGTATGATGGATTGATGATTTAGCTGGTCATACCAGGCTATGCTGGTCATTCTAGTTGGTTTAGCTGGTCATTCCAGCATGACCAGCTTGATTGGCTGACCCAACCAGCATAACCAATCAGTAACCCACCCAGATAAGCCATCAAAAAACAACACGAACTGGGATATGACCGTCTAAGACCATCTTAGACCAGCTCAAACCAGTTTTTAGCTTTTTTTTTCAACAGGGAAGGTTAGTACCAATAGTTCTAACCATGGAGAACAACTGATCACGTTCATTCACAAATTTATTCTACAGCTGCTCTTGCGGCTCTCAGGGACAGAGGCATTATTGTGACATCGATGGTATCAATAATTCAACATCGCTTTGGCCAGCGTATCTGCAGCAAAACGCAACAAAAGGTTTAGGTGACAAACACGTACCACAGGGTCACAGCCAAGCAAGCCTCAGTCAGGGGCTCAGCGAGCTGCCACCGGTGGCGGGGGGGGGGGGCTATTAATACGGCCAGCTCTGACTGACAGGAGCAGCAGCGGACGTGAGGCACTGGCAGTTGAGCTTATGTTAATGCGATGTTTTCCGCCCACTCAATTACATGTTAGTCAGACTTTCACAAAAAAGGTTTTTAGACTGTAGCTTTAGTACCAAATGGGTGAAACGGAAAACGAGAGGGATTTTCAGAGCATGCTATGGCTGGACTGCCACAGTTTGTCTAAAACTGTGAGGTCATCCTACAGTGTGGACCTCCAGAGGGTGATGCTCACAGACACAGGCACAGGTTCATTTCCGGGTCAATCCTCCCACCAGGCTTGAATCTGTGACCATTTGATTTCATTCATGACCAACACTTTTGCAAAATTGAGCTACGTTTGCCCATAAAACCAGCGTTATTGCACCTATTTAACCTTATGACACTTGACTTGTTTTTATTGACCATTTGATATGTCAATAGAATTGCCTGTCTAATTCACTTCTGGTTCAAAATTAGCTGATGCATCCTCAGCTTCTCACTAGACGGTGAGGAAAAAAATTCAGGAGCTCACAACTGCTGGCATCCCACAGTCAAATGACATAACCCACTAGCCGATGGCCGAGAGTCCGAACATTAAAAGGTCAATCTGAGACTAGCCAGGTGGTGGATGACAAAACATGCACAACTGAAAATGCTACAGGCCATACAAAGCCTATTTAAAAACCACGTCATAAAAATGGATCACGAAGACCTATACTATATGTGCTGTCGATGTTGTGGTGTTGTGGTTTCCCATGGAAACCAGTCACTTCAGTCATTAAATGGAACCTAATAAAAGCACAGAAGTCACACACAAATCGATATTTTGCTCCTCTCTATATGTTCTCCTCCGAAATGCCCCAAAATGTGCACTTGTGCTCCTACCTTCTGGCCTTCTAGAACACCCAGTGCTACCAAGTGGAAAATTTCATTTGGAAGGTCAGACCAAGCCTTGGGTTTGAGCTGTCAGTACAGTGCAGCAATGAACAGTACACAACACATGAAACAATCAGGTACTGCTCAATTATGTAAAATTAGCAACAGTAGGAGTTATAGATTGTCCTTTGAACACCTCAATTTTTTCCTTATTTTGTTTCATTAGGGATATTCACATCTCCTTTATATTTTTTTTCTGTTTACTTTTGTCCCCAAATCTTTTTTTTTTAATTTTCTAACAATGCTTTCAAGCCTATTTGGAATATTCTCTGAGTTGTTTTTCTTTAGCATTCCCGATAGGGACTGGACTTTTCCAAACTTAAATGAAAACCATCGTCATTGGAAATAATTGGATAGTTCTGAGCCAAATCCTGTCTACTGTGTTTTGCAACACTTGCTCAGTGCTGCTTTAAGAGGTATGCAGTTGACGGCGAGAGGAGCTGGGCAGGCCATTTCAGAACAAAGAGTCGGGTGATTCTGGTTTTCATGTCGATTAATTCCACCTGTCTTTCATTCCACAGAAGATAAAATCTGGTGTGGTGTGTTTTGTTTGGTCTCCAGTAACTCCAGCTACGTCAATCAGAGCCAGCACCTGCACTGGTCTGTACTATTCTGGTCCCTGACTCCTTTCCTTTAATTTTTTTCTCGTTTGCTGAAACAGTTATTTAGTGTTTGGTCCATAATTGCTGAAATAGAAATTCCCAAAGCCCTAATCAACCAAGATTTTATCCAGCACCTTTATTACATAGTTTGGCTCACCATCCCAGCCAATGAGATTATCACATAAACTTTCCATGAACATGCATTTCATTCTAGGCATTCAACATGGAATGGAACTGGTGGAGCGGTGTCTTTTGTCCAAATTGTATTCTCCGTCTGAGCATCCAGGGTAACCATGGTGATGATGGCGCTAACACGTGTCAACACCGGCGCACTACGAATCCTGGGCCAGGCCGTTGATCAGCCTGTGAGCGGTGATGTCGTTATATAATGGCCAAATCCCAGCTCCAGCTGCCCTATGACATCATTCATATGGGACAGCTGAAAACTATGCCTCTGAAGCACGGGCTGTCATGGGCTTCAGCACCTGCTTCACTCTGCCCACACCCTCCTCTGATTCAAGGGCCCACCCAGGGAATAGCTCTGCACATTCCTCACTCAGCTGACCAACTTCCACTTCCTGGATAAGAATGTCCATGAGCAGTATAATGTGGTTCACAAGTCACAGAGGAGAAGCAGAAATTGGGCTTTTTCCATTGTTTTGTGAAAAATATGCTTAGAAATGCCTTTTGTTATTTTTTTCTCTATTTGGACAAAGGAGAATTTATTACGGTTTCATACTTTTCTTAAAAAAAGGAAAGGAAAATCAAATCTGTACATGCTTCATCCTGAATCTGCAGACACGCCTTTCTCTGGGACTAGTTCATGAAAACAGAAAACATTCATTTGAAAGACAATGTATTTATTGCATCAACCATTATCAGATCTCACAGCCTCACTGACTCTAAACACTTCGCTGCCTCGAGAGGAAGAGAGAGACATTAAAATATGCTTGCAAGCATTTCTAAAATTATAGCGCCTCGCCTCTTAAGAACTCAGCAGCATGAGCTGGTATTACATCTTAAATGCATGTTAGACAGGATTCGCAGTCTTTTTCAGGATGTGTTTCATTCCAGAGAATTAAGAGTGTAAATAAGCACAAGCAGAGTTTATCATCCTCATGGGTGTCGAAAATCTACTAAAGGGATGGCTGACTCAACACTAATGACTCACACAGACTAAACATCTATTTTTAGGACAGAATGTCTCGCAGTCTGTATGGCAATTCACACTCATGTAATTCATAAAAGCAAAAGAAGAAAGAAACACTCTCCATAAGAAAATCTTGAAACAGGTGGTTCAGTTTTAATTTTATGGCTCGAATGACAACAGTAAGCTTTTAAGCGATTGTACTAATCAAACAAACTGGAATTTGGGGATCCAACATGCTGGGCAGGGTACAGATCTGCTTCACTCTTAGTAGATCCTCCTTGTGAAATTTTAGTAGACCAATGTTTGCAAGATGTGTTTCTAATGCCGTTTTCACTTGCCTGAAAATAATTCCACACAGCAGACATTTTTCTAAATGTTTAGTACGTGGGTATGCAAAGCAATGTGGTTCACCGTGTTAAAGGAAATTATCGGCAACAATGCCAATCGGGGCATCTCTTATTATTCTAATTATTCTTATTATTCTTATTATTATTTCCTGCCTGCTGGAACATAGTTCTCGTGCACCTAAGACTTGATTATGACAAAAATTACCATCACAATTATTTTGCTCAATATCAATATCACAATGATCACTCATTGACTTGTCTTTTCAACAGAGCATTTTCCTTAAACTATAAATATACTTCAACTGAGAAACAAACAAAAAGGTTCTGGAGAGGGGTGCTCTGGATTTAGAACACTAGACAAAAGGGAAGTGTCATTGCAAATTGAAATGTGACGCAATAATCATTTAATCTCAATCGTCTTCTTTTTGTTTTGATAATCTTTGGAAGCCAAAAGCATAATTGAAATTAAAATTCAATTAATTGCTAAGCCCTACATGCAAGTATTTTTTTTGTACTGTTATACAAGCAAGTATATGTCTAAAAATGGTGGCCATGCTGTTATTTCGCTGGGGGGGGGGGGTCAGCTGACCATTCTTGGCACAGTCAGCCCTGAGACCAAAGCAGATTATTCCAAGAGATTGTCCTCCTCCATAAAAGGTGAGAGGAACCCACTGACGCTGCTCCACACCTGGAGTCGCCGTACACAACTAAGAGGACCCCAGCATGTCTGGTAACTCAGTAATCCTCAGGAAAAGTCCGGCTACATTACCATTTTGTTCATTCAGTTTGTTGCCATTGAGACTCAGAGAACTGCTGTCTATGGTGGAATGGGGAGTGGAGGGTTGAGGGGGGAGGGGGGACAAGGGGACAGGGGTAAGGTAGAGGTCACTGTGCGCGATCACAAGTGCAGCAGTGCCACTCACTTTTGCACGGGCCACAGTGTTCTGTGTCTCGACTGTACGTAACATGATCCGTAGCCATAGCGCGCATAGCAGCCCGGGATCTCAGCGCCATAGACCTTAACCAGCACTCTCTAGAGTGGGCTGCGAGGCAGAAAGCAAGTGAAGAAGATCAAACCACGCACTAATACTTGTCTCTACACTGGGATTGATCATTGGGGAAAAGTGGGACCTCCAGATTCAGAAACACAAACAGCAGAATAAAAAATCCCGTTTATGGACCTTAAGAAGGAGATGGTTCTCATCTACCGGAGTTTTAAATCTATTCAAACAAGGCATTTTCAAGGTGTGATTGTAACAGACAGTGTCTGTGATGTAGACTAATCTGAACAAGTGTTATGAATGGATTACGTTTCTGCAGTGTAAGTGCAGTGTGAGAACTTCCCTTTTTTGCATCGCCAAAGACATATTAATGCATCGCAAAAAGAACCCAGTTAAAGGCATTTAACGATCCAGTGCTTTTATAGGTCTTTGTTCTGCACAACCTCAAACTGACACTTTTGTAGACCCCCATAAATGACTCAAAATTTATCACAGACTTTTATTTAGCTGTATGCGCATGATATAAAAAACATTCATTTTTTCATAGCAGTATTTAACCCCATATGCTGGCTGATGAGTGTAATAGGACACAGGTTATAGCCGTGTAGAGAGTCTGGGGAAGCAGTGCTTAGAGGTCCAGCCAAATCACTAGAGCCTCCTGATGCTGGAGCAAAACCATCGCAGAGGATCCAGAGCTTCATTAGACATCATACTTTACGGGAACAAAATAAAATAGCTCTTCAACTGCACTTTCTGCTTTTTGTTGGTGCCAGCCCTTTACCATCTGGGTGCGTATGTTTATGAGTGTCTGGCACTTAATGTTTACATAAAGTCATGTTTATTTTTCAGAGATATTTAAGGTTAGTTAAGTTTGGTTTGTCCAAGCGAAAAGGCCAAAACTTGACAGAAACTACAGCATGGCACCCAGACAATGCGACATGCAACAGCATGGCACCCAGACAATGCGACATGCGACAGCATGGCACCCAGACAATGCGACATGCGACAACATGGCGCCCCGGTGAAAGTTTGTAACCCAGGGCCCAGTTTTTTCTGCTTGCAGTTCATCATCCTGCAAAAATGCGGTTCTTCTTGTGTTTTATTTGTGTTTGATTTGTTTCAAACAGAATTATACATGAACTGGCTCACAGAAAATCTTTCGGTAGTTTGGTCAAAACCCTGTGTGTCTTCACCCCTCACCCTGAAAAGATCCTCCAGCATCTCAGAGCACAAGGACTTCCCAGACCCCCTACAATGTGCATACCAGGCACACAGTGGTGAGAACTCCCTTCCTTGACCTCTCTGTTGCATTTAACATCATCCAACCATCCCTAGAGAAAGAAACTCAGGTTAATGCAAGTTAGAGACTCCATGCTTGCTTGGATCACAGGTTAGCAGCAGTTTGCTGCCGTCAGTGACTGCATGTTCGATGTGGCACTGAGTGTGAGCGGGGCGCCCAGGGGACAGCGCCATTCCTGTTTGCTGATTTCTCTTTTCAAGCATGTACAACACACTCATTGTCTGCAGAGGGAATCTACTAAAACTGTTGCAAAATAATAACTTCTTCTTTGAATTTCGGTTCCTGTATTTCAAGGTAAACAACTGCCTTAGAAAAAGTTTTCTCCTCTCATGTCTTGAGGAGACCAAAGTCCTTTGGTATACGCAGCTGCTAAAGTCCATCAGCCAGTCCGTAATACCATGGAAATAGGCTGGTAGGCTGAGTAAATGTGTTCAGGCATAGAACTCCTTGGAAACGGTAGTGGGGGTAAGGAAAGTGTTCAAAGCTGGTTCCATTGTGAATAATGCAACCCAGACTGTAAATAAAGAGCTGCAAGAAGCTCCTTCAGCGTCATCAGACTCAGACACACAACCCATGGCGTCAGGGTCTCCTTTATGACAGACAGACAGACAGACAGACAGACAGACAGACAGACAGACAGACAGATAGATTGATTTAATTTTTTTTTAAATTGTCATTAAACTATATATATAATTCAACTAGAAAATGGTGCGCTGGATTCATAAAACGGGAGCATCACTGCTAAACAAAATCAGGCACAATAATTATCTTGCTTATTTTGTTTTGGTAATAGTTGGAAGCCAAAATCGTAATTGAAATTAAAACTTGAATAATTGCCCAGCCCTAGTGCACAGCTTCTGAAGATACATACAAACATATACTGTACATGACACTAATGATACTGCCATTACAACGGAAATCTCAACAAAACCAATTTCAAACAAAACCAAAATAAAAGAAGGACACGTCTGTGCAACATGTGTGTGATTCACACTGCAGCTGTGATAAGCACTCCAGAGAAAAGCATTCTCATGCCCACAGAAATACCAGCACGCAGATGGGCCCTTTGCTGAGGCCCAGCTTTGCCCAGGCATGAACATGGACGCCACACATCACTCCTGTGGGCACCTAAAGCTTTGATTATTGATTCATCCTTTTTTTATCATATGATGCTTTTCTATGTTGTTTTCAGGCTCTGATGCATGTACACATAATCAAGCAAATGGAGGAGTCCCTCCGATGTACTTTACTGACAGATTATTCAGAAAAGTGGCTTTTCTTACCTTCCTGCCCTCTGGCCTGTGAGCAGAGTGATAAACATTAGACCCTCCCCCACCAGGAGAACCACCAAACAACAAGTGAAAAATGGACAGAAGAACAAAAACCGGCCAGCTTCCATCACCTCCAGCTCTGAATCTCCACCATGGTGGGATTCTCTCATACATCAGATAAGGTCACTCACAACAACACCCTTGTCATGGGTGTTGCAAGCAAAACAAAAACACTATACCATCCTGCTAAAATTTTAAAATAAATAAATGACTTACTACAAAAAAAATAAAATATCCAAAAACTACCTGAGGCCTGATGGGTAATCTACAGGTTATTTGCATATATGATGAAAATAACATTGGACAGACTTCAGCTTGTTGTGTTTTTAGCTGTTGAGATCTGTGTCAGGAAGTATTAGGTTAGGGGGGTCATTCTGACACTAATTACAACAAGGAAACCAGTAAACAGAGCTCATCTATTAGGCCCTATGGTTTTGTAGTGATATGCTACACTGCAATATTTCATAAGGGTTATTCAAAGGACACAGTACTTTAATATTACTTGCAAACGGAAATGAAATTGCAGTGTAGTAGCACATCAAATGGTTAATAGCAATATATTGAGACAAGGTAATGTGAGACTCCTGTAATTATCACCGTCAGAATGAAAGAAGCATTTGGAAGCTTAACAAAGTGTGAAAGAGTACAAGTAAACAGTTGCAAAAGATTTACTAAAAGGTCTTCCAGAAAAGCCAGTAGCCAACTGTTAATATTGTACATAAGGGAACACTGAGAAAGTAAGAGCAAGGGCTTTATGAGAAGTTCATCTCACATCCATAACAGGCGCCATAAAACAGCTAAACACAGTGAGTCAAGGTGCAGATATTCGCCACTTCATTTTTAATACCATAAGAGCTTAGTAACAACCAAGCCACGGGAAAAACAGGAGGAGAATCAGACATGCTGTTAGCCACAAGCATTTGTCTCACCAAAAGGATATGAGCAGTACTGGAACTACAAAGAAAGCCAGGGAGTGGACATTGACGTTACCCCCAAAAGCAATTTAACACAGCCATTGTCTCCTAGCGGGTGACAGGGAGGCTCAGTGCAGCCTCACACTGGAATTGCGAGCCGGTTTGATCGCCTCCCCCGCCACTCTATGTATACAATGTGCATGTTCTCCCTGCAGCCTCACACTGGAAGTGCGGGCCGGTTTGATCGCCCCCCCCGCCACTCTGTGTGTACAGTGTGCATGTTCTCCCTGCAGCCTCACACTGGAATTGTGGGCCGGTTTGATCGCCCCCCCCGCCACTCTATGTATACAATGTGCATGTTCTCCCTGCAGCCTCACACTGGCAGTGCGGGCCGGTTTGATCGCCCCCCGCCACTCTGTGTATACAGTGTGCATGTTCTCCCTGCAGCCTCACACTGGAAGTTCGGGCCTGTTTGATCGCCCCCCCCGCCACTCTGTGTGTACAGTGTGCATGTTCTCCCCACGTTTCCTGTACTGTATGACAATGGACCAGCCTCCCATCCAGGCTGCTCCCCAGCCATGTGTCTATGCTGCCTGGCATGGGTGTCAGACCCCTCCTCACCTGCATGCCGGATGGATATTTTCTGGTTTTACTTCCATATGTCCATATATAAAGTATTGTTATTTAATAAATATACAGAAATACACATTTAACTAATACACACAGACCATGCATCTACAGCAAGACTTACAGAGTAGCATAATAAAACCCTTACATAGACACTGAAGCAAGGTCCACCTCCAACATATTGGAAGTCCATAGAATTATTTTTAGATGTAAGGTGCAGCCTGTCAGGCAGTTCAGATCCATTCTGACTTTACATAAACACCATGTTCCTCTGTTGGAGGAGAACAACAATGCGGGAAATCTATCTGAAATTCTAAGACTACAATCGAAGAACAAATTTCTTGGTTTTTAAGATTCCTTACCATATGTTACTGTACTGGGAACCTCATGTTATCCAACAAAGAATTTTCCTTAAATTTCCCAAACTCACTAAGGCCACAAGAATTTTCTCGAAAATGTATCCTGCGGATCAGGCATGTAGCCAAAAATGAATTTTGATGGGGGTCCAGCAAATTTTGGAGGGGGGTTTAAACTTACTACCTAGCTACATGCCTGATCGAGGGGGGGGTTCAAAACTGAAATTTCATTAAGTGGCTGCTTGCTGTGGACATGCTTTGGTGTCAAACTTGATTCTTACACCACAATTTGGTTCATACTTTGTGGGTTTTTTTTACTCAAACCCTCTGTAGAAGAGGTGGAAATTTCAGGTCTGGAGAGTATAAATCCAGACCATGATTTTGTTTCAACCAACCAGTTGAGCATGAAGAGTCACTGTCACAGAGTGCTGAGCTGGTTGGTTGAAACAAAATCATGGTCTGGATTTATATTTTCCAGACCTGAAATTTCCACCTCTGCTCTGTACTGAAGGATTTGAGGAATCATTACACCCCTAGTTTTTAAGCCTGAATTATTAAAAGGAGCAGCCACTGGATGCAATTTTTGAATGCCAGTTGGAAAAAGATTTGAAACTTTTAAAATATGTAGGAAAGGAAATTTTTGCTTATATGTTTTGCACATTTTTAGTATTTGCAGTTTTATTTCATCAGCCAATAGGCATTTTCTGCCTCCAGTGTTGTTTTTTTCCTTTTCTGGATGGCGTACAATCAAAACATGTTTTTCTAACGCAAATATGACAGGTTCTGATAGCATAAAAACAGAATGGCTGAGGAAAAAGCTTTGTTTATGTAGATGGTTATGCAGATAGACTTCACAGGCATTTTTAATCATAGTCAGTTAATAAAATAGTTACACTATGGGAACTGAGGTACCCACATTTCAGGATGCCAACATCCCAACGGATACAAATAAGGTTAATCATTGCTCTGTAATCCCCAAAATATTTTGTTGCAAGAAGGCAAAGCATATTTCCATAAAAAGATCATAGATAAATAAAAACAAAATAGACTGTGAGCCCGCATGACTGATTATGAACTGAAGGGTCAGATTCATGTCTCAGTTGATCTACCGTGATCAAGTTCTACTGTTGGCTTTCTAGACTAAACACTTCGGCCGAAACCATACCTCAGACAGCCCCAGGAAATGATTCACATTTGCTCTCTACATACATAATTGTCAACAGGAAGACTACTATCCACAAGTATTATTCCATATATCATCAAAGGCCAAACGCCATCAAGACACTCTCGTGACGAATTGCAGCCAAAATGTTTTATTTATTTATTTTTAACAGACTTGAGTTTTCCCCAGAAAGTTCATTCAACTGAACATGAGTGTGACCTTCTAATCAGTAGTATACTTAATTAATGTGTCAGAACAGGGCTGCTTTTTGTAAATCTTAATAACTGGTTTGTTACCCTTGTCTTGAATATGAGTAACACCTGTCAGAATTTGTAACCTTTGAAAACAGAAGTAGAGCAAAAACAAACACACCCTTTGGGCCCTGAACATTGAGGTTATGTTCCTATGTAGTCATCTGACAGAAAACACTGGTTGGAGTGGAAAAACACGATTCATCTACTTACAAGGACAGCCGGAACGGGGCCAGATTTTCTCTTCTGAAATCACCTGGTAAGCAGACTAGAAAGACACTCCATATAACTGAATAAAAATTATTGTACCGAACAGTAATGTTGCCAGCCTTTTCTCCTAATTAAGTTGGTACACCCCGGCCATGCCAGGAAAATACATCATTATGGAACTACCAGGACCGTTTAGTGTTTGGAAAATGGCAGGCAGACTCTACGAAGTTCCGTGGGAAGGTTCTGCACACACAAGTCGCTTTACCAAAAGCACAGTAAAGGTCAGAGCTGACCAACATCCCAATTCACTCACTGAAACAGCGTCTACACCTGCTTCCCCGGCAGACCTAAAAATACACATCAGAGAATCCTATATAGCATTCTCATCGCAGATGGTGCCCGATTCTTTGACACTTCCTTAACTATTTTCATTAGGACATAAGACTCACTACCCTGTTTAACACCTTCAGAATTCAAGCTTATTAGGCCTTACAGATATGCACATCATCCCCCACAGGCATTATTACTGCAGGTCGGCTCTGCAGAACCTATTAGCTTCCCTTCAGCATTGTACGCCATCAGCTTTTCCATGGCATAACTGGCCAAACGTCTCCTAACACAGGCTTGCCCAGCGTCTTGGGTGCTCCTGGGGCCAAGAAGTTGTCTGGCAAGATGATCACGTTCCTTCCTCCAGATTCATCCTGTGTGAGGAAGTCAAACGCGAGAACAATGATGGCTGGAGAGAGACCACACTGAACCAACCGGCTAATGAACAATCCGGAATGTGAATACCGAAGGTTCCAGATTTTCAGACTCAGCTGTGAAAAAGGCTCTGATAGTGTCCTGGACCTAATCAGACACAAGAGAGTTAACTGCTGCAATAAAAAATACTAACATCTAACACAATCTTGCATGAGCTCAAATTGACCACATGAAAAGCACCAAGGTAGGTTCAATCAGCAGATACACCCTGGAAACATGGAAACTTGATTACCTGATTAAAGCATTAAAGACAGAGATATATGTTACACTTCTTGTCTCCTTCCTCAGGAGACACCAAGGACAACATCTGGTGAAGCAGCACCACAGCCTCCAACATCTGCTTTTGAATCAGTGGTTTTAGAGGTTCAGTCCAAGCATTTGTCAATGTCTGATTCAATAAACATCCTTCAACCACGGATGCAACCTTAACTTAATTTGGGGTGAAATATGTATCTTAGCTCCCATTTCTGTAATATAATACTCTGGGATTCTGATAAACCCTGTTTGTTCTAGGAAATCACATTATCTTACAACTGACCGATTTTCAAAATCAGACGTTAGAGGTCACCCATTTCAGCAAAAAATAGGCAGGAGGGAAAAAGATAATTGACAATGACATTGATGTATGGGTGCCTGACCCTGAACCCCCCCACCCCCCCACCGCCCACAAGCTTAGTGATGTAGGAGACATCCACAATACCTCAGGATATGATGGGGTAGCGATCAACTCTTGAATCATAAAAATATTAAGGACCAAGAAACTTTCCAAAAAAATAATGAGTACAAGCTGCTCATTCTACAATTTCATATTATTTACGGCTCGCGGCACGCTCAGTTACCAAGCCTGTAATTTTAAGGAGGGATGATCTGACATTCAGGTTAACCTAGCTTTGCCTCGGACTTCCTTTGAAAACCAAGACGCCTCGATCCTCCATCACAAGCGTACGAGGAAGCATAACCTGCACGCGGTGCAGGAGATTCACGTTATTCACACCTTAGATGGTGCTGCAGGTGCCACCCACCCTGCCAGAGAAAGCTGGGCAGAGATTCTGCCCCCGCCCTTCCCACATTGCCGCATTCCTCACAGCCATTCCCAGTGCTGAGAAAACGTGAATTATTTAAACGCTAAATCACTAGCCATCCCTAGAGTAATGTGCATGCTCAAGTAGATTCTATAATATATATAAAAATTGTCAACAATTAACCTATTCATTGTAACCATGAATTCATATTCATAATCATAGTTCTGGTGCAGGTGTCATGCGCCACAACTCTGCTGGTCTCTCATTGGCTGAAATACGGCCACCCCCCATGTCTACGAGAGTCTATGGTTTACACCTTCATATAATGAGGCAAAATGTTACCATTACAAAATCAGGGGACTTTTTGTCTTAAAAAAAAAAATGGTGTAATAAATATCAAAAAGTGTAGTAAGTGCTATTTTCAGTTATTCCTTCTCCTAATGGTTAGGGCCATGCAAAATATAGCATTACGTAAACATGGAACAAAACTATATTCACACGTATGAATTAAACTCTTAGCTAAAAATAAGCGAAAACCATCTGCATGGCATTTACAAATGCCATCCAATTACAATGTTTATATATTT
Organism: Brevimyrus niger; assembly: GCA_015164015.2. Classification (NCBI taxonomy): domain Eukaryota; kingdom Metazoa; phylum Chordata; class Actinopteri; order Osteoglossiformes; family Mormyridae; genus Brevimyrus; species Brevimyrus niger. Next base: position 4,616,992 of record JAABNY020000034.1, read on the forward strand.
TATAGACATGTGTGCACACACAGTAACTTAAGGACACCCAAAGCAATGTGTTTAATTCTATGTCTGTAACTAATTAACTAACCCCGACCAACACTTAAAACACAGTCACCTGTTCCTTACACTTTTAACAAGTAGTAATTATCTTCATAAAAAGCCCCAACCCAAATACCATCACTGCATTACCCTGAAGCAAGTCATACGACCTAAATCAGCAAAGTGTCCAGAGTGTAAACGTGTCTAAGCAGCTTAATGACATATAACAGAATATACAGCTAAGTAATTGTCACCTACGGCATTAAGTGAAGTACTACACACCAGGTGTCCTAAACCTGCAATCCAGGGGACATAAAAAGTTTGGCTATAATTTTAAGGCATTATATTATCCCTAAAATGAACAACACATTGTCACGTCATTTGCATTAAAAAGATCCTCCTTTGAGGCACACATTTAACATCCTGCAAACAAACTAGCATCCCCATTTGTACTGATTAGGAAACGCATTGAATCCACTGCCCCCTGGCTTTGCCGAGCAACATCTACTCGATGTAATGGGCCTGATTTAATTACGCCAACGAAAGGCCAAGATAATTTGTGTGAAGTTTACTTCAAAGCCATGGCAGCACTTGATAACTAATAAAACTCTAATCCTCTTTAGGGCATCCTCTTTTGCCACAAGTCATGGTTTCCTTCTTTTTTCTCAGCGAAGGAATTCCTCTTTCACAATCGTTGCTACAGACAGACCCATGTAAAGTACTCAGACAGAAACTTGTGTATCCACCTAAAGCTGTTAAGCTCACTACTGACGACAGTCTTTCCAGTGATTGATTAAAACTCGACGAGTGGCTCCAGTGAGTTCAGTTGGGTTGGCGCGAATGTAAATCGGCCCTGTTTGCTTCAGTTGGTATGTTCCGTGAATGCCTTACTGATGTTCCCCGAGTCTCCGACGACTGCAAAGAAAGCCCTCCATCCCCAGACCATGGAATGCATTGTGCTGAACACCGTCCACAGGAATGAAGCTCACATCCTCTCTGCCTTTCCTGAAATTTACAGCCCTGTGCCTCTGTGACTGAGCCAGACGCCATAATGGCACGTTCCACACCCAGACTTGACAGCCTTTCCCAAAATACATACTCAGTCATATGTGTTCTGCCACATCACCCCTCGACGTACTCTGGAACATATTTCTTTGGTGGAGCTTACTTTTCTTTCATAATGTACTGTGTCAGTGTTGCTTTGTTTAACCTGGGCCTATCCTCTCTCAGATTTTCAACCAAGGTACAAGACAAAATTTCCAAATGATTATAAAGGTAACAAATTAAGAGAGGATTTCTTAGTGTTGCTTCTTCAAGGTAAATTAAACGATTCTCCGGTTCCATCAAATTTAGAGTAGGTATCAGGTGCTTGACCTCGGATTAACAAACCAGAACCCTGAGCAGATAGTTGATGAGGAACACACCAATCCTCACTGCAGCCGAGTCCATCTCCGTTTTCCAATTATTATTAGCGGTTGATGACACGATGCCAGTGACCCCTACGGCTTTCCAAATCTTCCACTCTGCACTTTCTCAGCAAGCAAAGAGCCCGTGAAAGTTTAATGGCTGCCGTCCACCTGGCCTGGGATTGAAGGCATCTTGTGACCGCAGACAGGTTTCTGGTTTCCTTCCATGTCTCTCGCATCTGCCCTGCTCCAGGCCTCGGCCGAGGCGTTCCTGTCTTCGTATAAACATGACGGAGAACCCACCACACAAAAGCACGCCAGGGGGAAAATCAATGGGCTTTTTTTTTTTTTTCCTCGTGGGATTACGTCAAACTGACATCGGGGGCGATCCACTTGAGGACCATTTTCACCCCCCAGATTTGCAAACTGAAATCGGCTTTCCTACTTGCAGGAGGTCACATGCCTATTGCCGCCGTCCCTGAAAACCTAGCTACTGAGCAGAATGCGCACTCAACAGCAGCGGATTCCAGTAACACTAACTGACAAATGAAACTAAATAATGATAACAGGGACTCTTTAACATAAGCGTTTCTTTTCAGCTCCCACTGTAAACATTCTTCAGCAGCTGCAGAACAGGGAATGTGTGGGACTGCTTACTGATTCGAAATAAAGAAGTCTGGGCTGGCAAGCAGCAGAGGGAGGTGGGAAGTAGGGGAGAAGGGGAGGGGGCATAGTACACTGAAAGAAATGCTCCCCTCTGTTGCTGTGGGCCTGTGCATTTATAAAGCTGTTCTTCTAAGCAGATCTTCTTCCCCTTCTGGGAATGTGTCCAGCTAGCAAATGAGCCCCAGTAACAAGAGAACACAAGCTAGTGAATAGCCACTACTGAAAGTCTTCCATAAAGGTTCCTCATCAGCCCCAGAGACGTCTCTCTTTTTTTTCCCCCTCACAGCTGAGAACCAGAGGCCACAGCAATAAATGGTTTGTGTCATAACAAAGGCAGTGAAGTTCTGGGAGTAAATCCTAGAGGAAAATCCCCGGCACCGAAACATACCCGATTGTGCACGTTTGTTTGGACCGTGGATGCTTATTTGGTGCTTTCAAACTGACAAAAGGATTCTGGGACGCGGGGGCAAAGTTTAGTGGCATAAATTAAAGGCTTGTCCGTGGCGGCAGTGTGCACCACATGTAACTTTCAGCACACCACGCGGGGTGTCTAATCAATCAGGAACGGTCAGCAGACGGGTCACTGCCAACAACTGCAGGTCTCCCTCACTCGTCGCCACCAATCCCATCGAACCTGTGCAAGTACAGGTTGACTCCGCTGAGTAACCATAGGGAAAATGTCAAAAGTATTACACTGCCATTTGTTTTTAAGGCAATACGTTTCAATACTTAGGTACTGCTCTCTGTCAATTACCGACTCGCTATTACTACTTTAACTCATAGTTAACACATACTAGCCTTGACCTGTCTTGTAATTAAGAAAACTTGTTAAAGAATTATGAAACATTTTTAATTACGCAAGCTAATTTAAATGTTCTCTTTAAAATATAAAAATCTAAGGCAAACATAGAAGCATAACAATTCTACATGCATAAATCAGCTGTGTTTTAAGCAAATGTAGTACCAAGGCAGTTACTTAAATCGCAGAGCATATGGCTCTTAAGGATTCGAAACAAGCTCAGCACGTCGATATGCTGTTAGACGGGTTTTTTCTGCATCAAAGCCTTTCTTAGGAAAAGTGAGAAAGCCCTGAAAGTATCTTAATAATGTCCAGCTGTCATGTGAAATATCATTACAGCATCACCTGACCAACCAATATTTCATACAACATCTGATAAAGCATACAAAGCAAAGTGGTGGCGTCTGGAGCAGGTATATGGGTTACCTTCCAGTAAGGCATCGTCAGACCTGGGTTCCCCATGTAAAGCAGGCAAGGTTACTGACTGACACCTTGAGGCTATTTTAAGCTGGGATGTTAATCAGGTGTGGAACTGCAGGTGTTTAACATCATATTGAACCTGCGACATCTCAGTTTAGTTTTGCAACAGATGCATTTGACAAACAGCCCAGCATTGCTTGCCCCCCCCCTTCCCTCACAAACATAACTGTAGGTCCCTCGTGGCACTGAACCATGGCTGCTTGACAGAGCAGAACTTTTATGTCCATCCATAAGCATGGTATAAGCATAGATACTCCCAGGTCAGGCAGCACTATAGAAATAGAATAGCAGCCCACGTTCTTCAACCATGCATAGCAGGTTGTGGGGGGCCGGCCAACAATCAGTACATGATATTCTCCACTGATGGGTCTCTGGGACACCCAGGTCTTACAGGTGGCCTTTCTTACACCTGCCAGCAGACACCACCCACCTACCTCCTTCTGCATGACCTGCTTTCTCAATTTCCACATACCCGCTTCTCAGACATCACCTATTTCCATAGTAACACCGGCGTGCAATAGTAAACCAATTGCGTGATCCACAACTTTGCATTTATTAACAGTCATTAGTTATGCATAACCTCCACATCTGGATCAACTTTAGTTCGCGCAATTCCTATAAGATCTAAAGCAAAGTTGTTAATGACGAAAGTCACAAACCTTGACCGGAGAGCCCCGAGAAGCAATCGGTAGGTCTCGGATAGGTGTCCCTGGAGTCGAACCTGCAATGCCGGCCGCACATCCAAGAGACACCCCGGTCAGCGCTGGTCTCCCCCCGTTCCTGGGTCGTTGCTTAATACCATCCAGCAAGCGAACCAGGAGGATATTGGCCGGCAGATCGTCGACACCGCAATCCACCAGTATCCGGCACTCGGGGCAGCGGAGCTCGTTGCGGGAGCAGAGAATGTTCTCCAAGCAGCGGCGGCAGAAGGTGTGCTGGCAGGGCAGCACTTTGGCGGTGGTGTCCAGCCGCTCCAGGCACACGGAGCATTCCAGTAAATCCAAGAGCGACGACTCGTCCATTTTCAGCAACACTGACACCAACGATCGCTTTTGCCCGGTCCACGTACGGCGCACCAGTACATGCTGGCGGTACTTTCATAAGAGAAACCCCCCCTCCCAGGCTTCGAGCCGCTTCTCACGCAGCTGTGCAGGGGGGAAAAAGTGAGGTCAGATATTCAACACCATCAGCTCATAGTATCAGCGCAGCGATGCACCAAAGTGATCTGGAATTACACTGAAAGACGGTCTGGGAGACTTTTAAACCCCAGGTTTCGTAGCTTTAAAAAAAAACAGCACCGACCCCTCTCTAGGCATCGCTGTTTCGCAGACATGCCATGACGTAGTGTGCGCGCGGCGCCGCTCACCCCGCTCTGATGCTGCAGATGATCTCAGTGATTGTGAAATCAGCCCAGAGACTTTGTTCCGCTGGTCATCGGATCCCCGATCTTCTCCCATATCATCATGTGAATGACTGCACGCCGCCTCTGCTCCCCTCTTCATCCAGACAAGAAGCGCAAGATGTTTCCCTAGGAGTGACTTCACCCGACGCCAGAGGATGAATCAATCGTAGCGTTATTATCGTATTATTATCGCTCGCTGTGGCGTTGTAGTCGCTGGTTGTCACTTGTAGACCTGTCGGTGTCACGTTTTCATGTTTACCTGGTTATGACAGAAAAAGTTGCCATTCGCTTTTTCATTAGCGTGCGACATGCCCTGCACCACGGTGCCAACACCCCTACGGGAGGATTTTAACTTTACTCCAGATGCAGATTAGGTGCACGACAGTTAAACATGCTGGAACTCCTAAGTAGAATGAACGCAATGTCAAAGTACTCCGGCTTATATTTTTCATTTTTATAACTGTAGTTGTAGCATCAGCAGTAGCAGTATCAACAACAACAACAATAATAATAATAATAATAATAACAATAATAATAATAATAATAATAATATGGAAATTATGGGGGAAAAGAAATCAGACTAGCATCACACAGCTATGATAGAGTAACGGTTTAAGAAGTCCATACTCCACACATCGAAATGCATGAACATATTTGATGTCTGCAATCAGCGTTGTCAATGACACGATCAACGTGTAGCTGGCTAACCGCTTTCGGAAGCATCTGAAGAGACGCAGGGCGGAAGGGTCGAGACAATACAATTAAGGCTTTGTGAATGTTTTGTAATCCACTACCCCCTAGCGGCAAATTTGCTATCGTCATGCCGTCCAATTCTGCGCAAATACATTGTACAAGTACAGTAAGCTCATAATAGAATCAATACCCTTGGACGACATCTAATTCAGGTCGACTTGCAGAAAATACCTTTTAAATATCACATTTATCACTGCCAGGTTTAATTAATATCTTACAATTTGCGTTTAGGGCCCCTTTATATCTTTTGGACTTAAAAGTGACTCGGTGTCAAGTAAATCTAAATTAGTGTCACTATTTTTGATTGAGAAAGGCACAGAAAAGGCATTGGTGTATTAGTTAAACTAAGTTTGAGAAGTGTGCGAGAACAGTTTCATATCACATATTTGAAACTGTCATATCAATCGATATAAACTCTAATTTTAAAGTAGGCCATCATTTCTCAATGATTTTGCCTTAATTTAATCTGATTATTTAATTTTTTAATAATTTAATAAAACACATGGCAAGTGCTTTGCAATATACCTTATACAGTATTTGTATATGCATTTGCAAGATAGGTTAACTGACTGCAGCATACAATTTGAGAAACAAGCTCAGTTGAGGTTTATTTGTTTACAGTGATACCTCAGTTCTCGAACTCATTATAACTCGAATTTCTTAAAAGTCGAACCAACCAGCCCCAAAAAAAATTACCTAGAGCTGGATCTTAATCTCAGAAGTCAAACCGTGAATGCCGACCTAAGATAACTTGTACACACTGGAAAATAAGTCACTCAGCACATCTCTCAGCAGAAACATAGGGTAAAGCTTCAGTCTCCGCCTCACATTAGCTGTGATAGTACTGTGCATGTTAACACTAATTGAAAACATATAAAGTGGTACCTCGGTTCTCGAATTCACTAAAACTTGAATTTCTTGAAAGTCGAACAAACCAGTTTGACCTAGAACTCAATCTGAATATCAGAAGTCAAACTGTGAACGCTGACCTAATATAAATTGTACGCACCAGGAAAGGAGTCACATGGCACGTCTCTGAGTGGAAACAAAAGGCCACAGCAGCGATTGTTGGTGATAATGATATTTTATTGAAAATGCTGTATCAGGTATACACTGTACTTTATATGATTTTGTTAGCCATTGCTCACCAAAAAAGTTACATAATAGCTGTACAAATGTTACAACCTAAAAGCTTGCTATTCACAAACAAATTAACAAATACAGAGTAATAATAAAATATAAACAATGGACCAGATTTTTATTGTCATGTACAGACTACAATGCAATTCTTACTTAAATTCCTTCTTCACAGATTTGACGATTAACCAAATAAAGCAGCGCAACATTACAGTAACTATCAATAAATAAACCACTAACTTACGTGTACTGTTAGATCATTTATGTAATTTATTTAAACTTTATTTCGCCAGGTAAATCTACTGAAAACCAGTTCTCACTGTTGTACATGATATTCGGGAGAAATAGCAGATTACGCATCGATACTGCCTGGGATACAAACTTCATGCGTGTAACTAAACTCTTCAGCCAATAAGGGTAAAGGTGTGTCGTCACGGAGGTGGTTCCAGTTTGTGCAGCCGGGTGAGAGGTTGCAATGCATCTAATCATAATGCATTGCGTCAGGACCAGAATCCGTTGCTTTAAGCCAGTGCTGTAAGCAAGTCGAAGACACCGAATGACCAGACTGGGGAAACAACCTGAAATGCACACTTAATACAGAGGACTAATGACAACAACCATAAAGAGCTGATCACATGGGGATCCCACACGAGGTTAACAAGGGGGTGTGGCACACGGAAGGAGCGGACAATCGGGGAAGGATGGGGTAATGTTGGGATAAGATCTTTATTGTTTTGGAAGCCGTTAAGAAAAACATGTTCTCATCTTGTTTTATCCTGTTCATTTTGTATTTAAATGCTAAAGAAAACAAATATTTACGTATAATTTTGGGGGGCCGGGAACCAATTTATTGGTTTTCCATTATTTCTAATGGGAAAAATTCGATCAGAACTCAAACTTTTTAGGATTCGATCCGGAGTCCGGAACAGATTAAGTTTGAGAACCGAGGTACCACTGTATTTAGACAGTAAAAATACATTTTGACAATGATAGTGTGGGTACTAACCTAAGGTCTTTACTAACAATAGTGGGAATACATATACATGGCCGTTACCACCTAACAATCGGGGATAAATCTAACAGGACAGTTATTACCTAATAATCATGGGAGTAGTCTAGAAAAGCCGCAAGGAACAATTTTGGGAAATAAAACCATAAGATAGAAAGTTATGATTGGGGAACTAAATACATGAGACCAAAACTGGCAGCGCAGGGTGACCGGACCCCAGCAGGTGGAGGAAGTAGCCAAACGGAGGAGGCCCATACTTATCTTTAGCCCACCAGAAGGAGAGAAGGAGAACTGCGGGCAGGATGAAGTTAGGGGGGTGAAAGCACATGTCCTAACAGACTAACTAGAACAAAGTTGAAATATGGGGATGTCACGTAGGTGGAACAATGCCAGGAGAAGGGGGAGAAGCCCAAA